>CAJQUN010000004.1:5608783-6208783 GCA_907163345.1 Haberlea rhodopensis | reverse complement strand
AGAGGGGGAGGAGAGAGGAGCACGTGGAGAGGATAGAGGGAGAGAAGTGGGAAATGGTGGAACACCGAGTCCACTTGGTATATATAGTACCAAGGATCCAAAAACCCGAGTCTCAAATATTCGCACCACGTCATTAAAAATCATACGTGTTCAAAAATTATCTCTCACTCACTCAATTACATCACGAACCTCAATCCAAAGCACCCCAGACCCCAGATCCCACTACCAACCCAATACCAAGGTTTTATACCTCAATGAGAATAAATCTCACCCTCCGGATCCAACGACCCTGATACCGGATTAAAATCTCCGGGAGCCTCAACACCGTAATTATCTCATAATTACCACAATAAAAATCCATTAGTGGTTATAATCACTCCGGGATTAACACACTTAATTCCGGATATCACACAGTAAGTCAGTGGGCCTCAAGCTCTAGTCCAGTCTCGTCTTAAGGAGTTCAAGTTTGACTCGGGTACGGCCTTGACATGACTGTGCTCAACGCCTTGGGTCCCAAACTTATAATGGCCGAGCAGACACTGCATGACCTCAAGGTCATAATGGGCTTACACTCATGCTCTGCCCAACTGGGATTCTCAAGCCCCAACTACTGACAGGAGCATGGTTGTTGTGACCCCAGCAGAGGTCTCTCTGGTAAACCCCTCCCATACTGCCTTATTACCTGAACCAACTGCCTCCCTTGGACAAATTATTGTATCTGACCAACATCTTGCATTGATGGATGTTGATCCTCTCACAGTAGATACAATAATTGAATCAGTGGTTAATCAAGTCAACCTCTCTTCAGAGGATGATGAATCCACTGAGTCCTCGCCTCCAACCCCAACTGCTCTAACTATAATTTCATCTTCCTCTCCAACCACCCAAGCCACAATAAAAATTGACTCCACATTTCTAATTTGTGATGCCCGAGAATTAATGGTATTAATCCCGGTGTGGTAATGAGCCTCAATGGTTTTTAATTGTGGCAATTATGAATTAATTGCGGTGTTGGAACAGCCGAGAATGTTAAATCGGGTATTTGAGATCGTTGGATCCAAGGGTTGAGATTGTATTCTCATCGTGGTGAAAAACCTTGGAATTGGGTTTTTGGTGGTATTTGGGGTCCGGGGTACTTTGTATTGGGGCTGGTATTGGAAATTGATATTGGAGAGATAATTATTGAAAATAGATGATTTGTAATGAGTCATGATATATTTGTAGAGGAATTGGTATTTTGGAGCTTTGGTGTTATATATACCAAGTGGACTTGGTGTTCTGTCATTGCACGGAATCTCTTCTCTCCTCTCTCTCTCACCACGCCCAAAACCCCATTTCCCTTCCCCCTTTTCTTCCATTGGAGAAAATGGCTGAAAGCTTGGCTCGGGAGCAGGATTTCTCGAAGAAAAGTTGGTAATCTTCTTCCCCTCGTCTTTACCTTCGTTTTGATTATGATATTGTAGATTTTGGTTAAGTGTTGGGTTGGATTTAGAATTTGGGGATTTTTGGGTAAAAATTCAAAGTGGTATCTTTGATGTTTTTATTTGTTTTAAATGGTGTATTTGAGGTGTTGAAGGTGTAGGGGGTGTTGATTTTGAGTTTGGGTGTGAAAAACACCATTGAAACTCGTGTTTTTTTGGAAAAACGCAGGTCGCATCGATCGCGGCTTGGCGCCGATCGATCGCCATGAGATTCTGAAATTTGGTGAAGATGCACAGTGCTGGCGATCGATCGCTAAGTCTCAACAATAGATCGCGAGGGGTTGGGCGATCGATCACGGAGACTCGCGATCGATAGCGAGAGGGTTCTGTTTGGCCACTGGTTTGCGCGATCGATCTCGATGAAATCGGCGATCGATCGCGGCTCGAAGAGGTGGATTTTTTTTTTTTTTTAAATTTGGAAAGATGTTGGGATTTTAGAGTCGGCAATGTCTACATTCCATTGGGAATGCTATACTTTTAAAATGGAAAGGTTGGAGTCAAATTTTAATAAAATAATTGGAATACTCGATTGAGTAATTGGTTAACCTTTGTATACATGAAATGTATTATTTTGGGTATTATGCATGCTTAGCCCGGAGTCTTTTGAATGGTTAATCGTCATGGATTGGCGATAGGTTTGGAGGTTGTGAACGTGCTTGGGCACGTGGTTGCATGCTTGTGTTTAATTGTGAATTATTTATGTGTTAGCACATAATTCATCGGGTAGCGGGACTCAGTCAAGGTTTGGTTCGGACTACGGGATCATAAGGTACGTATAATGTACGAGCATAGCCTTTCATATTATTGCAACTATGAAATGCATAGTTATTTGTTTTTGCAATAAATGGATGTATATTGGGAATTATATGGTGCCGCTTTTGAGCGAGCAATGATTTGGATGATGCCGTTGTTGAGCGAACATCGGTTACGACGCCGCCACTGTTGAGCGTGCGTGAGATTAAAATGCCGCTATTGTGGAGTGAGCGATGAAATAGAACTATGGAACTATTAGTGAGATATATGGAATATCTGTAATCATTGTTTAATGATTTGATTTTATTGATTACGGTATCGGTATATGGGGAATGGATTTGTTAATCAATAGAATGATTAACTGACTTTTGGGAATTTGGTGGTTTCGGTTATTTTGAGAACAGGAACAACACAGTGGATCCCGGATGAGGATGATGCCATCCAGAGAGTGTCTTTTAATATTCATAGCCTTTACATTGTGTAAATTATGAATTGTAATATTGTGCTTATTGGATTGGTGGTATTGGTATACTGACCCCGTGTGGGGGCTGTCTCTGTGGGGGCAGGTGAATAGGTACATCAATGGCTTTGGAGTTGAGGTCGAGCTATGGAATAGAGATGCTTCCAGGATCGAAGTACCAGTGCCGGTATTGAGTAGAGTACCTTATACATTAAATACACATTCATTCATTGGGTGCTCGCATGTGAGCGTGTTTATATGTGTATATGGGTTGTATAAGGGGCATGGTCTTTCTCTTTTCATTTATATGTTGCATGCAATTAACGTGAGGAATTGCTAAATGAAGAGAACACATGTTAGTGTATTATAAGGGTGCATGTTATGTAAGTGGATTTGATTTGGGAAAATTGGACATTATATGGTTTAATGTAAGGAATTTTATTATTGGTATGTTATGCTATGGTAGCATGTGGTCCTTTCCCCTTTATTACATGATTGCATGCGCAAAATACATGGGTTAATACACTAATAGCGGGTTAAGGGCACGGGGTCCTTACATAATTCCCATGATCGAACCTTTAACCACTGTTCCTTTGACTTCTCAAACCTTCCTATCATCCCAACCACACTAACCCCACTGCCCTCTAGCTTAGAGATACCTGCTGGGGCGATCGTGCAATCTTCCATGACTACTGAGTTGCTAGTTTCTACTGTCGTTGATCAGTCTGGTGCTGATTCTGCCGAGATATCTGTCGGCATTGTCTCCCTTGTTGTTCCACCTACTGATGGTTCTGTTGAAGTTGATATCGCTATGAAAGTTTCTGATGTGGGTGCTCATCCTGCCACCTCGACTGGCAAAGTATCTGCTGAAGTAGCTCCATCTGCTGCTCTGCATGCTGCTGCCTTATCTGTTGATCCTTCCAATCAAATCACTGCTGCTGGTTTTGGTGATCAAGCCGGTCCCTCATTATTTTCCCAAACTTTGACCATTGATCCCCCTGAGGACTTCTTCAATTTTCCTGAGCAAAGTGATGAAGAAGTGCCTTCCAATTTTGCTGCTAAGCTGGTTCAGTTGTCTGCTGTTATCTCCAACTTGGCTGGCGAAGTCTTCAAACTCAAACAGGAAGAAAGAGACGTCAGTCATGAAATCAGTAATCTACGACGCCACACTGATTCCCAGTTCAGGGACATCTACCGAGATGTAAATCTTCTGTCTGATAAGGTCACAAGTTTTCAACAATTTGTCACCAAGGCCTTTTCAGACTCCTTCTCCAAGATGGGGCAAGCCTGACTTACACTCAGCCAGTAAAATGAATCTCTTCATGCTGCTACAACCCTGGAGCTTGGAGGGAAGATTGATGATATTCGTCAGAAGTTCTCTGAGCAGTTGGTATCTATGCAAGCAGCGTTTGTCTCATAGTTACAAGATCTGAGCAACAGTCTTCGCACTGTCACTCGTACTGTTCGAAGGCTACAGGAACCCATCAGACCTGATAAGTCACGAAGGGAACCAGTACCCCCAAGACGATCATCTGCTGGTGCTAAAGAAAGTCACTCGAGACCTTCACCCCAGCAGAGACCACACAGTCCACGACAAACACCTAATGACACACCTCCCTCAACCCGTGACTGCTCAAAGCATTGGTTGGGACGCCCACAGTAACATATTTTGTCTACTTCTATTACTTTATATCTTTACTGCAATAAAATCAAGTTTCTTGATTCAATGCTTATCTTATCTAATTTACTTTAATTCAAGATGATATGACACATCATAGTGCACCTTGCCACTTTTTGGCTATAAATAGCATGCTCACTGCATCAACATATCTCCAACTACAACATGCTTAGCTTAACATTTCACTTACTGTTCTTGCACCTTCTCTACAATTATCATTCATGGGTTCATTACTTATATACATCAACCCTACATGGGTTGATTACTGTTAGTTCCGGATTTTAAAGATGACAAAACAAATCAGAACGGATCAATGGAAATCAGTCTGACCAGGTCGATTGCTCAAAGCAGATCAAGCCGATATGGTCTTTCGCAAAATCAGAACGGATCGATGAACATCAGCCTGACCAGATCGAAGCTTCAGAACAACTCAACTATTATCAGATCAGAGCAGACAAAGTTGAATAAACTTTGCTCTTCAGTCCGAATCATTAACGTCTATTTATTGTAGCATTTAATGTTGCAATTAATGCTAAAAAAGACCAAGGACTGAAGATTACCATAAAATGTAAGAAGACAAAGAAGAGCTTACCTGATAGTCGCCGAAAGCATGAACCAGAATGGCAAGTGCCCAAAAGAATAAGACTGTAGCTTACTCAGAGTTTGAGCAGAGTCAAGATTTGCACATAAAAGGGAAATAATGTTGTTGGTACATGCAACTATATAAGGAGGCAACTAAAGAGCTCAAGCAGGGAATCTGATCAATCGAGAAACGCAAAAGAAAAATAAACAGCACAGGCTTAAAAGCTTAGACATTCTCGAGCCGAAAGTTTTTATAAGCACAAGCATATTGTAATATTTGATCATCTCAGGATCACTGTGTGCATAGATAAAATTAGTCTATCTTTTGTATTCTTTACTAAGATAGAGAAGTGAGAATCAATTGTAACTGTCAGACAGTGTGTGTCTGAACAGATCGAGAGACTAGGAGTTTCAGTCTGGTAGTGAGGTAAATCCAGCTGAATTGGGTTTTTACAACAGGATTGTATAAATCAAAGTCTTCTAGTGAAATCCTTCATTAATTGGAAGAAGGGGAGACGTAGAAGGATTACACCACCTTCGAACTTCCAGAAACATATTCTGTCTTTTATCATTCTGCACTCGTTATACTATTCAAGCCATCGAGCCGTTCTTACTAGTCTAAGAACAGACCGTTCCGCACTAAAATATTCAGTGGTCTGTTCTGCAGAAAAGTTGATTAAGAAACAGATTTCTTTCACTAACCCAAGAGAAATCACAAAGGATTATTTTTAATAGGAGTGTTCATTCACCCCCCCCCTCTAAACACTCTGGACCGATCCTAACAATTACTTATCTAACCCACCTCTGCTAGCTCCAGCTTCACGGATCAGTCTTGGTGTTCACCACCAGCCTGGAATTTGGAAAACAGATGCTTGAGTGCTGATGACAAATTGGGGGAATACGGAGACTATGATGAATGAACAGAAGATTACTTTGAAGATAACGTAGTTTATTTTTAGGTTTTCTTCTGTACTAATTCTCTATATGCACTTTCTCTCCCCCTCCCTTTGTCAACAACTCTGAAACTAGCCAGCTCGGATCATTTCATACTGGATATGTTTCTCAAGTTTCTTTACCCACTTAAATAGATTGTAGACATATGATCGTTGTAAGAATTGTAAGATGTAAACAGAATTCATTTTAAATAAAAATGATATTCTTTTTGTTAATGTTCGGCTTGATTACTACTTGTAATCTGCTTATTTATCTAACAATATTTGCTACTCTCCACTGTTATGTTTCTAAGTCTTAACAGGTATCTTTTGTTCAATGTTCAAGCAATAGTCTCCATTGCTGAGTTTTGTCATCCCCAAAAAGGGGAAAATTGTTGGGAAAACATTTCTAAGTTTTGGTGATCATAAATATCCACTGCTTGAAGTGTCCACCAGATTAAAGCCTACTGACAGATGAAATAATGGTTAACTCCACAAAGGTCCATCGGATACAAAAAGACAAAGCTATCTACCAGATAAAGAGCTATCTACCAGGTGAAAGGATAAAAGGATATCTACCGGATAAAGAGCTATCCACCGATTGAAAGGATAAAGGGAGATCTACCGGATCCAAAGACCAAGAGTTATCATCTACCGAATGCAGAGAGTGAACGTTCACTGGAACAAGAAGTCAGCAGACGTCTAGAAGGTAATTAGTTGACCTAAGTCCATCAGACTAAGTAACTAATAACTATCCAACAGATATACAGCAACAGAGAAGTCAGCATACGTATAAATCAACAAGACAAAACAAGTACAAACTCATTCTGACAAAGGTTCAATAGAGTGCCGCACTACTATATTGTAAGGACCCCAAGCCCTTAACCCTTAATTAGTGTATTAACCACTATGTGTGGCACATGCTTTCAATAAAAAGCCAATCGGGAAGCTCAGATTATACTTTATCATTGCATGGCAATTAAAATAATTCCTTTAACACTCAATGTTATAAGGTCATCAGCCTAACAACGAAATAGACTCACAAAGTTCGCCCAATACCAACCCTTTTTGCCACTTTTCACATTGTGGACTTTTATAAAAATTTGGGCAGAGTCTCCCCATAAATATAGCTATCCCGAAGTAAAAGCACAACACATAACATAATTCCCGGCCAGGGAAAACATAATACTCATCAGAAAGCAGTAATACCAAGTAAATTCCCCGCCAGGGAAGACACCACACATATGACGACATAAATGGGTCTCAACACCCACATAATACACTAACGACTCTCATATCATTAGCAATTCTACACAATTGCATGCAACATATAATGAAAGAGAGGAAGGCTCATGCCTTTATATGCAACCCATATACAAGAATGTCCGTTCTCACATGCGAGCATCATAAATGTGTATATAAACCTCGGGTGTATATAAGTACTCTATACGATACCGTGCTCCATCAAGCCCTGGTACCACGAACCTGTGAGTACATCCAATCAACAGCTCGAGCTCAGCTCCACAGCCATCGATGCACCTGTTCACCTGCCCCAACAGAGACAGCCCCCAACGGGGTGAGCATACCAATACACAAAATCTCATAATCATAATAATGAAATTCATAATTTACAACACAAGTAAATATTAATGAATTTTAAATGATACTCCCTGGATGGCAACATCCTCATCCGGGATTCCGTGTACTGTCCCTGTTCTCAAAATCATCAAACTCATCAAATCTCATAAATCAGTAAATCAACACATTGATTTAACTCATTGCATGCCTAGTTCTCGAATATCAATAATTATGATTCCAAGTTCATCATTCATGCAAATGTAGATATCTCAATATCTAATACTGATTTCATAGCCTCGCTATTAATCACAAATAGCTCAAATGCCTAGCATTTATTTTACCAATTCTTCATTATACCTAGACATCTCAAATGTCTTATAATGAATACATGATCCCACGATCATTCTCAGGCATCTCAAATGCCCTACAATGGTCATATAAACCCATTACCCCATATATCATGTAAGAGTCATCCTACTCTAGTGTCACGCACGCTACAAGCGGCGATATCAAGATTTGGGTCATTCCTTGGCTATATCAACATATATATATATAATCCTCATGCGCGATTATTCAATGAAATCAAATTTCATTATGCATTCACAAATGCCCTAATATATAGAAATGCTCGTACGTCGCACGTACCTTAAATCTCCGAAGTCCGAGCCAAACCTTGCCCGAGTTCCATGCCCCGAGGAATGATGTGCTAACACGATAAATAATTCACAATTATTTACGAACATGTAACCCATGCTCAAGCACACCTATAACCCTCAAAATATTGTCAACACACGACAATTAACCTTTTAAAAGACCCGGGGCAGGGTACATGCAGGGAGGGAAATAAATGAGACAATATCGAAATTTGTTCAAGAATACCCTACAAAAATCGAACCCGAATCTCACAATTTCGAACCCAAATAAATACCATAATTCATCTAAAATGAGAACTAAGCTATCCAAGCAAGAATCAACACCCCTTGCCAAAAACCCCAAATTTTCGAACTCAACCCCTTAAATTCGAACCCAAACAAGCCCTTAAATTCGAACCCTAATAATTCATCAAATTCGAACACAATAATGGCAGGGAAATACACGAAAATGACGAAAAAGGGGTAAGGATGTTACCCAATCGAAAATCGGAAGAAATCGGACGAAATCCGATGAACCCTAGAAATTGGGGATCGACGCCTTCTGCCAAAATCCGAACGAGAAACGCGATGAAACTTCAAATTGACGGAGGGGAAAGCTGCGCCTCGACGAGACGAAGCCGGTGGTAGGTCGCATACGCCGAACGGCGGCCGGACGGCGGCGGGCGCACCGCTTTTGCGCGCGGAGGCAGGGCAGACGGGAAAAGGGGCGCGGCGGGGAGAGAGAGAAAATGTAAGGGCTGAAATGAAATTAATTCTAAAATTTTTGGGTTCAATTGGTATTTATAGCAAAAATACCCCGAAAAATTAATAGCCCCACAAATACTTCATGATTCATTAAAAATCATCTGTTTTCAAAAACTCTCTCTCTAACACCAAAATCCCCTACCGGTGCTCACACAGCACCCGAGATCCCGAGACACACTAAAAACCCAACTCTTAGATTTTTCACCCAAATGAGAATACAATCTCATCCTCGGGATCCAACGATCCCAACTACCCAAATAAACGAGCCCAGAAGGCCCAACACCTCGATTAAATTCCAAATCGCCACGTAAAACCACTTTAGGGATTATTAACACTACGGGATTAACACCTATAATCCCTGGTCATCACAATATCCCCCACTAAAAGAATTTCGTCCTCGAAATTAGCACCGGTGTATCACGTAACACCCGGGCTACACCACAATATGAAGCCATAACTTCGATGCGGGTCATCCCAAAAGGCAGTCTCTCATGACTGCGAAACAACCGATTACTTACGACTGTAGATCGGACAGTCATCCTTAGTCCTAATACAACTAGTAAGAACGCATCCTGAATGACACCTCAACCGTGAGAACGTTGACCTCGTGTCAAACTCTGGAGTGGAATAGACTTCCAAATCCATCATAACGTCAAAGAGCGTCAGCACAGCTCAACGCTAATAATCCAAAAGCAGTTAGTCAACTGAAACTGTAAGGATTCGAATCGCTCCTGATTCTATCGTAGATATCATTCCATGACATCTCTACCAAGACTCACGATGTCTCACATACATCGTTACGAGGGAAACACTAGTACACCACGGTGTACACATACCAAACCTGGTTTCCCGCTATACAGACCACCTCCATCCAAGGAGCAGTTGCACCCTCTGCAACTCGGATCGGGCAACTCACGGCCACCGATCCACACAAAAGACATCTCACAAGATGTCCACCTCCGGATATCCCAAGAACCACATCCTGGTCGTAATAAACAATCGAGACTCCACAGAGTTTCAAAATTTGAAAGGACATGCAATAAACCTATTGCATCCTCAACGCTTGTGTCGACAGTGACACCCAACCAATCCGAATTCCTGCCATCCCTTGATAATCCTAGGATTTAACAATCCAAACTTGGGAAGGATATCGCATAACTCGGAGGGAAACACCAATAATGAAATACCTTAACCCTCACAAGATAATCCCTCCTCAAGGGAAGTCAACTAACTTCACGATTATCCCTCATGATCATCGTGCCATGGAGATTCCCAATCTCAAGGTGTTCCATATCTCTCATCAGAGATTTAACCATCCTAAAATAGCATAACTCTATGCTTGACAGGAAGGAAATCAACAACTGGCATCCGTATACTCATCGGTATACCTGCCTCAGCACGAACACCACATGCATACTCGATGCACTTGGCTCAGGTATCTACAACATATCCTTAAGCCACAAACACAACCGTCAATCCTGAGTCATTCCCATCCAGTGGAGAATGAAAATCGACGATCAACAACACGGCGTGATTCTCAAAATCAACACCACATGCACCAACTTACCGAATCTTTCAAAGATTCCCCAAATAGGTATAGTACTACCCCCTTCCTCACAAGGGAAGTGCCATCGAACTCGAGATCCACTAGTCTCGAACCACTGTTCGGAAAAACTGGATACAATTACACCCATCGCATCCCAAATACACGGATTCCCTTAGATTGAGTCAATAACGACTTGATGACTCTCTTGTTGGTACTCCAACATCCTGAGCTGTCCCAGACAAGTCTCACCAAGATTAAACACAAACGTATACACGTTTCAGTGAGGCATGCACAACCTCAGTTTCAAATGACGTGGTGACTACTAGAGTCCACCACAATCCACATCGTATCACCTTACGATTTGCTAAACTTGGTTCCAACGAGCAGTATAACGGCTCTAGCAAGCCCCTCATGGTGCTGCACACACACGGCAGACAAACTAGTCGCTGTCTCTCTAGGTTCACCTCAAACCTACCAATAAGATGGATGTTTCCGCACGGCATACCATACTGTGGGAAGAAAACTCAATAGAGTAGTGGGTCTTTATCCAACATTCCTCTAATGCCGATATACCCTGGACACTCCAAAGTCCCTATGTACTTAACATAACCTGATCCTACTCCCTTAGGACCCATCCTACACCCTCAAGGGTGGTGTGACCAGGTCTACCACATGTCACATCGACAGAAAGCGAGTAATTTCCTCGTGATTACTCCTGTCGTCAAATCACATGGCCAAGAGCCATTCCAACGAGCATACCTCAAGGGTATCACCACTCGTAAAATGATCACCCCAAACGTAAGCTGCGGTACAATCACATGTACAGCGCATCCAACCATTCCTCGAGCAACCCGCTCGGTATAAGGGTCACGTCAATCGGTGCCGCACACACCACCTTGTGCTCGGTACTGGCACCCAAGGCATACCACTGAATACGTATACTCAACGCATCGATCATCGTAACGATGATGCATGTCTAATAAGACATCTCCTACACCATCGTCATCGTCATCCTGTGACGATACATGCCAACTCATGGCATCTAAGGCATTGTCAACTAGTGACGATACATGTCATCCACCATCATGCTAGTAAAATAGGCATAATAAAACATGTATATCAACGCATGCCAGATACAATAAAGCTAATAGAATAGCAATATCTCATACCTCATCGCTAACAATATAGCGGCATACCTGTCTCCGTCGCTCAATAATAGTGCGTAATCAGCACCCATCGCTCGAAGGCGGCAAAATCCTGTGCTGAGTACATAGCGGCACAATCCCTCGCTATAGAATCGACGGCATGACACCTCGTCATATAATAAGTGGCATGAAACCTCGCTATACACCTGAGCATGAATCATCGTCCACATAATAGCGGAAAGAGGCATCGCTATCTATATATACGGCGGCACGAATCATCACCAATAATCACAAAGAGGTGAATCATCATCATCGACACAGCGGGACACATCACCGCTATCATCCGTGTCCGGGTATAAACCATCGCCAATCAATATAGCGGAATGAACCGTCGCTATAAATACACCTGGCGGAATGAACCCTCGCCAATCAATATAGCGGAATGAACCGTCGCTATAAATACAAATCGACACAGCGGAACACATCACCGCTACCATCCGTGTCATCACAATGGAATGAATATAAATCGACACAGCGGGACACATCACCGCTATCATCCGTGTCATCACAATGGAATGAATATAAATCGACACAGCGGGACACATCACCGCTACCATCCGTGTCATCACAATGGAATGAATATAAATCGACACAGCGGGACACATCACCGCTATCATCCGTGTCATCACAATGGAATAAATATAAATCGACACAGCGGGACACATCACCGCTATCATCCGTGTCATCACAATGGAATGAATATAAATCGACACAGCGGGACACATCACCGCTATCATCCGTGTCATCACAATGGAATGAATATAAATCGACACAGCGGGACACATCACCGCTATCATCCGTGTCATCACAAAGGAATGCATCATCATCCTTTCTTCAGTCAGTCATCATCAGTTATTTTAATGCTTCCTCGCTTTCATAATCTCAAAACAAGCGGTATCGCATACTCGCTTCTTCATACTAGCGGTATCTCTTCCTCGCTCAGTATGGTATACCTCGCCTCCATGTGCCAGCGAGCCTCCCCCCTCCCGCTCCACAAGCGCAGCGATAAAGCGTAAGCATTAAAACCTTAACTGTGATCGCCCTGACTCGTGGAATACACCTCTTTATTCCACATCACAATATGCAACAACAATGCATAATATGCAACAACAATGCATAATAACATGTGTCATAACCGTAATGCATCACATTGCATTCATCATGTGTCACACAGACAAACATGAATACATGTTACCGTAGGGATACCCGTACGTCGCTTACGTACTCCATATTTCCTGTAACCTGCAACCATCATGGTTAGCAACAATAGCCATATACGCTATGCAGCAATCATCCAATGCATAAATGCAACCACTTGCAAGTCAATACGTATACCAAGACATGTTACCTCGGAAATATCCCTTTACCTGATTCTCTTACAAAATCAGATTCCTTGGCACATAACACACGGAGTGCCAGACATCACTATTAATGCCATCCTATCGTGTTCCACACGATTCCTGCAATCACACTGATTAGCAACACTACTTTTCATATCAGAAAAAGCACATAAACAACTAGTTGTGTCAAACAACATTAATGCCATCATGCATAAGTATGTGCTATCAATAACTTCTTAGGCCCTTAACAGCCCCAAAGAGCAACCACTGCTCTGATACCACTAATGTAAGGACCCCAAGCCCTTAACCCTTAATTAGTGTATTAACCACTATGTGTGGCACATGCTTTCAATAAAAAGCCAATCGGGAAGCTCAGATTATACTTTATCATTGCATGGCAATTAAAATAATTCCTTTAACACTCAATGTTATAAGGTCATCAGCCTAACAACGAAATAGACTCACAAAGTTCGCCCAATACCAACCCTTTTTGCCACTTTTCACATTGTGGACTTTTATAAAAATTTGGGCAGAGTCTCCCCATAAATATAGCTATCCCGAAGTAAAAGCACAACACATAACATAATTCCCGGCCAGGGAAAACATAATACTCATCAGAAAGCAGTAATACCAAGTAAATTCCCCGCCAGGGAAGACACCACACATATGACGACATAAATGGGTCTCAACACCCACATAATACACTAACGACTCTCATATCATTAGCAATTCTACACAATTGCATGCAACATATAATGAAAGAGAGGAAGGCTCATGCCTTTATATGCAACCCATATACAAGAATGTCCGTTCTCACATGCGAGCATCATAAATGTGTATATAAACCTCGGGTGTATATAAGTACTCTATACGATACCGTGCTCCATCAAGCCCTGGTACCACGAACCTGTGAGTACATCCAATCAACAGCTCGAGCTCAGCTCCACAGCCATCGATGCACCTGTTCACCTGCCCCAACAGAGACAGCCCCCAACGGGGTGAGCATACCAATACACAAAATCTCATAATCATAATAATGAAATTCATAATTTACAACACAAGTAAATATTAATGAATTTTAAATGATACTCCCTGGATGGCAACATCCTCATCCGGGATTCCGTGTACTGTCCCTGTTCTCAAAATCATCAAACTCATCAAATCTCATAAATCAGTAAATCAACACATTGATTTAACTCATTGCATGCCTAGTTCTCGAATATCAATAATTATGATTCCAAGTTCATCATTCATGCAAATGTAGATATCTCAATATCTAATACTGATTTCATAGCCTCGCTATTAATCACAAATAGCTCAAATGCCTAGCATTTATTTTACCAATTCTTCATTATACCTAGACATCTCAAATGTCTTATAATGAATACATGATCCCACGATCATTCTCAGGCATCTCAAATGCCCTACAATGGTCATATAAACCCATTACCCCATATATCATGTAAGAGTCATCCTACTCTAGTGTCACGCACGCTACAAGCGGCGATATCAAGATTTGGGTCATTCCTTGGCTATATCAACATATATATATATAATCCTCATGCGCGATTATTCAATGAAATCAAATTTCATTATGCATTCACAAATGCCCTAATATATAGAAATGCTCGTACGTCGCACGTACCTTAAATCTCCGAAGTCCGAGCCAAACCTTGCCCGAGTTCCATGCCCCGAGGAATGATGTGCTAACACGATAAATAATTCACAATTATTTACGAACATGTAACCCATGCTCAAGCACACCTATAACCCTCAAAATATTGTCAACACACGACAATTAACCTTTTAAAAGACCCGGGGCAGGGTACATGCAGGGAGGGAAATAAATGAGACAATATCGAAATTTGTTCAAGAATACCCTACAAAAATCGAACCCGAATCTCACAATTTCGAACCCAAATAAATACCATAATTCATCTAAAATGAGAACTAAGCTATCCAAGCAAGAATCAACACCCCTTGCCAAAAACCCCAAATTTTCGAACTCAACCCCTTAAATTCGAACCCAAACAAGCCCTTAAATTCGAACCCTAATAATTCATCAAATTCGAACACAATAATGGCAGGGAAATACACGAAAATGACGAAAAAGGGGTAAGGATGTTATCGGAAGAAATCGGACGAAATCCGATGAACCCTAGAAATTGGGGATCGACGCCTTCTGCCAAAATCCGAACGAGAAACGCGATGAAACTTCAAATTGATGGAGGGGAAAGCTGCGCCTCGACGAGACGAAGCCGGTGGTAGGTCGCATGCGCCGAACGGCGGCCGGACGGCGGCGGGCGCACCGCTTTTGCGCGCGGAGGCAGGGGCAGACGGGAAAAGGGGCGCGGCGGGGAGAGAGAGAAAATGTAAGGGCTGAAATGAAATTCATTCTAAAATTTTTGGGTTCAATTGGTATTTATAGCAAAAATACCCCAAAAAATTAATAGCCCCACAAATACTTCATGATTCATTAAAAATCATCTGTTTTCAAAAACTCTCTCTCTAACACCAAAATCCCCTACCGGTGCTCACACAGCACCCGAGATCCCGAGACACACTAAAAACCCAACTCTTAGATTTTTCACCCAAATGAGAATACAATCTCAACCTCGGGATCCAACGATCCCAACTACCCAAATAAACGAGCCCAGAAGGCCCAACACCTCGATTAAATTCCAAATCGCCACGTAAAACCACTTTAGGGATTATTAACACTACGAGATTAACACCTATAATCCCTGGTCATCACATATATCAGCGCCACCAATAGCGTCAGAATGAAAGAGCTGTTGATTAGCTGAATTGGAAAAAAGACAAAAAGAATTTGGAAGAAAATCAGGAAGCTGATTTCATACAGATCTTTCTAATTAAAGAAAATTTGTCGTTAGACCGCTGTGTCTATAAATACGTCAAAGTAAAGAATGAAGAAGGTGCTGAATAATCCGATCGAAATTCAAAAGACACAAATAAACTTCATTCAACTCAAGCAAAACATTCAACGCTTTATTGAGATATTCTGAAGTTTTGCAAGAGCAGCAAAGAAGCCCTGTTGTGATCTTGAAGATCAAAGCCCACTGAGTCTGCTGCTCAAAAAACACTCAAAGCATAAGAGATTTATAGTTTGTGTGAGTGTTGTGTAAGGACCCTAATCCTTAAGTGCGGAATAAAGGCATAATAGAGCTAAATAAATGATCAGAGTAGAGTAAACAAGTTGAGTTTGTGAGCTTAAGCATTTACATGCCAAAATAAAGGACTACCAAAAAGGATTAATTACATCCCAACAAATGAATGTGTCCACTATAGTTTTACGCTACTCCTAGAGTAGGAACTATACAAAAGAATCCTGTCCTTTCATCTACCAAAGATGCTCGAGAAGCTCACTGTCTCAACCCGTTCAAGCCCATCTATCATGCCAAAAAGGTACCTACAAGGACAACCCCCAAACATGAGCAATAATAATCATACATATTCAACACAATATGCAGATAAAGCGTAAATGCATAATCAATATAAAACACTTCCTGTTTTCCCATGCATTTCAAACGCTTCCCGTTTGGTTGTCCCTGTACCATAACTCATGAGTATAATCAACAGATTATTTTTAATGGCCAAAACATGTCATGACATCATATACCATTTCAACTGTACCACATATTGGTCACCATTCCCTAGTCTGTCCATCACAGTGTATTTTAATGCCCCTCGCTTATATTCATATGGGCGGCATAGGATAACCTCGCTACAATGGACATGCGGCGCTCCCACCCCTCGCTTCACAGAGAGCGGCAAATACCCTTTCCTCGCCCCATATGACAACCACGCTCAAATGTGACATGCGGCGCTCCCACCCCTCGCTTCACATTTGGCGGAACCAATACAAAAAGCGGCAAGCATTAAAATCATCAAAGGATGACCACGACTCATGGGATGTGCATCCAATAATCATAATATGCATCTAACATCAATATGCATAAATTACCATGTATATGCATCCACTATGCAATACCTCATATGGCATAAATCAACATGTATATGCATCCACTATGCAATACCACATATATACTCGCATCCACAATGCATAAACAATGAGCATATAAAATACATGTTACCGTTGGGTGCCCGTACGTCCACTACGTACCTTTCCAAAAGTGGAATATGGTAGGACTTCAATTCCTCGGCTGTGTTGCCACCTGGGTTGGTTCTACATATTCACAAATACCAATATTAGAACCCAATAATAGTCCAATACCAAAAATCCCACAAAAATATCCAAAAAAACCATATTTTGGCTTTCGCGATCGATCGCCCCTCACGGCGATCGATCGCCAATACCCACTGTCCGAAAAAATAAAATTGCACCCTTCGGCGATCGATCGCCACCCCTGGCGCGATCGATCGCCAGACCCGCCGATCGATCGCCCAAGAGTGGCGATCGATCGCCAAAGGCTTGAAAAGCCTACTGCCTGGGCGCGATCGATCGCCTGGAATGGGCGATCGATCGCCATCCCCTGTAACCCGAAAATCCTCCATTTTTGCATCTCAAAACCATTCCAACCCATTCCAACTCTTAACCAACAAACCAACAACTCAAATAACAACATAAACCATCAAAATACACCTTAAAACAACCATAAATCCAACCTTTAACCAAAACCACAACAACCCAACAAAACCCATTTTAAAACCCTTCAAACTCAAACCAAACTCAACAAAACTTCACAAAATTAAAGCATGAGGTACCCATACCTCTTGGGGATCTCAAATCACCCAATATGCTCCACAAATCAAGATTTTTGCAAGGTTCCTCTTCCACCCAAGGCTTGAGCTCGAAATTTGGAGAAGGGAAGGGTTTGTGGTTTTGATTTGGTAAAGTAAGAATGAGGTTAAAAGAGTGGGGTTGGGGATAAAAGGGGGATTGGGTTAATTTAATTAAAGGTATACTCAAAATAATTCCATGGTGTATAAAACACCCCAACATGATATTTTTCAAAGCATTTACTCAAAATGCACCAAATATCAAATAAACACATGATTTCCAATTAATTGCTAACCAATGCAAATAAATCATGCTTCCAATAATATTTACCCAACATGCACCACATGCACCATAAAATGCAACCCCGGGTCATCCCTATCCATATGACCATGCATTTTCCATAAGGTAAATAAATCCCAACACATAATCAATTACCACATAATTAATCATGTAAACACAATTAAAGCCCAATAGCAATTAACCATTTCGGGGATGTCACAATACTCCCCTACTTATAAGATTTCGCCCTCGAAATCACATGCACTTACCCCAACAGAAACTAAACATAAACTCATACCAGAGAATAGTTCCGGGTAATGCTGCACCATATGCTGCTCCGTCTCCCACGTAGCCTCCTCGACACCCCTGCGATCCCACTGAACTTTGATCATCGGTATCACTTTATTCCGAAGTCTACGGTCTGCTCTGTCCAGAATTCTAACAGGCCGTTCCACATAAGATATGTCTGATTCCAACTGAACTTCGGAAGGCTGTAACACGTGAGACGGATCCGGCTCATACTTTCGCAGCATCGATACATGAAACACATCATGTATCCCAGATAAAGAAGGCGGCAAAGCCAGTCGGTAAGCCAATGTGCCAATGCGCTGCAAAATCTCGTACGGTCCCACAAACCTCGGAGACAGTTTCCCGCGCATCCCAAACCGCACAACGCCTCTGAAAGGCGAGATCTTCAAAAAGACCTTATCTCCCAACTGAAACTCTAACGGTCTCCGCCGTTTATTTGCATAAGCTGCCTGTCTGTCTTGGGCTGCTTTCATTTTCTGCCTTATAGTCTTTATCTTCTCTTCCATTTCCCGGATCAACTCAGGCCCTCCGACTGATCTACTGTCCAAATCGTCCCAACACAAGGGCGATCTACATCGTCTGCCATAAAGAGCTTCAAACGGAGCCATCTGAATACTTGCCTGGTAGCTATTGTTATAAGAAAACTCTACCAAAGGCACTGAATCCTGCCAAGAAGCATCGAACTCCAAAACGCAAGCTCTTAACATGTCCTCGAGCGTCTGAATAGTGCGCTCGGTCTGACCATCCGTCTGAGGATGATAAGCAGTGCTCAATCTGACCTCAGTTCCCAAAGCTGACTGAAGGCCTTCCCAGAAATGAGATGTGAATCGCGGATCTCGATCTGACACAATAGAAACGGGGATCCCATGCAATCTCACCACATCTCTAATATACAACTGCGCCATCCTCAAAAATGTAAATGTCATGCTATAGGGGATAAAGTGGGCTACCTTAGTCAATCTGTCCACAATCACCCAAATAGCATCGAAGCCTGAAGCACTCCTTGGCAAATGAGTCACGAAGTCCATGGAAATGTGCTCCCACTTCCACTTCGGTATCTCCAAGCTTCTCAATTCGCCACCAGGTCTCTGCCTCTCTGCCTTAACCTGCTGGCAGATCAGACACCTCTTCACAAAAGCGACGACATCGGACTTCATTCTCTTCCACCAAAACTGACCACGCAGATCTCTGTACATCTTCTTCCCGCCTGGGTGGATGCTAAGTCTGCTACTGTGAGCTCGCCCCAAGATTCCCTTACGCAACTCCGGCGTACTCGGAACTACCCAGCGGTTACCCAATCTCAAAGATCCGTCGTCGGCCACTCTGAACTTCGTCGGCTGACCAAGATGCACTATAGACAACCATCTCTGAACCTCAGCATCTGACCTCTGAGCTCTCCTGATACTCTCAAAGATATCTGGCTCAGCTAGCAAAGTCGATACATACATAGGTGATGCATCAATGTCAAAGTCATAGCCCATATGGCAATAGGAGGTCATCATAGCCGACAAATGGATGACGTCCTCAGCAGAACTCCTCACTTTCCGGCTCAAAGCGTCTGCTGTCAAATTGGCCTTCCCCGGATGGTACTCTATCTCGCAATCATAGTCCTTGAGTAGGTCCATCCATCTTCTCTGTCTCATGTTCAGCTCCGCCTGAGTGAATAGAAACTTGAGGCTTTTGTGATCCGTATAGATGGTAAACGACGTACCATACAAATAATGCCTCCAGATCTTCAGGGCGAAGATGATAGCCGCCAATTCCAAGTCATGAACTGGATATCTGGTCTCATGCGGCTTCAACTGCCTCGATGCATAAGCTACCACATGCTTATCTTGCATCAGAACACATCCAAGGCCCTGCAGTGATGCATCAGTATACAGAACAAATCTGGAGTTCTCCGTCGGAATCACTAACACTGGCGCCGTCGTCAACCGGTGCTTCAACTCCTGGAAGCTCTCCTCACAAGCTTCTGACCAAAAGAAAGGCACTCCTTTCTGAGTCAACTGAGTCAGCGGCTTGGCAATCTTCGAAAAGCCCTCGACAAAGCGCCGATAATACCCGGCCAAACCAAGGAAACTCCGGATCTCAGGTACAGAAGTGGGGGCAGCCCACTCCGTCACAGCCTCAATCTTCTTCGGGTCCACTGATATCCCACTGCTCGAAATGACATGCCCCAGAAACACTACACTGCTCAGCCAAAATTCACACTTACTGAGCTTAGCATACAACTGATGCTCTCTGAGAATCTGAAGCACTGTCCTCAAGTGTTTCACATGATCTTCCTCGCTCCGGGAGTAGATAAGAATGTCGTCAATAAACACGATGACGAACTGATCAAGATACTGCTGAAACACTCTATTCATCAGACTCATGAAGACTGCTGGAGCATTCGTCACACCGAACGGCATTACTAAGAACTCATAATGCCCGTATCGAGTCCGGAACGCTGTCTTCTGCACATCTTCCTCTCTGACCCGAATCTGATGATACCCGGACCTCAAATCAATCTTGCTATACACCCTGGTACCTTGCAACTGATCAAACAAGTCGTCTATCCTTGGGAGAGGATACTTGTTCTTCACTGTAGCCTTGTTCAGCTGCCGGTAATCGATGCACAACCGCATCGAACCGTCCTTCTTCTTCACAAAGAGAACTGGTGCGCCCCATGGCGACACACTCGGGCGTATATAACCCTTGTCCAAGAGATCCTGCAACTGCTCTTTCAACTCTCTCAACTCTGCCGGTGCCATCCTATAAGGTGCACGAGAGATAGCGGATGTCCCTGGCAGCAACTCGATCCCAAATTCAACTTCCCTGGCCGGTGGAAATCCTGGGATCTCTTCTGGAAATACATCCGCAAATTCTGCCACAACTGGTACATCCTCAACCCTCAGTTCTTTACTCTTTCCAGACGTGTCCACGGCATAAATAAGATAGCCCGTGTGCCCACGTTCCAACAGCTGAGACATCTTGATCGCTGAAATCAACGGAATCTTCGCACGAGACCCGTTGCCAAAGAAAGTCCACTGACTGCCCAACTCAGGTCTGAACTTCACTGTTCTCTGCCGGCAATCTACCACTGCCTGATATCTGTTCAGAACATCAATACCCAAGATGCAGTCGAAGTCTGACATACCCAGCACAATCAAGTCTGATCTCAACTCGTTGCCCTCAAAATAAATGAGGCTATCTGCCAAAAACTGATCAGCAACGACGTTTCTTCCAGTGGGTGTCGAGACTAGTAGAGGCGTGGGCAAAGAAGACGTGCGCATATGGTGTCTTTCCACAAATCCCACAGACACAAAGGAATGGGAGGCACCTGTATCTATCAAAACAAAAGCAGGGTACGTAAATAAATGGCACGTACCGGCAATCACCTCCTCCGGGGCTGCCTGAGCCTGCTCCCTGGTCAGTGCATATACCTGTCCCTGGGGTGGTCCCACTGTCTGACCTCCCGATGGACGAGGCCCAAACTGTTGCCTCTGCTGCACTGTCCTGTCCTCAAATCTCGGCCTGTTGCCCTGATACTCTGACTGGCCTCCCCTGGTGGGACAATATCGAGCAATGTGGCCCATCCTGCCACATACATAACATGCAGGACACTTATTTGAAGAATGCGGCCCTCCACAATTGTTGCACTTAGGCTCTCCCGGCCTATCCCCCTGTGAAGATCCTCGATTGGCCGACCAATTTCCCTTCTTGTTATCCTGCTTCTGTCCAAAGTATTTCTTCCCACCATACCGTGAAGATGAAGAGGCACCACGGGGTTTAAATGACTCACCCCGAGGTCTCAAACTGTCAGTAGTCTGCCTCTGTGGCGGTACCGGTGGTGGCATGGCATAAGCTCCCACTCCCAGCTCAGCAAGCTCCGCTCTTGTGAGAGCATCATCAAATGAAGTTGGGTTATTGATGATAACCCGGTCATAGAGCTCCGGTCGCAGTCCTTTCATGAAATTTCTCATCTTGGCACGTCCATCAGAGGCAATATGGGGGACATACCTCAGTAGTGATGAGTACTGTGTGGCATAATCTGCTACGGTCATGTTCCCTTGCCTCAGATTGGTAAATTCATCCTCCTTTGTCTGCCTTGCTGCCGCGGAGAAGTATCGGTTCAAGAACCTGGTCCTGAAGAGCGTCCAGTCAATCACAGCACCCAGTGCTCTCATTTCCATCACTGTGCTCCTCCACCACATCAATGGTTTCTTAGCCAACTGGAACTCCGCCAGCCTCAGCCAAGCAGTAATAGCACAAGGAGCCGATACAAAGATCTGCTCAAGCCTCTCCAGCCACTCTTCCGCTTCTTCTCCGGACTCTGTCCCCTCAAACCGGGGCGGATGATAAGACAGAAACTGCGTCAAGCTAATCTCACCCGGTAGCAATAACTGGACCACTGGTTCCATTCCTACAGCCGGTGGAGGTAGAGGATTAGCCTGTCCAATACTCGCATTTACACTCCCAACATCTCCGACTTCCTCATTAGCAGCCATGCTGTAACACAAATGTTAACAACAATCCAAAGCAATATATAACATGTCGTTAGATAACAGGAGTGATATAAGCATGTTAGTATAACAGGATATACAATAATATGCACCACATGCATAAACATGCTCCAAATGTAAGCACCTAGCCAACCATGCTAAGGCTACCCTTCACTCGTTCCCGGGTTCTCTAACCACTGCTCTGATACCACTAATGTAAGGACCCTAATCCTTAAGTGCGGAATAAAGGCATAATAGAGCTAAATAAATGATCAGAGCAGAGTAAACAAGTTGAGTTTGTGAGCTTAAGCATTTACATGCCAAAATAAAGGACTACCAAAAAGGATTAATTACATCCCAACAAATGAATGTGTCCACTATAGTTTTACGCTACTCCTAGAGTAGGAACTATACAAAAGAATCCTGTCCTTTCATCTACCAAAGATGCTCGAGAAGCTCACTGTCTCAACCCGTTCAAGCCCATCTATCATGCCAAAAAGGTACCTACAAGGACAACCCCCAAACATGAGCAATAATAATCATACATATTCAACACAATATGCAGATAAAGCGTAAATGCATAATCAATATAAAACACTTCCTGTTTTCCCATGCATTTCAAACGCTTCCCGTTTGGTTGTCCCTGTACCATAACTCATGAGTATAATCAACAGATTATTTTTAATGGCCAAAACATGTCATGACATCATATACCATTTCAACTGTACCACATATTGGTCACCATTCCCTAGTCTGTCCATCACAGTGTATTTTAATGCCCCTCGCTTATATTCATATGGGCGGCATAGGATAACCTCGCTACAATGGACATGCGGCGCTCCCACCCCTCGCTTCACAGAGAGCGGCAAATACCCTTTCCTCGCCCCATATGACAACCACGCTCAAATGTGACATGCGGCGCTCCCACCCCTCGCTTCACATTTGGCGGAACCAATACAAAAAGCGGCAAGCATTAAAATCATCAAAGGATGACCACGACTCATGGGATGTGCATCCAATAATCATAATATGCATCTAACATCAATATGCATAAATTACCATGTATATGCATCCACTATGCAATACCTCATATGGCATAAATCAACATGTATATGCATCCACTATGCAATACCACATATATACTCGCATCCACAATGCATAAACAATGAGCATATAAAATACATGTTACCGTTGGGTGCCCGTACGTCCACTACGTACCTTTCCAAAAGTGGAATATGGTAGGACTTCAATTCCTCGGCTGTGTTGCCACCTGGGTTGGTTCTACATATTCACAAATACCAATATTAGAACCCAATAATAGTCCAATACCAAAAATCCCACAAAAATATCCAAAAAAAACCATATTTTGGCTTTCGCGATCGATCGCCCCTCACGGCGATCGATCGCCAATACCCACTGTCCGAAAAAATAAAATTGCACCCTTCGGCGATCGATCGCCACCCCTGGCGCGATCGATCGCCAGACCCGCCGATCGATCGCCCAAGAGTGGCGATCGATCGCCAAAGGCTTGAAAAGCCTACTGCCTGGGCGCGATCGATCGCCTGGAATGGGCGATCGATCGCCATCCCCTGTAACCCGAAAATCCTCCATTTTTGCATCTCAAAACCATTCCAACCCATTCCAACTCTTAACCAACAAACCAACAACTCAAATAACAACATAAACCATCAAAATACACCTTAAAACAACCATAAATCCAACCTTTAACCAAAACCACAACAACCCAACAAAACCCATTTTAAAACCCTTCAAACTCAAACCAAACTCAACAAAACTTCACAAAATTAAAGCATGAGGTACCCATACCTCTTGGGGATCTCAAATCACCCAATATGCTCCACAAATCAAGATTTTTGCAAGGTTCCTCTTCCACCCAAGGCTTGAGCTCGAAATTTGGAGAAGGGAAGGGTTTGTGGTTTTGATTTGGTAAAGTAAGAATGAGGTTAAAAGAGTGGGGTTGGGGATAAAAGGGGGATTGGGTTAATTTAATTAAAGGTATACTCAAAATAATTCCATGGTGTATAAAACACCCCAACATGATATTTTTCAAAGCATTTACTCAAAATGCACCAAATATCAAATAAACACATGATTTCCAATTAATTGCTAACCAATGCAAATAAATCATGCTTCCAATAATATTTACCCAACATGCACCACATGCACCATAAAATGCAACCCCGGGTCATCCCTATCCATATGACCATGCATTTTCCATAAGGTAAATAAATCCCAACACATAATCAATTACCACATAATTAATCATGTAAACACAATTAAAGCCCAATAGCAATTAACCATTTCGGGGATGTCACATGTTGTGAAACACGTTGTAATCAACTAGTAGAGTCGTATTGCTAGGAGTTTAGGCCAAGCTGTGTGAATGCCTAAGAAGGTTGTATACTGTAAAGTGTAATCCAAAGTCTTCTAGTGTAACCTTCCTACAAAGGAAGAATGGGAGACGTAGAAGCGTTATGCTTCGAACTTCCAGAACATATCCTGTGTCATTTACTTGATGCATATTTTCATTCATATACTTTAACTCACAAGTTCAGCAGACGTATTTTACATTATTACTAGTGTCTGCTGACTTGCCAACAATTGAGAACCTACTGCAGTACTTAACAGTCTAATGTATCAAGAAGAATCGAAATTGAGTCTAGTGTTTATTCACCCCCCCTCTAAACACTACTCCGATCATAACACATTTAAACAAGATATGTTTTTTATTATTTGATTTTTATATATAAAATAAATAATGATTTGTAGGAAATTTAATTGGCTCATATTATTTATGCCTAAAAAATTAATTTTTTAGATAATTAATTATATTGATTTATTTGATTATACTTATTAAAAAACTAATTGATTTACCTTTAAGTAATTAAAATTCACTTGCATTAATAGATAAAATATTTTAAGTTGAAGAAGTTAATCATATTCAATCAGGGGCGAAATCAGGAATTCGTTGTTGGGTGGGCTAAATTATATATAATATAAAAAAACTATTGCATCAAGATACATAATAAATCTAACATATCATAATAAATAATATTTCAATCAAATTCAAAAACGAATAAGAAAAAAGTAATAATATATAAAATGATTTAAATACAAACGAACAATTTCAATGAAAATTTAAAATCCTTATTTCAAATCAAGCTTGAAAAAAAATAGTTATCCATGAATATTAATTACAACTAAAAATATTATGAATAGAAAGTCAAATAAAATACATTTCGGATTTTAATCAGTATTAGACAATAAGGAAAAAATCCAAATATCTAATTCATATACTCGATTTTCACTTCATAAACATATATGTGGAATATAAAATCTATAAATATTTCAATTTTTTAACAAATTAAATTAATAAATAATGTGTACAAGCTAATATAAAAATCAAAATAAAAATCGAACTAGTACTAGGACAAATGATAATAATATTCAGTGTTTTCAAAACTGGACCAGACACAAAACCGGTACCCTTACTGGTTACAGGTTCGATCGGTTCAACCGGTTAAATCACTGGTTCAACCGGTGTATGATGTCAGCATGATGTAATATCTATGTTTAGTTTTTCTAGAATATTTATAACATATATTTGTCAAATTTTCATAATAAAAGAAATATCATTGTAGCAAAAGAAAAATATTCTAAATAAGAACAATGTATCAAGATTCAAGAACTAGCATAATGTCATTTCTCTAATCTTCATCATCTTCATCAACAAATAAATTCATTTGTTGGCCTGGAATATGAAGTGCATCGCCATCACAAAGACTTGAGTTTACCCTATCAAACTTTGTCAAATCAACATGATCATTGATCACATCCACATCTTCAACGCCTAGTCCCAAAATTATAAAGAAAATATAAGCAAAATAAGATACTAATATATATTATAAATAAATAATATAAAACATGACAACCTATGAATGGTTGTGAACTTTCATCATTTACTGGATCTTCTTCAAGCATTTCTTCCAACTCGTCATAATCAAGTTCTTCATTTAGATCTTCTTCAACAATTAAGCAATTATTCCAATTAAGCAATTTGAATAATTCTTTTATCCCCTTAATAGCCCTCTACATTCCCTCTTACACATAGCCTATTGAAGGCTTCTCATCAGTATCACATATAGTAATAATCTCATAATTGGGCCCATAATATTCACAACAATTAAGCAATTATTCCAAAATATAGCATCTAGAACAATTTGCTTAACTTCTCTGCCATTTTCCTCCTTTAGAAACCTTTTAAATCCTGTACTTACAACCATAGCTTCCAAATATTGTTTGCGATCATAAAGACTCTTCAATGCTATGAATGTTGTGCCAAAGCGCGTGGCTCCTGGAACAATTATTTCAGTCCATCCAGGCCTTTTCTTCAACCATGAATGAGGCCATTTGCGATTATACACAAAACATGTAATCTTTGATGCAAGAATTGCCAAATTTTTCACTATGGAAAGCTCTCCAACATCTTTCAAGATCAAATTAATGCAATGAGCAGAGCATGGAGACCAAAAAATTGATGGATACTTTGTAGTGAGCAACTTTCCAGTTTTTTGTAGTTTGCCGCATTATCTGTAACCATATGAACTACATTTTTAACGCCTACCATTTCAACTATTTCAGAAAAGAGATTGCACAAATTTTCGGCGTTTGATTCAATGTCAGAGGCATCAACGGACTTGATGAATGATATTCCATAAGGACAATAAACCAAGAAATTTATCAATGATCTATGACTCTTATCACTCCAACCATCACCCATGATTGTGCAACCAGTCTCAACCCATTTACTTCGAAGAGCATCAACAGTCAATTGAAGTTGGGTTTTGGCTTCTTTAAGCAAAGGAACTCTTAAAGCATGATAACTAGGACCAGTGTATCCACGACCCATAGTTGCTATCATACTTATTGCTGGTTGAAAATATGGTGAATTCACAGCATTTATTGGAATACATTCATCATAAAAGCAAATGCCATATCTCTTTACTTTGCATTTTCACTTGTATACTAGGCTGAGATGAGTCAATCCCTGCGCTAGCTTTCATATAACTTCCTATTTGATTTATCTTCTTCCTTTTATTACTATCATCTACTTCTTGTGTTTTTTGAATTTCTTCAATATCATTCTCCTCAAATTGAGATGTAGAAATTCTTTTCTCGTTTTTACTTTGTGCAATCTCCATTAATGCACCTTTAATTTCAAATTGAACATCTACTGGAACTTTAGTACAAGCTTTAACATTACCAGTAATGCCCGCAAGATGTTGCTTCACGCGATTAATTCATCCACCATTAATTGCTTGACCACAATAAACACATATGATAGATTTATTCAATGATTAGTTCAAAAAAATCAATAAGAATTAAGTAAAATTATAAGTTATAAAATCTGGAGAATTCTATGAAAAAGTTTATAACTATCTGAAATTTTGAAATAAAATTCCACGTAATTCAATGAAAAAATCTACAAAAGTCTATGAATTTTTTTTATGACTCGACGGCATTCTATAAAAGTCAATAGAAATTTATCAACTCCACAAAAGTCTATCATTTAAAAAAATCATTGAAAATTATTATATCTCTAAAATAAATTCACCCGTTTATGATCAAAATTATGAAAAATATATTTCAGCCGACATGATATAAATTTATTGAAATTAGAAATAGTAAGTTGACTTTGATTTCTCACCTTTTATTTGAATTGAATTAAATATGCCTAAATTGTGAGGTCACTTTCCGCTTCTAGTGGGGGTGAGCGAGCCATTGGGAGTTGGGACCATCTCATAATTTAGTTTGCCCGACCTACGGCACAATTCATCACCCACCGCCCCTTTCTCATTCAATATTCCACGAGCATGCGTTAAAACAATAATAATTAATTTCGAGGAGCAATATTATTTATTTTAAATCAATTTAGAAAATTATTCTAGATATATGGTGGGACGCGATCGATCGCTGTCTGTGGCCACGATCACGATCGATCATGTCCCACCAAATTTTAATTTTAAAAAAAAATTGAATTACCGGTTCCGGTCTCGATTCCAAAAATGGTGTAATCGGAACCGGTTCTTTCACAAACGCATATTAAAAATAAAACACTTTCATCAAAAAAAATAAGACATTTGATTGAACTTTTTTTTCTGAAAGATCTTACAGAGGTAGAACTACGAAGTTAGAAAATGTTATATTTATTTTTCAAAAAAAATAAATAAATATTTTTATGATATAAAACTGCTTCTAATTTATTTTTCAAAAGTGGTGAGTTGTTTTATAAAAAATATATATATTCAAATCAAGTGCTGCTACATCCAGATTGACCTATGTTTTTTAAGATCTTCATTTAATTAAATTTCGAATAGTTTTATATAAATATACTAAATACATGAAGATAAACATAAACGTTTTGAAATGAAACAAAATATATTTAAAAATTGAGGAAATTATATATATGTATCAGTTTTTAAAACATCTTTCAACTAAATCTACCAAAAAATCTTCTTTTAACTAAATACATCTTCTGACAATCTTCTTTCAACTAAGTCTATTTTATGAAACCCTAATCTAATTAGTCATTTGTATTCCTAAAATACGCTTGTTCTAAAAACCAATGAACAGGATCTAAATGTTGAATTATCAAATGCATGGAACATGTTTATGAACAAAACAATATTACAAAAACAGTAATGGAATACAAGAATTGAAATAAAGACTTACTTTGAATTTAATAAACTATTTTCGTAATTATTGTTTTGTTCATAAACATGTTCCATGCATTTGATAATTCAATATTCAGATCATGTTCCAAATGGTATCAGAGTCATGTTACTCAAAGAAACTATCTTCCAATTGTAATTCATCTCTTGGTTTATAGGTTCTATTCAGATTCAAGTTCTATTACGTTTAAGTTCATACTGTTTAAGTGTTACTATTTGTGTTGGTCAGCCAGTAAGTCCGTTGGTCAGTCATGTGTAGGTGGTCCGGTGGTAGTCCCGTATTCTGCGACACTAAACAAAGTAGAAAACTTAAGTTTAAGAAGACTTAATCTGAAGAAAACTTAGAATTAATCGATGACTTCATAAACTAGAAGATTATTTTCTAGAAATACTACTAGTTCTAGCAGTATAATTCAATCAAACGAAATACATTTACCAATTAATTATTCAAAGTGGATCGCGAGATGCAAAATATTGTGTTTTTGGATATTTTGTGGGATTTTTGGATATTGGACTATAATTGGCTTCTAATATTGATTTGTATGGTTGTGTAGAACCATCCCAGGTACCAACAACTTCAAGGAGATAAATTTCTTCAACTTCTCCACTTTTGAGACTAAGGTACGTAGTGAGACGTACGGGCATCGGACGGTAAAATGTGTTCTTACGCTTTGGCTATATATATATCATGGACAAGTGTGGATTACGAAATGTGTTGATATATATTGAGATAATGGTGATGCATTATGATTGTGGGCTCAAGTATTGTGGTCATTTATATGTGGTTGGAAATGCTTGATTGTTCCGGTAGTTGTTATATACGAGCGAGTGAGGTACTTGCCGCTGTAATATGAAGCGATGGTAATATGATATTTGCCGCTGTCATGTCGAAGCGATGTACATGCCGCTGTCATTGTCGAAGCGAGGGATATCATATGATGCCGCTATATGTCGAAGCGAGTGGTCCTAAAATTCCGCTATTGTAACAGGACCGGAACAATCACATTTCTAGTGATTAATGTGGAATATTGTGGTTATAACTGGAACGTGGTATCGATCATTATATTATGAACTAATCATTTTGTGCATGAGTTTATGAAACAGGAACAACAATGAAAATATGCTAATGTGGTAAATCAGTGAGCATACATACATACATATCTCTTGCAATTATTTATGTTATTGTGCTTGGATTTGTTGAATAGTGATGTATGTGCTCATGGTGAGTTGTTCCTGTAGGTACACCTTTTGGACTTGGAGGGCTATGGGCCGGGTTGAGGCAGTGAGCTACGAGGAGCATTAAGGAATTATGATACAGGATTTTGGATAGTCTCTACTCTAGGAGTAGTGTAAATCTATAGTATCAACATTCATTATTGGGAATGTAATTAATTAGCTTTTGGAATTTTATTTTTGGCCTGTAATCCTAATAGCTCAAGACTGCAACAAGAACCATAAACTGTCTTTAATGTATGTTAACCCTATTTATATTTTTATTACACTGTTAAGGTAGAGAGGCCTTACACAAAATTTGATATGAAGTCATGATTTTGGCAAATCCAAATTAATTAAAAGGATCGATACAAAACTGCATTCACAATACCCTTTTGACATTATGAATGGAATGCAATGTCCTTTGGTCTAAAAAATGCTCCTTCAGAATTTCAAAATATAATAAATAATATATTTAACCCTTTTAATTTCATAATTGTCTATATTGATGATGTCTTAATATTTTCAGAATCTATAGTCCAACATTTAAACATTTAAACATTTTTATTCAAACTACTATGAAAAATGGACTAGCTGTCTCCGAATCAAAATTAAAATTATTTCAAAGATTTTTAGGTTGTCTCAATTATGTCTCCTATTTTTTCCCCAAACTTCGTATCATTTGTAAACCTCTTTATCATGCATCAGAACAAATCATACGTTTTCATTTAGGCATTTGGTTAGGATCTCAAAAAAAAAAAATCATTCGCCCGTCAAAAAAGAAATTTTAGCCATACTTTATGCATTTTAAAATTTCAAGATGACCTTTATAATAAATCTTTTCTTTTAAGAATAGACTGTAAATCTGAAAAAGAAATTTTACAAAAAGATGTAAAAAATATAGTGTCAAAACAAATTTTTGGCAGATGGCAAGCTACATTATCAGCATTTGATTTTGAGATTGAATACATTAAAGGATCATCCAATTTACTCCAATATTTTCTGACCAGAGAATTCTTACAAGGAAAGAATTCTATTATTACAGATGAGCAAGTCCAAGATTCAAACGTCCGATGATTACACGGTACAAACACCTACTCAAAATCGATTCATAGTTCTTGCAGATTTTCCACCTCTTACTTATACTCAAGCTCTTCAAACTCCCCTTCCCCAAAATATACCTGAAAAAATCTCAAATTTCACCATATTTAAAAAAAAAAAACCATTTGTTGAGCATCTTACTTTAACAAGATTTTTCAACCTCACCAGATTTTAACACACTCAAAAGTATCATTCAGAGATACTATCCTCAAGGATGCCACTAGTACCCATAGGATTCTAGAAAAACTCAAAAATTCTATGAATACATTCTGGTTCACTGCAAATCAATCGAATTAGTTCATACCCAATACATTAAGAATCCTTCCAGGATTGCATTCTCAAAATGTATTATTAAAAAGATTTACAAACAAGAAGAATGGACTTTTCCATTCTCTAAAAAAAAAATTCCAAAAATTTTAATCCAAAAGGATATAATTATCCCGATTACAAAATTGCTTGGTATTACACATTTTTCAAAAGACCTTTTGATCATTCTTGGTTTTTTACATTCCATACAAATTTTATCAAAGAATTCCCTATTTTGTTATGTGGCTGGTGGTTCAAATTTGGACCTACTATTGAGATCCTACCTCCAGAAGTCAAATTAGCATTTCAAAGTTTTATCAAAAATGCACCAGGCACCGAATTTGAAAAACAAAATTTGTATTTTTCCGAATTCAAAGTACCTTGAATTTTTTGTTGGAATTTCCAATTCCAGCAATTCTATTCAAAACCTTACCCTATCTCAATTGTTCGAGAATTCAAAATAAAATGGTGGCAAAATTATTCCATTAATTATTGTAATCAAGATTACAGTAGTAATTATTTGCTGCTCTGCTGAAACTTCAGATTATCTCAATAAAATGATTAGCTTGACGTTGATTTTTGTCTTGTGTTTGATCATATGGTTCAACTAACATCTTCATTCTTCAATTTCATGTATTTATAGATACAGTGGTCCAACGACAACTTTTCTATATTTGGAAGAGATCAATTTTCTGTCTTCATTCCAAATTCTGATTGTCTTCTTTCCACTTATGTTAAGAAACGACTCTTTTATTCTGATGGTAAAGGTGGCGGTGATATAGCAAGGTGCGGTGCTATGTTGTACATTTGTCAGAATAAGTTGTACTTGTTTTGTCTTGTTTCCTTGTACATTTGCTAGATAGTTGGACGTCTACTGATATTCTTCTTTCAGTGAGCGTTCATTCTTCTACTCTCGGTAGATATACACTCTTGATATCTTTGCACTCGGTAGATGTCTTTGTTCAGTAGATGTCTGTGTCCGGTATGTTTATGTCCGGTAGATGTTTGTATCTGGTAGATGTCTGTGTCCGATAGATGTCCATGCGGTAGATGTTTGTATCCGGCAGATGTCCATCCAGTAGATGTTTATATATGGTAGATGTCTGTGTGCGGTAGATGTCTATCCAGTAGATGTCCATCCGGTAGATGTTTGTATGAGATAGATGTCTGTGTCCGGTAGATGTCTATCCAGTAGATGTCTATCCGGTAGATGTTTGTATCCTGTAGATGTCTGTGTCCAGTAGCTTTCTATCCAGTAGATGTCAATCTAGTAGATGTCTGTCCGGTAGATGTCCATCCGGTAGATGTTTGTAATCACCAAAACTTAGAAATGTTTTCCCAACAATTTCCCCCTTTTTGGTGATGACAAAACTCAGCACTGGAGACTCTTGCTTGATTATTTTGAACAGCAACTCCCGTTAAGACTTGGAAACAAAACAACGTAGACTTGTAATTTGTTAGATAGATAAGCAGATTACAAGTAGTAAGCAAACTGAGTATTTAAAAGAATGTCATTTTTATTTAAAATGAATTCTGATTACATAGTACATCTTACAGATCTTTCAGTAAACCTATTTCTACTGTCTATTCAACTGGGTAAAGATAACTTCAGAAACATAGCCAGTATGGAATGATCCGAGCTAGCTAGTTTCAGAGTTGTTGACAAAGGGAGGGGGAGAGAAAGTGCATACAGAGTGTCTTAGAATAAAAGAAAACCTGGAAAACCGACTTTATCTTCAAAGTAGTCATCTGTTCATTTTTCAAGGTCTCTGTCTTTAATGAAAATTCTCTGTCTTCCACCTTTTTGTCATCAGCACCCATGCATCCGCTGTTCAAATTCCAGGCTGGTGGAGAACACCATGACTGGTCCAGGAAGGTAGAGCTAGCAGAGATGGGTTAGATAAGTAATCAACCCATGGAGGGTTGATTTAGATAAGTAATGAACCCATGAATAAGTGTTGCAGATAAGTTGCAAGACTAGTAAGGATCTAGTTAAGATAAGCATGCTTTGTGAGTTGAGTTGGAGGAACTAGCATGCTATTTATAGTGAGAAAGTAGCAAGTTGCGGTATGAGAAGTCATGTCATGTGTAAAGTAGTGCAGATAAAAATAGATAAGAATTGACAGAATCATGAAGATTTATAATAAACAGATAAGAGTTAACAAAAGAAGACAAACAAAATGTTATTGTTTTCTCCCCAACCAATGCTTGGAGTAGTCACGGGTGGAAGAAGGTGTGTCAGCAGAAGGTTGTCGTGGACTGTGGAACCATGGCTGGGAAAGAGGTCGTGACCGACTTGACTCTTCAGCAGCAGCAGATGATCGTTGTGCTGGATCCGGTTCTCGTCGGTGCGAGAGAGCGTGTCTGCTGGGCTCTGGTAGGTGTCTAGTGGAGTGAGGAACAGCTGAGAGACTGTTGCTCAAATCCTGTATTTGTGAAGCGAAAGCCGTCTGCATATTAGCCAGCTGATCGGACAGTGCTTTCTTGGCATCCTCAATTTTGTCTTCAAGTGCTAGTGTGGAGGCAGTATGAAGAGATTCACTGTGCTGGTTAATCTGAAGACGAGTGTAAGGACCCTAATCCTTAAGTGCGGAATCAAGGCATAATAGAGCTAATATAAATGATCAGATTGAGAAATAACGTGTTGAGTTTATGAGCTTAAGCATTACATGCCAAAAATAAGGACCACCAAAAATGGATTAATTACATTCCCCATCAAATGAATGCTATCAACTAGTTTTACACTACTCCTAGAGTAGACACTAGGCAAAATAATCATGTCCTTCATCTACCAAAGATGCTCTTCAAGCTCACTGTCTCAACCCGTCTAGCCCTCCTATCATGCCAAACGTGTACCTACAAGGACAACCCCCCAAACATGAGCAATAATAATCATTCATATTCAACACAATATGAAGATAAAGCGTAAATGCATAATCATAATAAAACACTTCCTGTTTTCCCATGCATTTCAAACGCTTCCCGTTTGGTTGTCCCTGTACCATAACTCATGAGTATAATCAATAGATTATTTTTAATGGTCTAAACATGTCATGACATATACCAGCTCATCAATACCAAATACTGATCACCAATCCCTAGTCTGTCCATCACAATGTATTTTAATGCCCCTCGCTTATTTACATATAGGCGGCATAGGATAACCTCGCTTCAATGGACTGCGGGACTCCCACCCCTCGCCTCTCATTGAGCGGCAAATACCCTTTCCTCGCCCTATATGATAACCACGCTCAAATGTGACATGCGGCGCTCCCACCCCTCGCTTCACATTTAGCGGAACCAAACCAAAAGCAGCAAGCATTAAAATCATCAAGGGATGACCACGACTCATGGGATATGCACCAATAATCATATGCATCTATAAACATCATGCATAACATGTATTTGCATCCACAATGCAATACCACATATATACTTGCATCCACAATGCATAACAATAAGTATATAAGATACATGTACCGTTGGGGTGCCCGTACGTCCACTACGTACCTTTCCAAAAGTGGAATTGATCTGGCTTCAGTTCCTCGGTTGCGTTGCTATCTGGGATGGTTCTACACAATCACACAACCCCATATTAGAAGCCAAATAATAGCCAAATACCAAAAATTTGACAAAAGAAACCATTTTCCAAAATTCCACATGCGGCGATCGATCGCTTCCCTCAGGCGATCAATCGCCTCAAAATTTTCACTGCGGCGATCGGTCGCCTCAAGCATGGCGATCGATCGCCATTCCTTTGATTTGGCTACTGCCTCTCGGCGATCGGTCGCCTCATTTTAGGCGATCGATCGCCTAACCCGCAAAAATGTTACTGCCTCTTGGCGATCGGTCGCCTCATTTCAGGCGATCGATCGCCTCGCACAGACATGCGATTTTTCACCATTTTTGCTCCCAAAAACCTTCCAATCCATACCAACACTTAACCAAACAAACCAACAACATCTAACCAACATAAACCACCAAAATATACTTCAAAACAAGTATAAATCCAACATATAACCAAACCCACAACAACCCAACAAAAACCCATTTTAAAACCATTCAAAATCATACCAAACTCAAACAAAACCTTACAAAATTAACCATGAGGTATCCATACCTCTTGGGGACCTCAAATCACCTAACAATCTCCACAAATCAAGATTTTTGAAAGGTTTCTCTTCACCCTAAAGCTCAAGGACGAAAATGGAAGGGAAGGGTTTGTTGGAAGTTGATTTTGGTAAAGTGTGGGTGTTGGTAAAGGTGGGGTTGGGGATAATAAAAGGTGAGTTTATTAAAATGCATACCAAAATATCCCATGGTGTATAAAACACCCCAACATGATATTTTCAAAGCATTAACTCAAAATGCACCATAATATCAATTAAACACATGATTTCTAATTAATTGCTAACCATGGCAAATAAATCATGCTTCCAACCATAATTCCCAACATACCCAACATGCACCCTGAAATGCTACCCCGGGTCACTCTAACACATGACTAAGCATTTCCACATGATAATTCCAACACATAATTAATTACCAACATAATTAATCATATAAACACAATTAATGCACCAAATTGCAATTAATCATTTCGGGGATATCACAATACTCCCCTACTTATAAGATTTCGTCCTCGAAATCACATGCACTTACCCCAAGAGGAAACTAAACATAAACACATACCAGAGAATAGTTCCGGGTAGTGCTGCACCATATGCCGCTCTGTCTCCCACGTAGCCTCCTCGACACCCCTGCGATCCCACTGAACCTTGATCATAGGTATCACTTTATTCCGAAGTCTGCGGTCTGCTCGATCCAGAATTCTAACAGGCCGTTCCACATAAGATATATCGGACTCTAACTGAACTTTGGAAGGCTGTAAAACATGCGACGGATCCGGCTCATACTTCCGCAGCATCGATACATGAAACACATCATGTATACCAGATAAAGAAGGCGGCAAAGCCAGTCGGTAAGCTAAGGTGCCAATGCGCTGCAAAATCTCGTACGGTCCAACATACCTCGGAGACAATTTCCCGCGCATCCCAAATCGCACAACGCCTCTGAAAGGCGAGATCTTCAAAAAGACCTTATCTCCCAACTGAAATTCCAACGGTCTCCGCCGTTTATTCGCATAAGCTGCCTGTCTGTCCTGGGCCGCTTTCATTTTCTGCCTTATCGTCTTTATCTTTTCTTCCATCTCTCGAATCAACTCCGGTCCTCCGACTGATTTGCGGTCCAAATCATCCCAACACAAGGGTGATCTACACCGTCTGCCATAAAGAGCTTCAAACGGAGCCATCTGAATACTCGCCTGGTAGCTATTGTTATAAGAAAACTCTACCAAAGGCACTGAATCCTGCCAAGAGGCATCAAACTCCAAAACACAAGCTCTCAACATGTCCTCGAGCGTCTGAATTGTACGCTCGGTCTAGCCATCCGTCTGAGGATGATAAGCAGTGCTCAATCTGACTTCAGTTCCCAATGCTGACTGAAGACCTTCCCAGAAATGAGATGTGAATCGCGGATCTCGATCTGACACTATGGAAACGGGGATCCCATGCAATCTCACCACATCTCTAATATACAACTGCGCCATCCTCAAAAAGGTGAAAGTCATGCTATAGGGGATAAAATGAGCTACCTTGGTCAATCGATCCACTATCACCCAAATAGCATCAAAGCCTGAAGCTGACTCCTCGGCAAATGAGTCACGAAGTCCATGGAAATGTGCTCCCACTTCCACTTCGGTATCTCCAAGCTTCTTAACTCGCCGCCAGGTCTCTGTCTCTGCCTTAACCTGTTGGCAGATTAAACACCTCTTCACAAAGCGACGACATCACTCTTCATTCTCTTCCACCAAAACTGACCACGCAGATCTCTGTACATCTTCTTCCCGCCTGGGTGGATGCTAAGTCTGCTACTGTGAGCTCGCTCCAAGATCCCTTTACGCAGCTCCGGCGTACTCGGAACCACCCAACGGTCACCCAATCTCAAAGACCCGTCATCGGCCACTCTGAATTTCGTTGGCTGACCAAGATGTACTAAAGATAACCACCTCTGAACCTCATCGTCTGACCTCTGAGCTTTCCTGATGTTCTCATAGATATCTGGCTCAGCTAACAAGGTCGATACATACACAGGTGATGCATCAATGTCAAAATCATAGCCCAGATGGCAATAGGAGGTCATCATAGCCGACAGATGAATGACGCCCTCAGCAGAACTCCTCACTTCCCGGCTCAAAGCGTCTGCTGTCAAATTGGCTTTCCCCGGATGGTACTCTATCTCGCAATCATAGTCCTTGAGTAGGTCCATCCACCTCCTCTGCCTCATGTTCAACTCTGCCTGAGTGAATAAAAACTTGAGGCTCTTGTGATCCGTGTAAATGGTAAATGAAGTACCATACAAATAGTGCCTCCAAATCTTCAGGGCGAAGATGATAGCCGTCAATTCCAAGTCATGAACTGGATATCGGGTCTCATGCGGCTTCAACTGCCTCGATGCATAAGCTACCACATGCTTATCTTGCATCAGAACACACCCAAGGCCCTGAAGTGATGCGTCAGTATACAGAACAAATCTGGAGTTCTCCGTAGGGATCACTAACACTGGCGCCGTCGTCAACCGGTGCTTTAACTCCTGGAAGCTTTCCTCACAAGCTTCTGACCAATAGAAAGGCACTCCCTTCTGAGTCAACTGCGTCAGCGGCTTGGCAATCTTCGAAAAGCCCTCGACAAAGCGTCGATAATATCCGGCCAAACCAAGAAAACTCCGGATCTCAGGCACAGAAGTGGGGGCAGCCCACTCCATTACAGCCTCAATCTTCCTGGGATCCACTGATATCCCGCTGCTTGATATGACATGCCCCAGAAATACCACACTGCTCAGCCAGAATTCACACTTACTGAGCTTAGCATACAACTGATGCTCTCTGAGAATCTGAAGCACTGTCCTCAAGTGTTTCACATGCTCTTCCTCACTCCGGGAGTAGATAAGAATGTCGTCAATAAACACAATGACGAACTGATCAAGATACGGCTGAAACACTCTGTTCATCAGACTCATAAAGACTGCTGGAGCATTCGTCACGCCGAACGGCATCACTAGGAACTCATAATGTCCATATCGGGTCCGGAATGCTGTCTTCTGCACATCTTCCTCTCTGACTCGAATCTGATGATATCCGGATCTCAAATCAATCTTGCTATACACCCTGGTACCTTGCAACTGATCAAACAGATCGTCGATCCTTGGAAGAGGATACTTGTTCTTCACTGTAGCCTTATTCAGTTGCCGGTAATCGATGCACAACCGCATCGAGCCATCCTTCTTCTTCACAAAGAGAACTGGTGCGCCCCATGGCGACACGCTCGGGCGTATATATCCCTTGTCCAGGAGATCCTGCAACTGTTCTTTCAACTCTCTCAACTCAGCCGGTGCCATCCTATAAGGTGCACGAGAGATAACGGATGTCCCTGGCAACAACTCGATCCCAAACTCAAATTCCCTAGCCGGTGGAAATCCTGGGATCTCTTCTGGGAATACATCAGCAAACTCTGCCACTACTGGCACATCCTCAACTCTCAATTCTTTACTCTTCCCAGACGTGTCCACGGCATAGATGAGATAGCCCGTGTGACCACGTTCCAACAACTGAGTCATCTTGATCGCTGAAATCAACGGAATCTTCGCACGAGAACCGTTGCCATAGAAGGTCCACTGACTGCCCAACTCAGGTCTGAACTTCACTGTCCTCTGACGGCAATCTACCACTGCCTGATATCTGTTCAGAATATCAATACCCAAGATGCAGTCGAAGTCTGACATGCCCAACACGATCAAGTCTGCCTTCAACTCGTTGCCCTCAAAATAAATGAGGCAGTCTGCCATAAACTGATCAGCAACGACATTTCTTCCAGTGGGTGTCGAGACAAGGAGAGGCGTGGGTAAAGAAGACGTGCGCATATGGTGTCTTTCCACAAAACCCACCGATACAAAAGAGTGGGAGGCACCTGTATCGATCAAAATAAAAGCAGGGTACGTAAATAAATGACACGTACCGGCAATCACCTCCTCTGGGGCTGCCTGGGCCTGCTCCCTCGTCAGTGCATACACCTGTCCCTGGGGCGGTCCTACTGTCTGACCTCCCGATGGTCGAGGCCCAAACTGCTGCCTCTGCTGCACTGTCCTATCCTCAAATCTCGGCCGGTTGCCCTGAAACTCTGACTGTCCTCCCCTGGTGGGGCAATACCGAGCGATGTGGCCCATCTTGCCACAGATATAACAAGCAGGACACTTGTTTGAAGAATGTGGCCCTCCACAATTGTTGCACCTTGGCTCTCCCGGCCTATCCCCTTGTGAAGACCCTCGATTGGCCGACCAATTGCCCTTCTTGCCATCCTGTTTCTGACCAAAGTACTTCTTTCCACCAAAACGCGAAGATGAAGAGGCACCACGGGGTTTAAATGGCTCTCCTCGAGGCCTGAAACTGTCATTAGTCTGCCTCTGTTGCGGTACCGGTGGTGGCATAGCACTAGAATAAGCTCCCACCCCAAGCTCGGCAAGCTCCGCCCTTGTGAGAGCATCATCAAAAGAAGTTGGGTTATTGGTTATAACCCGGTCATAAAGCTCCGGTCGCAACCCTTTCATAAAGTTCCTCATCTTAGCGTGCCCATTGGTGGCGATGTGGGGAACGTACCTCAGCAACGATGAGTATCGTGTGGCATAGTCTGCCACTGTCATGTTCCCCTGCTTCAAACTTGTAAATTCATCCTCCTTTGTCTATCTCGCCGCTGCGGAGAAGTACCGGTTCAGAAACCTAGTCCTGAAGAGTGTCCAATCAATCACAGCACCCAGTGCTCTCATTTCCATTACTGTGCTCCTCCACCACATCAGAGGTTTCTTGGCTAATTGAAACTCCGCCAGCCTCAGCCAAGCTGTCACAGCACAAGGAGCCGATACAAAGATCTGCTCAAGTCTTTCCAGTCACTCTTCAGCCTCCTCTCCAGACTCTGTCCCCTCAAACCGGGGCGGATGGTAAGACAGAAATTGCGTCAAGCTGATCTCACCCGGCAGTAATAACTGAACCACTGGTTCCATGCCTACGGCCGGTGGAGGTAGAGGGTTTGCCTGTCCGATACTTGCATTCACACTACCAACATCTCCAACCTCTTCATTAGCAGCCATGCTGTAACACAAATGTTAACAACAATTCCAAAGCAATATATATGTTATGCCGTTAGATAACATGAATGAGAATAAGCACGTTAGTATAACAGGATATACATTAATATGCACCACATGCATAAACATGCTTCAAATGTAAGCACCTAGCCAATCATGCTAAGGCTACCCTTCACTCGTTCCCGGGTTCTCTAACCACTGCTCTGATACCACTAATGTAAGGACCCTAATCCTTAAGTGCGGAATCAAGGCATAATAGAGCTAATATAAATGATCAGATTGAGAAATAACGTGTTGAGTTTATGAGCTTAAGCATTACATGCCAAAAATAAGGACCACCAAAAATGGATTAATTACATTCCCCATCAAATGAATGCTATCAACTAGTTTTACACTACTCCTAGAGTAGACACTAGGCAAAATAATCCTGTCCTTCATCTACCAAAGATGCTCTTCAAGCTCACTGTCTCAACCCGTCTAGCCCTCCTATCATGCCAAACGTGTACCTACAAGGACAACCCCCCAAACATGAGCAATAATAATCATTCATATTCAACACAATATGAAGATAAAGCGTAAATGCATAATCATAATAAAACACTTCCTGTTTTCCCATGCATTTCAAACGCTTCCCGTTTGGTTGTCCCTGTACCATAACTCATGAGTATAATCAATAGATTATTTTTAATGGTCTAAACATGTCATGACATATACCAGCTCATCAATACCAAATACTGATCACCAATCCCTAGTCTGTCCATCACAATGTATTTTAATGCCCCTCGCTTATTTACATATAGGCGGCATAGGATAACCTCGCTTCAATGGACTGCGGGACTCCCACCCCTCGCCTCTCATTGAGCGGCAAATACCCTTTCCTCGCCCTATATGATAACCACGCTCAAATGTGACATGCAGCGCTCCCACCCCTCGCTTCACATTTAGCGGAACCAAACCAAATAGCGGCAAGCATTAAAATCATCAAGGGATGACCACGACTCATGGGATATGCACCAATAATCATATGCATCTATAAACATCATGCATAACATGTATTTGCATCCACAATGCAATACCACATATATACTTGCATCCACAATGCATAACAATAAGTATATAAGATACATGTACCGTTGGGGTGCCCGTACGTCCACTACGTACCTTTCCAAAAGTGGAATTGATCTGGCTTCAGTTCCTCGGTTGCGTTGCTACATGGGATGGTTCTACACAATCACACAACCCAATATTAGAAGCCAAATAATAGCCAAATACCAAAAATTTGACAAAAGAAACCATTTTCCAAAATTCCACAGGCGGCGATCGATCGCTTCCCTCAGGCGATCGGTCGCCTCAAAATTTTCACTGCGGCGATCGGTCGCCTCAAGCATGGCGATCGATCGCCATTCCTTTGATTTGGCTACTGCCTCTCGGCGATCGGTCGCCTCATTTTAGGCGATCGATCGCCTAACCCGCAAAAATGTTACAGCCTCTTGGCGATCGGTCGCCTCATTTCAAGCGATCGATCGCCTCGCACAGACATGCGATTTTTCACCATTTTTGCTCCCAAAAACCTTCCAATCCATACCAACACTTAACCAAACAAACCAACAACATCTAACCAACATAAACCACCAAAATATACTTCAAAACAAGTATAAATCCAACATATAACCAAACCCACAACAACCCAACAAAAACCCATTTTAAAACCATTCAAAATCATACCAAACTCAAACAAAACCTTACAAAATTAACCATGAGGTATCCATACCTCTTGGGACCTCAAATCACCCAACAATCTCCACAAATCAAGATTTTTGAAAGGTTTCTCTTCACCCCAAAACTCAAGGACGAAAATGGAAGGGAAGGGTTTGTTGGAAGTTGATTTTGGTAAAGTGTGGGTGTTGGTAAAGGTGGGGTTGGGGATAATAAAAGGTGAGTTTATTAAAATGCATACCAAAATATCCCATGGTGTATAAAACACCCCAACATGATATTTTCAAAGCATTAACTCAAAATGCACCATAATATCAATTAAACACATGATTTCTAATTAATTGCTAACCATGGCAAATAAATCATGCTTCCAACCATAATTCCCAACATACCCAACATGCACCCTGAAATGCTACCCCGGGTCACTCTAACACATGACTAAGCATTTCCACATGATAATTCCAACACATAATTAATTACCAACATAATTAATCATATAAACACAATTAATGCACCAAATTGCAATTAATCATTTCGGGGATATCACAACGAGCTTGCCCTATCCGGGAGAAAGAGTCAGCAAAGGCATCCACAACAAGACTTTGGAGCCTGTTTACGTTAGTCGTCAGATGGCTTAGGTCACGATACACCTGCTGAAACTGTGAGTCGGTATGCTGCTGGCGACTCCCAATGACAAGGCTAGCAGTGCGTTCTTCTTGTTTCAGCTTGTTTACATCATTGGCCAGCTCGGAGATTACATTGGATAGATGCACCAATTGATCAGCAATACTAGGAGGCCTTTCAAGAGGAATGTTGGTAGTAAAGTCAAAGAAGTCCTCAGGAGGATCATTGTTCAAAGATTGATGACATCTATGCCAGTAGCAGCGATCTCCAGCTCAACTGCAGAGGACTGAGTATGGTCAGCAGAATTTGGTGAAGACTCGCTAGGTTCATCATTATCTGAGGAGACGGTAACTTGATGAACCACGTCTGAATGACAGTGTCGACATTGATAGGATCAACATCCAGCACTTGTAAAGGTTGATCATTGACAGAACCTGGGGCAGAGGTGATAAGCGGTTCAGGGGTAGGAGTGGTGAGAGTAGGATCTACCACAGAGACTGCAGCAGGGGCGGTAGGAACTATGTCCAAGTCAGTAGGAGCTGGGATTTTGTCTCTTGGTAGAGCAGAGCAAGAGTGTAGACCTGTTGAGATTCTGAGATCATGAAGAGCAGTCTCAGCCATTTCAAGCTTGGGTCCTAAGGCATTGAGAACAGCCCTATCGTGATTGGTTGTGCCAGAGTCAATGTTAAACTGCTGGAGCCTCGAGTGAACAAGAGCTTGAAGTTCTCCCACATAGTTCATCATGCGGAAGACATGGCGAAGCTTCAGACTCTTCTCTGTGTCAGTTAGCTGAAGGTAGGCAAGGATGGGTTCTCATCAAGTCGTGCATGTTCGAGAATGGGAGAGAAATCGTCGAAGCGAATATTGAGACGAGCCTCCACCCATCTATCAAATATCGCAAGTTGCGGTTGCAGCTTAGCTTCTACTTCAGCCACAACCATTTGTATTTCAAACGTGACTGGGTTGACACTGGTCTCATAACCGCTTTTCCCTTTCCGGTGGAACTGTCCTTAGGGTGACAGTAAGGACAGAGAGACTTTGGTTGCCGGAAGATGATAGAGCCGTGTTCTTGGTGAGAACTCACATGTTTGGAGGAGTGGTCAGTAGGAGCGGCTGGTACAGTGAGTACCATGGCCAAGGAGGCAGCTGATGCAACTGGTTTCTCTGGTGGAAGATTGTCGGGACTGATCTCCCTAGAAGTTGTGGTAACCGCTGCTGGAACTGCAGTAGAGATAGTATCATCAACAGTTGAAGTAGCAGCAGGAACTTGCTGCTTGAGGACAGTTGGAGCCCCTTTTCTGGTTCTTGTTTTTTTAGGAGGGGGAGGAGGTGATGACTCAGCAGATTCAGATATCTTCTGGTCAGAGTCACTCACTACTTGAGTTGTCCGCCGCTTGATCTGACCAACTTCTCTACCAACTCGTTGTCGGTGAAGCTGGAGATATTTGGCTGTGACAAGCTTCCTGGATGAAGAGTGGATAAAGCCCCTGCCTGAATATGTTTACTATAAAAAAAATGCGGCTGAGAGGAAGAGCAAAGCCAGATTGACCCTTCCCTGATGTCACTAGCCCAGTAAGAACCTGAAAAAGGACGACTGACCAGTTGACATCTAGCCCTTTCACAATGGCACTCATAACTTCAAACTTTTCGGTGGTGATGACATCAAATGATCCGGCTTTGCACAACAGACCTTTGGAGAAGACATCAGCAAGTTGGTGGAGATGGCTCTTCATTAAAATCTTTTTAAAAGGAGGACTTCGCAGACGAGCGTCTCTGAGAAAATAGTGCCCATTTCTTCTCGAGTAGCCATTGAAATGGTGGAGAAGTCAGTGAGTCCAGTAGAAGGAAGACATAGGTGGGTGGCAAAGTCCAGTTGAGTAATGGTGATAAGCTGACCAGAGATGGACGCCACCACTGAGTTGTCCACAATTTTTGTATTGGCGAAGAATTCTTGGAGAGCTTCTTTATAGAATGTAAGAGCCTGACTGAGTATAACCAGGAGTCCAGAGGTATCTAGTTTTTGAAAAACTTCTTTGATGTCTTCATCAGAGATGGTGGAAATCAAATGAAAATCTACATGAATAGCATTTGTGACAAAGCTTGGCTGGGTAATTTTTGACATTTTAGCGTAGATACTGAGAATCAGACGACCTAAAGAGTAAAAATTTCTGGAGAGAAAGTTAGCGCTATAAGTTTGGAAGAGATACAAGTAAGGAAAATAAAAATGATAATGCGGTTAAAGAGATAGTAGATGTAACGTCGTACTGTAGATGAGCGGACACATGGATACGTGGCATTCATCTAACGATTTAAAAATTATGTCTGGTCGGCTGGCTGGATATCTGCCGCTTGTTGTTCGGTGGATATGTACTCTAGCCGAATCTCTCTTCATAACGTGATCCCTAATGAAATGATGACTGATGTCAATATGCTTGGTGCAAGTATGAAGAACAGGGTTGTACGTGATAGCTATGGCAGATGTATTATCACAAAAGATTAGTGCCTCAGTGGATTCAATTCCATAGTCTCGTTGTTATTGTTGAATCCATAGCAGTTGAGCACAGCAGCTTCCAGCAGCAAGGTATTTTGCCTCTGCAGTAGACGTTGCTATGGATGTCTGCTTCTTGCAACCCCATGAGATTAATCTCTCCAAGAAATTGACAATATCCACTGGTACATTTCCTATCAATTTTGCATCTTGCGTAGTCAGCATCTGAATATTCAATCATATTAAACGTTTAATCTCTTGGATACTAGAGACCAACATTTTCTGTGCCTTTTTTATATTTGAGAATCCTTTTGACAGCAGTGAAGTGTGATTGATTGGGATTTGCTTGGAAACGAGCACAAATACAGACCGCAAACATTATGTCTGTTCGGCTGGCTGTTAAGTAAAGTAAGTGTGAGACCCGTGATCTCAAACATAATCTTAGGTGCAATTTAGAGAACTAAAAATTCATGTGAATATATCAGAGTAACGTGCCGTGTTGATTAACCTGAGCTTTAGAGATTACAGTGCCAAAATGTTTCAAAAGGAAAACACGAATTCCTACAAAGGTACTACATTATAGTCTTACTCTACTCAGTAGAAGCTATACAAAATTTTTCTCTAACATGCTAATCATGTAGCACTCCTTACAGCTCAGCATATCAACCCCGACCCTGGTTCTCGTCAACAAAAGCACCTACAAAGACAACCCCCAACACATGAGCATATCATAATTCATATTCAACATAGTATGAATGTAAAGCGTAAATGCACAATTCATAAATACAAAGCACTTCCTGTATTTCCAAGCATTTACAACGCCCATTGGTTGTCCCTGTACCATAACTCATAATAACACATTATATGAAATTATGGATCCTTTAATAATGTCATGACATATCACCTCTTTCTTTACATATCTTTTGAGTCATATATCAACAGTTATGTTAATGCTTCATGCTTCCACAACTCATAATGAGCGGTACAATCCTCCCCGCTTCATTACTACATAAACTCATAATGAGCGGTACAATCTTCCCCGCTTCATTACTACAGAATCTCATAATGAGCGGTACAATCCTCCCCGCTTCATTACTACAGAACCTCATAATGAGCGGTACAATCCTCCCCGCATCATTACTACAGAACAAGCATAAGCATTAAACATACACTGTGATCTCTCTTGACTCGTGGAATACACCTCTTTATTCCACATCACAATATGCAACAACAATGCATAATATGCAACAACAATGCATAATAACATGTATCATACTCTCAATGCATCACATTGCATTCATCATGTGTCAAAAGACAAACATAAAGTACATGTTACCGTTGGGATGCCCGTACGTCGCTTACGTACCTTTCCAAAATGTAGTGTGTTGTGGGACTCTATCCCTGGCGCTGTGTAGCTGTCTGTGAAGGCTCTACACCAGTGTACAACACAATATTAGATGTCTCATTACAATCCAATATGAAATTTAAAACAAATTCTACATTTTAAAAAAAAAGCACTACCGATCGATCGGCCCTCATCACCGATCGATCGGTGAACTATTTGAATTAAGGAAAAAAGCTACGGCTTTTGCCGATCGATCGGTGTTCTTCACCGATCGATCGGTCGATCATATTCAACCCAGATTTTCCAGAATTCCCTAACACCGATATTCATACCCTTAAATCTAACATGTAAGACATACAACATGCCCAAAGAAACATGCTAGCAGTTACAACACACTACCCTGAGTGTATTCATATCAAATTTACACCCCAAACATAAGCCCACATGCAAAAACGTCGATCATTTACACAAGTACTCGATCAACTTTTCTGGAACAGGGCAACATTTTCATTCCCAGATTTCTTGAGTACTTCATTTCATGCTATAAAAACTACAACATATTTCATAAAACATGCTCAAACATAAAACGTCCTGGGCTTTACAAACTACCATGCATGTACTCAAATCGAAGGTTCACCCTAAAACCCATCTAACATGCATAATATCACCTCCTCAAAATCACTCCCAGTCCACATTTTCCAGAAAAACAGGGCATACTCCTACCCAGATTTCCGAACACCCTACTTTACATGCTTATTTCCTCAACATAAAACATGTAATATACATAAGGAAAAATACTGAGAGCTTCATAACAACACCATGTAAGCATTTAAATCGAAGGTTTTAAGAAACCTAATCTAACATGCCGTTTTCACGCCACCTAAAAACATGTACTTAAACAAGTTTAAAGCAAAAACAGAGCATGGTTTCTCACCCTACTTTGCCCCGATTTTTGAGAGGCTTCCAAGGAATGAAAATGGCAAGGCTCCTCACGTTTTTGCTCAGCAGGTGCTGGTGTTTGTTTGGGAGAGAAGGGCCGAGATTTGGGAAGGAGGAAGAAGAGTGAATGATTGAGCCAAGTGGGGTGGGCAATCAGCCTTGTACAGTTTGATTGGCATGGGTTGGGGGGGTGGTTGGGTGTTGGGTGGTATGATGTGTTATGTTTTGGTCCCGGTATTTAGCACGATGTATTAAAATATCCTCACACGATATTTATAGTATTTTCTCAATAAAATACTTCAATTCCCATTAACATGCTTTACCAAAACAAACAACACACACCCCAAATAAACATGCCACGACCCCAAAATCCCAACATATATCACATGCACCCTGAAATGAATCTCCCCAATAATATTAATTCAATCCCATGAATTAACACCCAAATCATCATAATTTAAATTAAATGATTAAAATCACATAATCATTTCGGGGATATCACAGTAAGGATCCGATAATACCGCGATACATTGTTATTTCGACTGGTATGCTGGAATTATCCAGGTCGAGTTTGGCAGATGAGCTCACCGGAGTGGCAGCTGCTGAACTTGTACTCATCCCATATTTCTTCAGCAGTTCTTTGGATATTTAGACTGAGTTATCAGAATTCCTTCACTGGATTGCTTGACTTGCAATCCTAAGAAAATGATAATTCTCCCATCACGCTCATCTCAAACTGATCCTGCATTATTTTTGAAAATCTTTCACAAAGTTTTGAGTTAGTACTGCCGAAAATAATTTCATCAACATAAATTTGAACCAGCAGAGTATGGTCACCCTTTGTGAATTTGAACAGGGTCTTGTCCACCGTGTCAATGATAAAGTTGTGCTCAGTAAAATATTTTGACAGAGTTTCATACCATGCACGGGGAGCTTGCTTTAAACCATACAGAGCTTTGTTTAGTCGAAAAACCGACAAAGGTTGCTGATGGATTTCAAATCCAGGAGGTTGCTCAACATAAACTTCTTCCTGGAGTTTGCCGTTAAGAAACGCACTCTTAACATCCATCTGATAGACTTTAAAGTCTTTAAAAGAAGCAAATGCAAGAAATATGCGAATTGCTTCTAATCGAGCTACAGGAGCAAAAGTTTCATCGAAATCAATGCCTTCTTCCTGTATGTAGCCCTGTGCAACTAATCTTGCTTTATTCCTGATGACAACACCATTTTCATCTAATTTATTTTGAAATACCCATTTGGTACCTATTATAGTGTGATGTGGTGGTCGTGGTACTAAGTTCCATACTTTGTTTCGCTCAAATTGATTAAGTTCTTCCTGCATTGCTTCTATTCAGCTTGGGTCTAACATAGCATCATCAATCTTTTTGGGTTCTATGTGAGATATGAATGCAGTATGAAGGAATTCATTAATCATCTGTCATCTGCTACGTAGAGGAGCAACAGGGTTACCTATGACCTGCCCGGGAGGATGACCCCTTCATCCACCAGAGCGGAGGTCCAAGAGGATTGATTTCTTCATTTGGGTGAATACGAGTGGGTAGCTCAGAAGATTTGATTGATTCATCCTTTTTGTTTGCTCCATCTACTGCAGCAGGGGTGTGTATAACAGTGTCATTGTCAGTTGGGTGCAGTGCTTGTCGACCAACAGACTTCTCTGCTTGCGCTTCCGGAACTTCTGGTTCCAAAGTGCAGTAAATATTATACGTGTTCTCATGCCTTCTTCCTACAAGCAATGTACTGCCATCGGTAGATCTGATTGTACATGTGTGCTGGTTGAATTCTATCGAGTGACCATTGTCACAGAGTTGACTGATGCCTTACCCACGGTTCTACCTTTCGCGTTGTCGCCAAAAGTTATTCTAGGTCCGGTGTTGTCAACCAATTCGGACAACAAGCACGCGTTCCCTGTCATGTGTCTAGAACATCCACTGTCCAGAAACCACTCTGAGCTCCGAACTTGATGGATTCTAGTTTTCTACAATTAAAGTGATAATATGATTGGTACCCAATCCTACTTGGGTCCAGACAGGATTTTCTGGCAGTAGATGCGTTCCATGTGCGAACCAGCTTAATGAGTTTCTGGTGTGCACATCTTGCTTCATCCCTTTCTTGCTCGAGTAGACTTACTTTTTTCCCTTAAGCATTCCAACACCTTTGATTGTTCACAATCAAGTTTGTTGTTTTGCTGTTTGATCGTTTTTATTTTAAACAATTATTTCTCAGTGTAGCAATTCTACCGCAAGTGCACGGTGTCAAGTTTTAGTATAGTGATATTATAAGTAGGATGTCGAACCCACAGGGACTAATGTATAAGTACCAAATAAAATTAGTTAAATTATATTTAGCCTACGAAAAAGATGATTAATTAACGAATTCAAAACTCAAAACTAACACAAGTCCTATGAAGATGCGAAGGAATTCCGCTCGAGAAATCTATCAAGATGTTCGTTCAATTATGTATCGTCAATGATTGGTTTGTTAAAACAACTTCTTAACAATCAATTCTTAAGGTGACGGATTTCTGAATATAATCAATACACTCTCTCGAGCTGTGTTGAAACTAGCAGTAAATTGACACTAGTAACTCTCGTTCACTAATACCAATTTAATACCGAATAAATCTCTATGAAAACCGTTATTCTTTAAATCGTTCAATTTAAAGTAACCACGTATGTGATTTAATCTCTCGATCTAAATCTTAAACATACAACATGAATTATTTGAGCGTATTACAATTTTATCTCTCGATCTCAATTGCAATTCACAAGTTCAATCAAAGGTAGCTAGGCTTTGATAGCATGGAGCATATAATTCATGAACAAATGATATTGATTCACTTAAACACAACCAAATCAAAGATTCAAACAAAAAATCACTTAAAATTGATAGAATAAACCAGATTAAATTCAAATCAAATTCAAATAGATGTTCAATCGTTTCTCAACCTCAAAACATCAACTAAATATGAAAATCAAATTAATCTAGAGTTTAGAAGTACGATAAACGTAGGAGGACTCCGTGCGTTGAACGATCTTTCTTCTCTCGCTTCCTTCCTTGCACTTCAAAGGATTCTTCAACCTTCTCTTGTTCCGGGAGGATGAAAGGCGGCTAAGAATAATTTAGGTCTGATTATTCTTCAGAATATGGGGGTCCAATTTTCGTGCCTCTTTTCCTTATTTATAGAGGAGGGGAGATATGGAATTGTTTCCATAAAATCAGACCAAATCAAGAGTTTTATTTTCAGAAAAATCTGCGTCTCGATCGATCGAGTGCCTTCAGCGTCCGAGTCTTAACTTCTCTGCCTCTCTCGATCGATCGAGAAGGATGTTCAGATCAATCGAGATTTCTTCTTCGTTTCTTTTCAACTCTCTGCCTCTCTCGATCAATCGAGATGATTGTTCCGATCGATCGAGAATTCAAATTCATTGTTGGCCAGAACCTCTGCCTCGCTCGATCGATCGAGAAGTTTGTTCCGATCGATCGAGATTTCCAGAAATCAAAATCTTCATTTATTGGCTTGATTTGATCCGTTTTCTTCCTTGTAGCTCAATTCTTCCATATTCCACCTAAATTCCTGAAACAAGCAAATACATACAAAAAATCATAACATCTTCACGGAATTTACACGAATATATATACAAATCAAGACCTAAATACGCGTAATAATCAACCCTATCACTGTTCCGTTGGGATTGAATGTTCGATTTTATAATTTTTTAAGGATTCATACAACATCTGATACTCATTAATCATGTCCTGCAATGCGTTGGTGAGTTCATTATGTGTAAATTCAGAGAGATTAGAGTCAGTTATCTCACCGTCATCGTTGGCCATCAGACAGTGAACTTCTTCATCTTCACTCTCACTTGATGAGCTAGTAGATTCTTCTGATTCTGCTTCTGAATCAGCCCATTGCTCTTGTTTTCTTCAGCCACCAGTACTTTCTGGTCTCTGTCCCTTCTGGATGATCTTCTCTTTTCCTTCGACTTTCTACAGTCCTTGGATCCTCTCTTCTGATCATCTTTCTTTTGTTTAGGACAGTCCGCGATAAAATGTCCTGGCTTAAGACAGTTGAAACAGACACGATCATCCTCATCTGATCTATTTTGGAAGTTCTGCTTTCTTGGATAAGATTGATAGGTCTTTTGATTCTTTTTCATAAATGTTCCAAATTTTTTGACAAACAGCACCATTGCATCATTGCATATTTGTTCGGGAGTCGTCTCTGTTGTGGTAGACATATATTTTGATGCAGTAAGAGCTTTAGTTGGTTGACTGGTGCTGGGTTCATCTTCAATCTGAATGTCTAGTTCAAACTCGTATGCTTTTAAGTCAGCAATAGATCACGTAGATCTATCTTGTTTAAGTCTTTGGATTCTCTCATGGCAATTGTTTTTACATCCCATTCTCTTGGGAGACCTCTCATGACCTTTATGGTGACTTCCCTGTTGGATAGATCCTTGCCAAGGATATTGAGTTCATTAATGATTCCAGTTACTCTTTCATCATACTCACTGAGAGTTTCTCCAGACATCATTTTGATATTTTTGAACTTCTGTAGGGCGACAGTGAGCTTGTTTTCCTTGGTTTGGTCATTTTCTTCACACAGCTGGGCAATCTTTTCCCAGATGTCTTTAGCAGTGGGACACATCTTGCTTTTGTTGAACATGTTTTTGTCCAATGTTTTGAACAATATGTCTTTAGCCACATTGTCCAGATTTGCTTTTTTCTTTTCCTCATTTGTCCAGGAAGCTCTGTCCTTCTCGACCATCATGGGTCACCAACAGTAATGGCAGCTGCTGCATTGATCTTCATAATCTTCATTGGTCCATCAGTGATGGCAAACCACATGTCATTGTCTTTGGCACTCAGATGTGCTTCAATACGAATTCTCTAGTCATCGTATTCATCTTTCTTGAACATGTGAATCTTGCTGAATGAGGCCATTAGTTTTTAGTAATTCTCAAGATTGAGAAGACCTTGCTCTGATACCACTTGTTAGGATTGCGGTAGTGTTTAGAAGGGGGGGGGGTTGAATAAACACTAGATTTAATTTTGATTTTACTTGGTTTGCTGCAGACTGTTAAGTACTGCAGTAGCTTCTCAATTTGATGCAAATCAGCAGACACTGATTATAGCGCGGAAGACGTTTGCTGGACTTGTAAGTAGTAATAACTGAATGGTAAATTACAGTAAGTAAATGACACAAATATTGTTTCCGGAAGTTCGAAGCACAACGCTTCTACGTCTCCCCTTCTTCATTTGCAGGAATGTTACACTAGAAGACTATGGTTTACACTTTACAGTATTCAACCTCCTTAGGCACTCACACAGCTTGGCCTAAACTCCTAGAAATCACAACTTTCTAAGTTGTTTACAATGTATTCTATAACACTCACACTAGATATAAAATTATTTTGCTTCGAGTGTTCTTTGAGCAGCAGACTCAGTTGTAATTAATCTCTCAAGATTACAGTAGTAGTTCTTTGCTGCTCTGCTGAAACTTCAGAGTATCTCAATGAAACGATTAGCTTGACGTTGATTTTTGGCTTATGTTTGATCAGATGGTTCAGCTAACATCTCCATTCTTCACTATCATGTATTTATAGATACAGTGGTCTAACGACAACTTTTCTATATTTGGAAGAGATCAATTTTCTGTCTTCATTCCAAATTCTGATTGTCTTCTTTCCAATTTTGTTAAGCAACAACTCTTTTATTCTGATGCTAATGATGGCGGTGATATAGCAAGGTGCGGCGCTCTGTTGTACCTTTGTCAGAATAAGTTGTACTTGTTTTGTCTTGTTGCCTTGTGCATTTGCTGGATAGTTAGACATCTACTGATATTCTTCTTTCAGTGAGCGTTCATTCTTCTATACTCGGTAGATAGACACTCTTGATATCTTTGCACTCGGTAGATGTTTTTGTCCAGGAGATGTCTGTGTCCGGTATGTTTATGTCCGGTAGATGTTTGCATCCGGTAGATGTCTGTGTCCGGTAGATGTCCATCCGGTAGATGTTTGTATCCGGTAGATGTTTATATCCGGTAAATTTCTGTGTCCGGTAGATGTCTATCCAGTAGATGTCCATCCAGTAGATGTTTGTATCCGGTAGATGTCTGTGTCCAGTAGATGTCTATCCAGTAGATGTCTATCAGGTAGATGTTTGTATCAGGTAGATGTCTGTGTCCGGTAGATGTCTATCCAGTAGATGTCTGTCCGGTAGATGTCTATCAAGTAGATGTTTGTAATCACCAAAACTTAGAAATGTTTTCCCAACATTCCTGTAGGAGCTTTTGGCAAGGAGAGCTAAGGCAAGGTTGACGTGGTGAGCTGTGTGAGGACTAGTGCTATTGGCCTAGAAGAACAATGAATTCTTTGGTATAGTCTCTACTTGTGAGTAGTGTAAATCTACAGTACTTACATTCATTTTGTTGAGAATGTAATTATTTTGGAATTGGAATTTTTATTTTGGCACGATAGCCTCTAGCTCAATACAACATATACCTTTGTACTTTGATGAATGAATTGCTCTCTTTATGCTCTTAAATCACACTTAAGGAAGTGAGGCCTTACATCCATCATCCAAGCTTTTTTATTTTTTCGATGATTTTAGGATCAAGTTCTTCGAACCATTTCCTTCGATCTGCATTGTCTGGATAATTGTCTGGATAATCTTCATTAAGATACTGATGATTTAGTTTAAAATTTAAACATGAAATCATGTTAATTTGAGATAAAGTTGTGGAATTTGGTGGAGAATAGTTTAAACTAAAGGGTTAAAATTCTGGAAGAGGTGCTTTAAAACTAATTTGAGTCAGTAAATCTGGAACTGGAATAATTTGAAACAGACCTTCTTGAAGATTATGCTTCATCAATTATTGGTGAATTTGATCGTTCTTTATAAAAGTTAAATCTTAACAGAATTCTTCAATTAGTTTCTTCAATAATTTGAGATATTTCTCTTCTTATTAAATTCGTGGTACTTGAGGAGTTTGAATAATAAATTCATTTGGGGTAGTGATTTCATCACATTTTAAGCTTTTTGGAACAAAAACAGATGGATTGTCTGCTTCAACTTGAAGTAAAACAGTTCCATCCTTTATTGTTGTTTTTAGATTAAATTTTGGATTTAAGTGAGAGTTTATAACTCTAAAATAAGCTCGATAAATAATAGCAAAATTTTTACATAAGTCTCTGAATTCATCTCCTTGAGGATGAATATCTAAGACTAAAGAATCTTGAATAAGTGGACCTGAAAGATCAACTGAGAAATTAGATGAGCAGTTGAAATAAATAGGACAATTACAATCATTTGTTTGAATCATGGATAGTAAAGAAGACATATATCTTAAAAGTCTTTTGTCTCTAAGCGCAAGATATATTGGAGCATTGACTCCCATATGAACTAATGGTTTAACTGCAACTTGAATTAAACCAAATTGTATATATTTGTAATTTCTTTCTAAATATTTAGTAATTAAATTCATAGATAGCATGGGTATACTTTGAAATTCTTCTTGTATTGAAATAGTCTATTCATGAGTTTTGATTGAAAATGCAGTTTTGAAATCAAATGAACTTATTTGATAAATAGTTTCTATTTGTTCTTCTGGAATAGTCTAATTTGAATAATTAATTAGTAAATGTAATTCTTTTGATTGAATTAACTGCTAGAACTAGTAGTATTTCTAGAAAATAATCTTCTAATTGATGAAGCCATCGATTAATTCTATGTTTTCTTCAGATTAAAGTTTTCTTAAAATTAAGTTTTCTATTGTGTTTATTGTCGCAGAATACGGGACCACCACCGGGACCATGAGCACAAGGCTGACCAACGGACTTACTGACTGACCTATGCAAATAATAACACTTAAACAGTATGAACTTAAATGTAATTGAACTTAAATCTAAATAGAACCTATGAACTAAGAGATGAATTTAAAATTAATACAAAAAATAAAATAAAAAATATATATATATAAAATAAAATAAATAATTATTATTATGTTGAATATATAATAATATTAATAATATATATATATGTGGATATAAACCATGGTATAAATGGTATATAAAATTTTGATCTTAATTAGCCTATCATTATTTTGTTTAACAATAAAATAATACTTACAGTGATGAACCACATCAAAAGATAAAGATAAAGCATTATAAAAGAAGATGCAGATTCCCGCATTATTTTCTTGGATACATGTTCGTATAAGTTTTCCGTAGATATAAAAATCATAAGGGATATTAATATGATCTTCTCTAAGATTCTTTCTAACTCTTTCAGCAAAGATGTGATGTAATCCATCAATAAATTTGGATTTCCAATGTGAACTATTACAATTTTGAAGTTCCATAACTCTACTGAGAAAAGTATCTTTATACCATCTAAAATCGATTACTGTTTTACATCTTAAATTCTGTAAAAGAGTTCGAATATTTTCATTTTGATCTGAATATCTACCTGTAAAATGATTAATAATATTTACAACTAAAGTATAGACAACATTTTCTACAATGTTGTTATTTTCTTGTTTGACGGTAGTCATAATTTCCTCTTTATTCGCTAGGGTCAAATAGTGATCTCACCAGCCTTTTAATTAACCAGTGAATCCAGCAATTATCATATTAGCAAAATTTTTGTCATTATTGACATTGCTTTTACAAATAGTAGAATATATTAGCATTCTATGAGCCAAATTATAAATTTGTTTATCAGGATAACCATCAAGATTCCATTCATAGATATTTTTACCATTATAACTGTTATTAACAATAAACTATGTTTCTTCATTTAGAGTATCCATAGGAGAAGGTCTCCGATAACAAAATAATCTTTGTGTGGGTTGATCAGCCCATTTATTTTTTAATTTATTAATTTGATCGTTAATAACTTGTTTAGAATCTTGATTGGTATCTAATTGTTCTTGTAAATCATTGTCAAGAACCGAAACTGATAAATTTAAATTTTTAAATTTATTATTTAAAAATGTTTCCAACTCAATCATTGATTTTAATTTAAAATCATTGATTTCAGGTGGAGGTTGTATACTAGGAGTTGCAAGAATAATTTCTGACGATGGTATAATAGATACTGATGGTTGTATTTGATTAATATTTTTGTAAATAATTTCAATTCGGTTGTGTAACAAATTAATTTGTTCGCCTAATATAATAAGAAAAAGATTGGTATAATTTTGTTGTTTTAACAATTTATTAATATGCTGACATGTAAGTTGTACAGTTTCATTTTCTAATAATTTCGAAATTACTGAAAAATTAAGAATTGTTCCTTCTTTTTCGTTTTCAAAAGGTTGTTGAGGAGGATATAATTTTTTTCAAAACATTTCCATTAGAAAGTTTATATGTCCTTTCTAATACTTGAATATAGGGTTCAACATATGTGGATATAAACCATGGTATAAATGGTATTTAAGAATTTTGATCAGAACAGAATTTATAAAATTCACTTTGTATCAGAGTTTGATTTTCTTTTGAGATATTGTCAAAAAATCATTTTCTGAATTATTCCCATTTAGGTTGATTAAATTCAGTTTTTATTTTTTTGCCTGGCACTAGATTCATGACTAAATCAATTTTGGGTGTATTATTCATAAAGAAAAATTCATTTTTTATTCAATTATTTCTGATTCTTTTAATCATCTGACTATATTGTCTGGATTAATATATAATTTACCTATTCATTCATGATGTAGATTATCATTTGTATTCGGCACAGTAGATGTGGAGGCTCTATGTGGAGAATTATTTACCTCCATTGGGGAAATATGAGAAAAAGATGAATAAGATCTAGATGATTTAGATCTCAAAGATCTAGGTATAGATTCTAATAATTTTTTTTGATTATTTTGTTCAAATTGTAATTTAATTGAACCATCATTTGTTTTGTATAACATCAACTAAATTATTTTGAATTCTGGTCTGAATAGGAATTGTATGTTCAATTGTCCAGTTATCAGGGAAAACAATTTCATCCCATTTAATAGCTCTTCGAGTTGTAAGATTTGATCGACTAAATTTGGTTTCAATTAATATTGTTTCATTAATTGGTTTGTCAATTCGCCTACATTGAGGATTTAATGTATGCAAAGGTTTATAATAAATATGATAACAGATACAAATTATTTCTGTTCTTGGAGCATAATTATAACCATGTGTTTTAACATTTAATGTTAAAGCATCTAATATATCGACATCAGATAATGATAATTGTAAATTTGGATCAACATAAAAAAAACAGGGCCATGAGGCAAACTAGATTGAATAATTCCAATCAAAGATTATTTCAAATTTAAATTTCTACCATCTCTAAAAGCTGCTATAAAGCTTTCTGGTAATCCTTCTAAAAAGGCTTGAAAGCAATTTGTACTAATCCGATGTGAAGAAATTTATGGGTTTCAATATAAGGTAAAATATCATTTTCACTAAGTAATTTTAAAATCATTTCATCATTATTTAATGTAACTGCTTCTTCAGTTGTTTTGACAATTTGTTTAATTCCTAATCTTTCAAAAGCTCCTAACTTATATATAAGTTTAGGTTCAATTTTAGGGATTGTCCATCTATTTAAGGATTCTAAATTCTGAGGTACATCATATTCTTGTACCATACTGTTTTTAACAGTATTCTGTTTTTTAGTAAGGTTTAAATTCATTTGAATACGGCTACTTGTGTTAGCTTTCATCATCTTCTACTTAGCTTATTACCTAATTGGCTCTGATACCATTCAAGACCTCCTATGAATTCATCATAAACCTATGACTTCTACAGAATATAAAAATCGTCTATCTTTGAACTATATCCATACAAAATACCCTAATCAACACACCTCGTCATAGACCGGCAATAGTACAATAGTTCTCAAATGCAAGTTTTAATATTCAAACCTAGAATAGTTTATTCATAAGATATATAAGGATCAATTTAAGACATAAGTAAGAAGATGATATTTAAACTAACACAAGTAAATATTTAGCCTATCATTATTTTGTTTAACAATAAAATAATACTTACAGTAATGAAGATCAGAATACTTGAAGATGTAACAAAAGTAAACTTTTATTGGATACTTGAATATGTTACAGAGAGAAGTAGATTTTTTCGTCTGCTGAACAAAGAAATAAAACCTCATTATATAGGAGTAGGACTTCGGATCTCAAATCCGGACTTCAAACCTAAAATAAAATAGTACAGGCTAATAATTACAAACAGTAACCAAACAAATAAAAGTAGACGCACTAGACAATTATTGACATAGTGGACGGTTTATAATCCGTCGTACAAACTTTTATAAAAGTAAAGATTCATTTATTAAAGATTGTCGGCCATTTGTCCGAATAATGCGAGAATCAGCATCTGCTTTTATAATGCTTTATCTTTATCTTTTGATGTGGATCCCGTAGAACCAGAATCCATCATAATGGCTTTGAATGTAGCAAAAATATCATCAAAAGGAATATTCGGATATTGTGAATTCTATAAATCTTCTGAAATTGATTTACCAGACATATTGTCATCATCAAATCTGGTTAATACATCTTTCTTCATTGCTTCAAGATATTCTTCAATCATCTTTAGTCATAACTTCGGATTTCATACGGCATTTTCGAGCAATGTGTTCAAATGGTGAAGGTTAATCCAAAGATTTTTTTAAATAATTTTCAGTTTGATATGTAGCAATTGTATCAGCAATAATTTCCAAAGTTTCCAGTCCAAACATTTGTTTGGTATTTGGGTCTTCTTTTAACAATTTATCCCAAAATTTTAAATAAAAATTTCTTTAAAGGCAAGGGATTTGAGTGTGAGTATAAGACACTATTGGCGACCATTTCAAATCCAAAGAATAGAAAATTCAACAAAGAAATAAAAAGATGATATTCCTGTAATACCAGAACTTTGTTTCTGTAATTGAATTAATTTAGGGGATAAATCAATCCATTCATTAAAATAAGTTATATAAATTTCTGGTAAAATTTTATGAGTAGTGTCATATATGCCCCACCAATTTATAAACCAATTTGGGATTTCATGTTTATAGACCTCAGCACATACTTTAATGAACCAAGAATGTCTTTTCTTATTGTTTTCATATAAGAAAACTTTGTGAAATGCATCAATATAATCCCAATAATTATATTTAATCATTTGATTATTAGAAAAAGCAAATTCCTTTTCTTTAAGAGGTGATATGCCCCATTGGGTCAGAGTCATTATCCGTTTAATAATAATTTTGCTGAATGTAAAATAATCCTTTTGATAAAGAGGATAATGCGTAATTTCGCATGAGTTGTGTATGAGTAGATTCTCATAATAAATTATTGACTTATAAGTCCCATAATCAAATGAAGCAGTGTCAAGACCATTGTCCCCATTTCAAATCAGTATCTTCAAGGAAAAAAATAATTTCCTGGGAATTTGAAATATAATTAGTATGTGATTCATCTTCATCGTTATTAACGATATTTGCATATGATGATGATGCAGTTTCAGGGATATGACACTCTTTCTGTTGTTTAAAGGGAGGAAATTTCTGATATAAAGAATCTTGCTGTTGAGATAAATTCTTAGCTACTAGCTTACGTGATCCATGTTGAGCCAAAATATGCTCTGGAATATGTCATTGGCCTCCTCGGCCACCCCTTCCTCTATAAGAGGAATTGCCTCGATAAGATTAATTTCTTCCTGAAAATATGTCAAGAATATAAATATTCACGAGTTAAAAAGTCGGGAAGAGAATTTTCTTCACCCTTCTTATATAAAATATCTGGTGTGCGTTTATCGTGTACGCCCATGTGATATCCCCGAAATAATTAATTGCAATTTGGGCATTAATTATGTTTATGTGATTATTTATGGTGATAATTAATATATGTGTTGGAATTAATTATCTTGCTGAAATGCTTGGTCACATGGTATGCTTGACCCGGTGGTGCATTTCGGGGTGCATGTTATGCATGTTGGGAAATTGGGGGTTATTATGGTTTGATTATGGTCATTGATAATTATTTGGTAAAGCATGATCTTAATTGGGATTTTGATGCATTTTGGTAAATGCTTTTAAAATATCATGTTGGGGTGTTTTATACACCATGGAAATTGTGGGAGTACAATTTGACTTAATACCTCACTTATACCCCCAACCCCCACTATACCCATCACTTTTCTATTTTCCCCCAAACCACTCATCCAAACCCTCCTCCTCTTCATTTTCGAAATTGGGCAAAAAGTGGAAGAGAAATTCTTCCAAAAACTTGATTTGTGGAATTTGTTGGGAGATTTGGAGTCCCCAAGAGGTATGGATACCTCCTTGCTGTTTTTGTTGTGTTTGGATTGGGTTTGTTATGGTTTTGAATGGGTTGTTTTGGGTTGGTATTATTTTGGTTGGATGTTGGATTTTGGGATGTTTAAAGTGTATTTTGAAGGTTATTATGTGTTTGATGTTGTTGGTTTGAAGGTAGGAGAGTTGGTATGTATTGGAAAGGAATTTTGGAGCAAATATGGTGAATTTTCGGGTTACAGACACTGGCGATCGATCGCCCATTTCAGGCGATCGATCGCGCGCTGGCAGTGAGTGTTTGGAGTGTCTGGCGATCGATCGCCACTCTTGGGCGATCGATCAGCGAGGCTGGCGATCGATCGCGCCAAATGTGGCGATCGATCGCCAAAGCCAGAAATTTTGAGAATCGGGCGATAAGGTCTCGCGATCGATCGCCCGTCACAGGCGATCGATCGCGAAAGGCAAAATATGGTATTTTTGGATATTTTTTTGGAATTTTTGATATTTGACTATAATTGGCTCCTAATATTGATTTGTGTGAATGTGTAGAATCATCCCAGGTGGCCACACAGCTTAGGAGATAAAGTCCACGATATCTCCACTTTTGGAACTAAGGTATGTAGTGAGACGTAAGGACATCGGACGGTAAAACGTATTTATTACGCTTTGAATTGGTTATGCATTATGGTTGCATACATGGTTTGGATATGCATTATGGTTGCATGTAATTGTGAGTTGGGATTATATTCCAGTGATGAAGAATACTTGCCGCCTTCATGTCGAAGCGATGATAGAATACTTGCCGCTGTCACATTATAGCGATGAAGAATATCTGCCGCAAACATGTCGAAGCGAAGGATAATGCCACTGTCATGTTGATGCGAGGATATTATGCCGCTAAATGTCGAAGCGAGGGGTATTAATGCCGCTGTCATGTAAACGCGAGGGGTATTATGCCACTGATATAATAAGACTGGAACTGGCCATTGGTATACATGGAATTAGTGCATGTCATGACATAAATTACTGGTTTTATAATCTATTGATTATGATTGTGGTACAGGGACAACCAAATGGAGCTTTTAAATGTGTTAAATACATGAAGTGAATCGCATTTAGGGTTTATGCATTTGAATTACAATCATATTATTGTGAATATGATTTATTTGCATGTCATGGTTTTGGGGTTGTTCCTGTAGGTACTTTTGGGCGGACGGGCTAAGGCGGGTTGATGCGGTGAGCTAGTGAGGAGTGCTCTTGATAGCAGGCACATTCTTTTGTATAGTATCTACTCTAGGAGTAGTGTAAAGCTATAGGATTAACATTCATTAGTTGGGAATGTAATTAATCCCTTTTGGAATTTTATTTTGGCACTGTAATCTAATAGCTCAAGGCATCAACACGACTTTTACACTCTGTTTATGCATGAAAATTTTATTTACGCCTTTAATCCGCATTTAAGGAACTAGGGTCCTTACATTAGTGGTATCAGAGCAGTGGTTAGAGAACCCGGGAATGAGTGAAGGGTAGCCTTAGCATGGTTGGCTAGGTGTTTACATTTGGGCACGTTTATGCATGTGGTGCATATTGGTGTATAAATTGTTATACTAACATGCTTATTATCATTCATGTTATCTAATGGCATAACATAAATATTGTTTGGAATTGTTATTAACCTTTGTATTACAGCATGGCGGATATGAATGTGGGGAACCTCAATGAAGAGGTGGGTGATGTTGGGAGCGTGAATGCTAGCATTGGACAGGCAAATCCTTTACCTCCACCTGTTGTGGGCGTGGAGCCGGTTGCTCAGTTGCTATTACCAGGGGAGCTTAGTCTGACTCAGTTTCTGACCTTTCACCCGCCCATGTTTGAGGGAACAGAAACAGGGGAAGAGGCCGAAGAGTGGCTAGAGAGATTGGAACAGATATTTGTGTCTGCGCCGTGTGCTACGACAGCTTGGTTAAGACTGGCGGAATTCCAACTGGCAAAGAAGTCTTCTATGTGGTGGAAGACGACCGTGATGGAGTTGAGAGCCCAAGGTATGGTGATTGATTGGACTTTATTTCGGACTCGGTTTCTAAACCGATACTTTTCTGCTGCGGCTAGGCAAACAAAGGAGGATGAATTCACGAGCTTGAAACAGGGGAGCATGACAGTCTCGGACTATGCCATGCATTATTCATCCTTGTTGAGGTATGTTCCCCATATCGCAACAAACGGGCATGCCAAGATGAGGCACTTTCCGAAGGGGCTACGATTGGAATTATTTGACAGGGTCATTTCTAACAACCCGACATCTTTTGATGATGCACTTGTTTGTGGGACCGTATGAGATTTTACAGCGCATCGGTACCTTGGCTTACCGTTTTGCACTGCCACCATCGTTGTCTGGTATTAACGACTTGTTTCATGTATCTATGATGCGGAAGTATGAGCCGGATCCGTCGCATGTATTGCAGCCTTCTGAGGTTCAGTTGGATTCTGATGTATCCTATGAGGAACGACCAGTCAGGATTCTGGATAGGGCTGATCGCAGGCTTCGGAACAAAGTGATACCGATGATCAGGGTTCAGTGGGATCGTATGGGTGTCGAGGAGGCCATGTGGGAGACGGAGCGGCATATGGTGCAGTACTACCCGAAACTATTCTCTGGTATGTGATTTATGTTTAGTTTCGTTTTGGGTAAGTGCATGCGATTTCGGGGGCGAAATCTTATAAGTAGGGGAGTATTGTGATATCCCCGAAATAATTAACTGCAATTTGGGCATTAATTATGTTTATGTGATTATTTATGGTGATAATTAATATATGTGTTGGAATTAATTATCTTGGTGAAATGCTTGGTCACATGGTATGCGTGACCCGGTGGTGCATTTCGGGGTGCATGTTATGCATGTTGGGAAATTGGGGGTTATTATGGTTTGATTATGGTAATTGATAATTATTTGGTAAAGCATGATCTTAATTGGGATTTTGATGCATTTTGGTAAATGCTTTTAAAATATCATGTTGGGGTGTTTTATACACCATGGAAATTGTGGGAGTACAATTTGACTTAATAACCCACTTATACCCCCCAACCCCCACTATACCCATCACTTTTCTATTTTCCCCCAAACCACTCATCCAAACCCTCCTCCTCTTCATTTTTGAAATTGGGCAAAAAGTGGAAGAGAAATTCTTCCAAAAACTTGATTTGTGGAATTTGTTGGGAGATTTGGAGTCCCCAAGAGGTATGGATACCTCATTGTTGTTTTTGTTGTGTTTGGATTGGGTTTGTTATGGTTTTGAATGGGTTGTTTTGGGTTGGTATTATTTTGGTTGAATGTTGGATTTTTTGGATGTTTAAAGTGTATTTTGAAGGTTATTATGTGTTTTACGTTGTTGGTTTGAAGGTAGGAGAGTTGGTATGGATTGGAAAGGAATTTTGGAGCAAAAATGGTGAATTTTCGGGTTACAGACACTGGCGATCGATCGCCCATTTCAGGCGATCGATCGCGCGCTGGCAGTGCGCGTTTGGAGTGTCTAGCGATCGATCGCCACTCTTGGGTGATCGATCGGCGAGGCTGGCGATCGATCGCGCCAAATGTGGCGATCGATTGCCAAAGCCAGAAATTTTGAGAATCGGGCGGTAAGGTCTCGCGATCGATCGCCCGTCACAGGCGATCGATCGCGAAAGGCAAAATATGGTATTTTTGGATATTTTTGTGAAATTTTTGATATTGGACTATTATTGGCTCCTAATATTGATTTGTGTGAATGTGTACAACCATCCCAGGTGGCCACACAGCTTAGGAGATAAAGTCCACGATATCTCCACTTTTGGAACTAAGGTACGTAGTGAGACGTACGGGCATCGGACAGTAAAACGTATTTATTACGCTTTGAATTGGTTATGCATTATGGTTGCATACATGATTTGGATATGCATTATGGTTGCATGTAATTGTGAGTCGAGATTATATTCCAGTGATGAAGAATACTTGCCGCCTTCATGTCGAAGCGATGATAGAATACTTGCCGCTGTCATATTATAGCGATGAAGAATATCTGCCGCAAACATGTCGAAGCGAAGGATAATGCCGCTGTCATGTTGATGCGAGGGATATTATGCCGCTAAATGTCGAAGCGAGGGGTATTAATGCCGCTGTCATGTAAACGCGAGGGGTATTATGCCACTGATATAATAAGACTGGAACTGGCCAATGGTATACAATGAGTGCATGTCATGACATAAATTACTTGTTTTATAATCTATTGATTATGATTGTGGTACAGGGACAACCAAAGGGAGCTTTTAAATGTGTTAAATACAGGAAGTGAATCGCATTTACGATTTATGCATTTGAATTACAATCATATTATTGTGAATATGATTTATTTGCATGCTTATGGTTTTGGGGTTGTTCCTGTAGTTACTTTTGGGCGGACGGGCTAAGGCGGGTTGATGCGGTGAGCTAGTGAGGAGTGCTCTTGATAGCATGCACATTCTTTTGTATAGTATCTACTCTAGGAGTAGTGTAAAGCTATAGGATTAACATTCATTAGTTGGAAATGTAATTAATCCCTTTTGGAATTTTATTTTGGCACTGTAATCTAATAGCTCAAGGCATCAACACGACTTTTACACTCTGTTTATGCATGAAAATTTTATTTACGCCTTTAATCCGCATTTAAGGAACTAGGGTCCTTACAGCCCAAATGAACCCTTCTCAGTTAACAACAAATTAATGTAGTAGCGTAAGTAGGTATCGATCCCACAGGGAAGTGTATTTTTGTGCTAACAAGTATCAAAATAGGGGTTTTTTTTTCAAAATTCTTTAACTATAACTAAATTAAACTAAAGCAAGCAAATTACCAGATTATCAAGATTAAAAAGCAACTCTTGGTTTTTGGTCAACTTTACCTTTGGAAATGATTTACTTGATCATCAAATCACTAAACATTTGAATTCATTCAATTATTCATCAAGTGAAACTTAATTCCTCCATCACCTTAATCGTAGTCAAATAGAAAATAGCATTCAATTCGACTCTTATCAAATTTTTAACCAAAACTACAGCCATTAATATTAAATCAATGATAGCTTCAAAAACTAGTAAGTTTGATAAATCTAATCAATAAAAACTACAGCCGTTAGAATTAATCATCCAGTCGTTTTTCCTAAGAATTTAATAACACTAACATCAGGTAATTATCAATCTTAGTTGCTTCTATATTTGCATTAGATAGTGTATGTGATTACTAGGTGATCAATCTATCAATCAAACACAACAATCATAATAATCATAATATGAAAAACAAATTGAAATTGAATTAAAAATCCAACAATCAAACCAAAATTCTCACGAGTGTTTTTATTCCAAAGGCAAGTATCCCTCAACCAAGAATCAAAGTATTTAGCTACTCATAATTGGATTAAAAAAAAAAATCTATTAGAAAATATTAAACTAATGGTAAAAGAAAAATTACTAAAAGGAATCACGATTCCGGAGCGTCGCTTCCGTCTTCATTCTTCAAGCGTTCTTCACAAAAGCTGAAAGAAAATTTATTCTACTATTGCAAACTACTAAAGTCTGAATTCTCTCTTAAAGAGGTTGATTTTCGAGTATATAGAGGTGTGGAGGCTGATGGGGTAGGTTAGAGTCTATGTTGGAAGGAAAGAAATCAAGTCTCCAAACTTTCCAAAACACTGCTAGCGATCGATCGGTACAAGCTGACGATCAATCGCCAGCTTTTACATTTCACCCAGAAACTTCTCACGAACGATTGGGACAAAACGCAGATCGATCGCTGACTTCTATTCTTTCGTCCAGTAACATTTGGCGATCGATCGGTACAAAACGCCGATCGATCGCGAAGATACATATTTTGTTGACTTTATTTCTTCCTTTGACGATCGAACGAGACTTCTGATTGGCGATCAATCTCGGTCTTCTGTACACTTTTATGCATTTTCCTTGGTCCACTTTGATCCATTGTCAACTCCAATGCATTTCTTGATCCTTATTCGCCCTTGTTAGCTTGATTTCTTCATTTCCACCTACGTATAAACCATTATACGATTATGTAGTATATGTGTCAAATTATCTATCAAAATATACCAAATCGTATACAATTAACCGCAATAGATGTGTCTATTTCTAGTCACATCAAAATCAAAATCAAAAGGAGCTAAATGAGCTTGCCAACGAGCAAACAATGCTTGAAACATCATGTTTAAAGTCTTTATTAAACATAAATTTAGTTGACTTACAATCTGTTTTAATTATAAATTTTTGATTATATAAATCATCTTGAAATTTTAAAATACATTTAACAATTGCAAAAATTTATTTTGCTATGGTTGTATAACTCTTCTGACTGTCATTCCATTTGCCAGAATAAAACATAATTAAAAATTCATTTTTGAGATAGGATTTATCTGTTTTAATATACCTGCATAACCAATATCAGAGGCATTTGTTTCAATAATCTTATTCCAATTTGGATTTGCTATCATTAAAAATGGTAAATATTTTATCTTTTGTTTAATAGTTTGGACTGCCTTGGTATGTTGATCCATCCAAGGCTTAGGAACTTTTTTAAATCTATCATATAAGATAGCTGAGTCTTGAGTTAAGATAGCTGAGTCTTGTTTAATAAGGAATTATATTTCCTTTATTAATATTATGACCTAAAAATCTTAAGGACATTTTTGGTTTAGATATAACTAAGTCATTCTGAATAATAATTTTCTTAAACATATCTAGATGTTTTATATGTAAATCAATTATTTTGGAATATACTAAAATATCATCTATATAGATGATTATAAACTCACTATAAGGAGTAAAAATATCATTCATAATTTGTTGAAATTCAGATGGTGCATTTTTTAAACCAAAAGGCATAACATTCCACTCATAATGTCCTATTGGAATATTAAAAGCAGTTTTATAAGTATCACTTGTATTGACTTGAATTTGCCAATAACTTGATTTAAGATCAAATTTGGAAATATGATAGAATCATATAATCTATCTAACATTCCACTCATAATATCTAGTAGGAATTAATCCTTCCAGAATAACATTTAAATATGCACCACTATAAATAAGTGATGTAAATGTTTTAGTAAAATTATTATCAATTAATAAAGTAATTTGAGTATACCATTTTTGAGAAACTAGAATTTTTAGTGTTGACAGAAAATCATGTTCTGTTGGTAAATGAAAAGCATCTTTTCTGTAAATTTTGGAGATGTAATTGGAGAATTAGAAATTTGATTATCTTCTAATTTATAGATTCGAGTATCAAATGATTTATTTTCATGTTGAAGAAATTTAATTTCTTGTTTAAGATTATCAATCTCTATTAACAAATCATTTGTTGATGTAGGAGTATCATTTGATTGTCTTTGTCTTAAAAGTTTATAAACTTCTGACATGGAGTAAGGATTATTAGAATTGGTAGTGTTTGATCTAGGAATATTATCGGATGTTGAGATGGAAGGAATATCTTCCATTTGATCAATTAATTTATAACGTAAATTAGGGTATTTAACTAATTTTAAAAATTCTAATATATTGGTATTAGTTAAAGTATTTATATTTAAATCCTGGAATTGTGATAATATTTTGTAGAATGAATCATTTGATTCATCTATAACTGTCTTAATACATAGAACAAGGTTTACAACAATCTGTCTCTAATTGACTAGATTCATTATCTAGAACATGTAGATGTTTTGATTCATTTGAATCATGCGAATCATAAGAAGAGTCTAATTCATCATAACTATCAGAAGGGTATAATAAATTTGTGTTAAGAGCATCTTTAATATTATCAGGAATTTCCAAATTATTAATTTATTCTTTCATTTTGCATTTATTAGCATAATGACCTTGATGACCACATCTAAAACAAGTTATATTTTGTTTTTTAGATGTTTTAACTTGTCTTAATTTTTTCCTTTCACTCTTTTGATCTAATTTTTTTGAGAATATTTTCTCATTTTCTTATAATAAGGTTTTTGAAAATGTTTATATGTCTTAAATGATTTATTTGTAGAATAGATCTTATTTTGGGATGGTATCTTCATACCAAATTGTTCACAAAATTGACCTAATTGTTTTCGTTCAGACAAATTTTGTCTTTTAATTTGTTGATTTAATTTAATTTCATTACATATGGCTAATCCTTCTTGGATACATGTCCCTACAGGTTTTCCGTAAGTATAGGAATCATAAGGAATATTAATATGATCTTTTTTAAGATTCTTTCTAACTCTTTCAGCAAAGAGGTGAGGTAATCCATCAATAAATTTGGATTTCCAACGTGAACTATTACAATCTTGAAGTTCTATAACTCCATTGAGAAAAGTAACTTTATACCATCTAAAATCGGTTAATAATAATAATAATAATAATAATAATAATAATAATAATAATATAACAATAAAATAAAATAATAATAATAAATAAATAATAGTATATATAATAATAATAATAATAACAACACAATTTAATAATAATAATAATATTTGGAATTAAGTTATAGGAATAAGTTGAAATTTTGGCGGGAAAGGATATATATGTCATTTTGCTTGAAAGTATGGTTAAAGTTAATATTATAGGATAACTTTTGCTTAAAGCCACAAAAAATATGGGATAAAAATTAAACTAAGGAGAGGATAAAAATTAAAAATGCATCAAACACTGCCTAAGTTGATAAAGACTTTGAGAATTTTTTACTAATTAACACACAACTCCAATCTTTGAACACTTAAACTGAAACCTACATAGAGAAATCGACCCAAGAACATCAATACATCGCACAAATCAGAAATAATTTCACAAGACTAAACAATTCAACAATCAATACTACCATGAAATAACTCAACACTCCAATTAGAGAAAAAAATAATAATAACTTAAAGCTCCAATCTTTAAAAACCCTAACTGAAATTTACAAACACAATCAAGCAGAGGAAGAAACAGAAAAACGGAGACTCACGTGGTGAAGAGATGGTCGGCAAGGGATGAGGGGTTATTTGTTCTTCTCTTGTGGTAGCCAAGTACATCGTTGTTATGAAGGGTGGAGGGTTATTTTGTCACTCTCTTGCTTTTTTATAAAAATCCTTGAGAATTTAAGGGGGAGTGGAAGAATATTTTTGAGATTTTATAATTGTATCAATGGTTTAAAATTTTGTACCCGATGAATTCTATTAAAATCATTAAAAGTCCATTGAAATTTTAGATACTAGACTTTTATAAAGTTTCAAAAAAGTCAAATTTTGAAGTCACTTTAATTTTAAAAACTTTATAAAAATATATTTTGGATATCAGTGGATTTGATAAAACAGTTTTGGCGTGATAAAACAGTTCGAAGTATATAGACAAAACAGCAGCAAGTTCGAGAGTTGAGAAGACAAAGATTGAAGACCGCTACAATCGTAGAATAGTTCAAAGCATTAGAACAACTCGGCTCTAAAACAATAAATAGATCAAATCAATGACTAGAGCTCCACTCTTCTAAGCAAAACTGTTTGAGAAGGAAAGAAAGTAGACCGTCTTATAATCTAAGTCACATAATCCTCCTATCACCCTTCACGTAATGGCGCTCCGGCCGCGAACTAACGAACTGGGTGCGCATCCACCGCATTAAGGCGAATTAAGAATTTATTGTTCGCGCATTAAGAATTATTAATTCGCGCACTGATATTTAATAGATCGCGCATTAAGTTACTATATTTTGTTAATCCTCCTTAATTCTTTTTTTTTTTTGCAATTATAACAAAAATTCTCCGATTTTGAGTTTAGATGAATTTTCATGGTTTTTAGGTACTTCGGATTGGTAAGAAAATTATATTATATGATAAATAGATAGATAATATTAACTATTATGTAATGAATCATGAAAAGACATAATAACATATGAAATATTAAAATATGTGATAAAAGAAAGTAGGATAAATCTGTGATTTTGTAACATTTTTGCGGAGTAAATAATAATAATTTTGATATCTTAGTTTTTTGAATGAAAATTAATAGAATTAACTTTATAAATAAATTTTTTAGTTTTATTGAGTTAATTTAAATGTTTATATTAGTCATTTAATAAGGTAATAATATAAGCCTCCGGAAATAATATGAGTAATTCTTAATAAATTCATACTATTACGAAACATGTTGAAATATATATGTACAATTTGGTTTCATTCTTCAAATTTGTTATTTTATATCTTAAAATAAAACATAATTTTAATACTTCATTCATTTTCTAAAATATATTTTTCGGAGAATTCTTACTTGAAGAACGACCAAATACAAGATTCAAATTACGTTGTATCACTGGCTATAACATTTTACAAAGTTGCAAATGTTAGATCCTTCAATAAAATCTAATTTTAATGCTTTTTGAGAAAGGTAATGCTGCAAACACCAAAGTTGTTAAGAACTTTATATTGTAAATTTGTAAATAATATAATAATGATGTAAGTTTGTTAAATATGATGTATATTATGTATAACTTTATTCCATCAGTGTGTGTATATATATATATATTTATTTATTCTTAATAGGCGGATTAATGCGTACCCGCGCTCAAAATTTTTAAAAATTGACGCACTCGCGCATGCGCTCGCGTATCGGACTTATATGATCTAGCTTATAATAGGAAATATATATATATACCACACAATATTTCAGCATCATATCCCTAGTCTAGGTTTACCTTCATTTTTTCACCAATAGTTTTACGTTCATTTTTTTTTTTTACAAATTAAAACAGTAGTTTTATGTTGCGTGGACTAGGCTTCCATGTTTCGCCCCTGAGTATACCAAACCTTATGTTCATACAGTCGATGGGCTGGACACATGAACTGTGATATCCCCGAAATGATTATGTGCTTTTAAACATTAATTATGTTATGAAGATTTTGGTATTAATTTATTTGGGTTTAATTAATAATATTGGGGAAATGCGTTTCAGGGTGCATGTGATATATGTTGGGAATTTGGGTTATGGCATGATTATTTGGGGTGGATGTTGTTTGTTTTGGGTGAAGCATGTTTAATTGGAATTTGAAGTATTTTATTGATTAAATACTATAAAATATCATGTGAGGATATTTTAATACATCGTGCTAAATACCGGGACCAAAACATAACACATCACATAACCCATCACCCAACCACCCCCCCCCAACCCATACCTGCAGCAGATGCCCCATACCCCCACTTGCCCTCTCATTTCACTCCACCTCCATCACTCTTTCCTGTTGGGATATGCCCTAAGACAAGTCATTAGATGATTGTTTAAGACATACAATGTTTATGGATTTATGAATGACAATTCATTATTATATATTATTCTTTTAACTGTGCATTGTGAATTAATATATATGTTAATGTCCTTAGAATAATATTGTATTATTCTTAAAGATGTTCCTAGTCAAGTATTATCATGAAAGGGATAATGATAATACGTAGAGACTAGTATGTGTTGATCGATGAATTGTTCATTGATATGAGATATCAAATCAACATATGGGTACATGTTAGAGAACGATGTACTGAACAGACCCACCATGAGAATGCAACATGGATAGTTATATGATCGTCATATGCAATTCTCATAGTGATAATAATGTATGTAATCCTTACGACTTGTGATCATCAGAGATCCCAACATAAGGAGTTATGTATCTTGATATCATCAAACGTTACCCGTAACAGGGTAAACTATAAAGGCGACTATTGGATACACTACGAATATGTAGAGGGATGTTGACTGATCGAGATAGGATTTGTCCCTCCTATATAACAGGAGATGTGTTTGGCCCTTGATCAAGTGAGAACTAAATGCATGGCCATGCTCGAATGAGTCGATATGAGATATCGAGCTTATTCGTTTATTCTAGTTCTACTTGGGGATCAAGAAATAAAGATTGAATATACGAGTATGACTATTCCATGACTCGTGTTCAATCTAAACACAATGGACAAATGGATTAAGTTACATGATTAATATTATCACAAGTTCTAAAGGTTATGTCGAGTCATTGACATTCTCGTAATTTGGGTAGCATCGATGTGTTGCTAGATACCGCTCAATGCTTGCGACATAAAATGAGATTTTATGTCACTGCCAACATTACGAGATCCTATCGGGTCGCACAAAAGATTAAATCGAGAAGGGAAATTAAATTCATGGGATGAATTAAATAATTAAGAGGAGTCTTAATTAATAATCATGATGATTAATTAAATCATGGGCTTAAGCCCATGAGGCTTTATGAAAGCCTTTAATTAATTACATAAAAGATGATTACAAGGTTTTAATTGCAAGACAATTTTATAGCACAAAACCTACACAACAAAAGGAAGCTCTCGGCCGCCACCATCTTGAGCTCTCGGCCTCCTCAATAGCCGTGTGGTTCCTTGGTGGTTTTGAGCCATTATTCGATTGTGAATCGAGTTTGCTTCGTGTATTGGTTCAAGAATAAGTCTAGCAACTTGTTCTTGAACATCCCTTTCGATTTGATCGTGTGGATACCGTAGAGACGAAGGTGAAAACTTTCGTTTGTGACTCGGAGTTCGTTGGACGTGCTGCTCCGTGGAATCTGCTTCAAACACGCTACAAGGGTGAGACTCTTATGTATTACTCTAATCCGATATGAATCCCTATGTATAGATCCGGTGTTAGTAATCCCAATTTTTTATTCCGCTGCGTTGTATGCTCATCGGGTTACTTACAGTGGTATCAGAGCCGTGTACAAGGCTCATATCGGATTTATGTGATTAAGTTATGTTAATCATATTAGAATTAATATTGCATGCTATTAAAACTGTTTAATTCATATATGATATGAAATAAATTGAGTTTATGAAAATCATCGTATAATTGTATTTGATATAATTGGCGAATAATTGTATACGATACATGAAAGCGTAAAATCGATGTGTTAGCTCATGTATGGCTCACGGCCGCAGCCACCAAAGGACTAGGGTTTCGAACCCTAGTCACCCTGGCTCACGGCCGCAGCCACCGAAAGGCTAGGGTTTCGAACCCTACTCATCATGGCTCACGGCCGCCGCATGTTGCTAGGGTTTCGAACCCATTGGCTCGTGCATGGCCAAGAAGCCGCCGCTTAAGGGCTAGGGTTCGGACCCTGGCTCGAGCATGAGCCGAGCCGCCGCAAAATTAGGGTTTTTGAACCCATTGGCTCGTGACGGCTAACTCATGACGGCTAGGGTTTCGAACCCTAGCAGCCGTGCATGGGCTCGCCGCCACCGCTCGAGCATGGCTCGGCCATGGGCTAGGGTTTCGAACCCTAGGCCCACTATTGGTCCAGCCGTGTGCTTCATGGTTCGAACCATGGTGGTTCGAGTCTTAGTCGCTTTAGTTCGTGGCATGTGATGTCCCGAGCGTACGATAATTTTTCAAAAATTATTTTACAGTTTTAATTAGAATTAAATTTAAAATGTTTAGAATTTAATTAATTAAATGTTAATGCATGCTTTATGTGTTGTTTGAGCATGGTGCGTGGTTATAGCCCTTTGACCTATTAGATAGGATTTGTGGATGTTTGTAATTTATAATACGACCTGCGTGTCGTGCCTTTCTCTATTTCATTCTAAATGTAATCCCTCCCCTATGTTCCCCTCGAATGTGAATCAAGGAATTCTATATCTTGTAAATAGTGTAGTTTATTTTATTGATGGTGATCAATGAAGATGGAGCCTCGTGCCGGGATGAGGAGGCCATTCACAAATTGGAGCCAAAGGAAGGTGCTTATGAAGTTACCTTAGGTTGACTCATAGGATTTTCTCATTGGCTTGAGAAAATCAATAGTAGGGGCTATAACCATGTCACGTTTAATTATGTATGTTGATGCATGATTTATCTTATGTTTTAGTTTGATAATAGTATTACACATATATGTAGATATGTATACAACTATATGTAGTGGACATATTTTAAATTATCAAATTAATCATGAGATCAATAAATCCCTCTAAAATATTAAGTTTTAGATGCCTTCCAAAATAAAAGTACTCGTCAATAACTTCGATTGTACATGTGTGGGTTTGCCAAAGCAAAGCATCGTGGTAATCTTAGTAAGGCGCGAAAGGATAAAAGTGATATCCGTTATACTTTAATTGGGTACGACTTAACTAGGTTATCTCAATAGGATTGGGAACCTAGAGGCATGGGTTGGATTATAATTCATTTGATGAATTGAACAAAGTGTTGTTCGTCCAACTATCCAAGAATTATATGTGATATAATTGACAAAGTGTTGTCTACCTAAATAACCGAGTCTTGGGCGATTAGCCAAAGCTAACTCAAGATTAGGTGAAATATGGATCTTGGCCCACTAAAGGTTTCGAGGGTTGATATTTTTCAAACAAAATAGTGGGAGTATCATTTAATATAAGACCATGTTAAATGATTTAAATCATAAACTTATTTTGCATATTTATATTGTAGATATCCATGGCAACTAACAACGTTACTAGCACTTTATCACTGCGATCGGTCCTTGAGAAGGACAAATTAAATGGGACAAATTTCCTAGACTGGCATAGGAACTTGAGGATAGTCCTCAAACAAGAAAAGAAACAATATGTCCTAGAGGAACCCTTGCCCGCTGAGGAACCTCCCCTAACAGCTACAAGAGCTGAAAAAGATGCTTACAAGAAGCATCAGAGTGACGTACTTGATGTTGGGTGCCTCATGCTTGCCACCATGAACTCTGAGCTTCAGAAGCAACATGAGGAAATGGAGGCGTTCGATATGATTGAACACTTAAAGCAGTTGTACCAACAGCAAGCAAGACAAGAGAGGTATGACGTCTCAAGGCGTTATTTCAGTGCAGGATGGTAGAAGGAAGCTTGGTTGGAACTCATGTACTCAAGATAATTGGGTACATTGAGAATCTGGACAAGCTGGGTTTTCCATTGGACCAAGAGTTGGCCACCGATGTGATCTTGCAATCGTTGCCTGAGAGCTTCAGTCAATTTGTAGTAAATTACAATATGACTGACATGGAAAAGACTCTACCACAATTGCTTGGTATGTTGAGAACATATGAAGCAAATACTAAGAAGACTAAGGCCACAAATGTCCTTATTGTGAATAAGGGCAAAGGAAGGGCCAAAGCTAAAGGCAACAAGAAAGCAAAGAAGGTATTTGCTAAATCTAAGCCAAAGTCTTCTGCACTAAAGCCAAAGGGAGGGATAGCAAAGGAAGGGAACTGTTTCCACTGCGGTGAGACCGGCCATTGGAAAAGAAACTGCAAAGTATATCTGGAGGATCTAAAGAAAGGAAGTATGACTTCCGCTTCAGGTATTTTTGTTATAGAAGTCAATTTATCTACTTCTTCATCATGGGTATTAGATACTGGATGTGGATCTCACATTTGTGTAAATGTGCAGGATCTCAAAAGGAGTAGGACATTGGCGAAAGGTGAAGTTGATCTCCGAGTTGGAAATGGAGCAAGAGTTGCTGCATTAGCTATAGGAGATTATCATTTAGCTTTACCTTCTGGTTTATCACTGATTTTAAAAGACTGTTATTTTGTGCGTTCAATTACTAAAAACATTATTTCTATTTCTTGTTTAGACAAGTATGGTTTTTCATTTATAATAAAGGACAATTGTTGTTCTATTTATTTAAATGATATGTTTTATGCTAGTGCACAAATGGTGAATGGTCTTTATGTATTGAATCTTGATATGCCTATCTATAACATAAATACTAAAAGGATTAAAAATAATGATTGTAATCCGACTTATCTCTGGCACTGTCGCTTGGGCCACATAAACGAGAACCGCATATCTAAACTTCATAAGGATGGAGTATTAGATTCATTTGATTTTGAATCATATGAAACATGCGAATCTTGTTTAATGGGCAAGATGACTAAAGCCCCTTTCAAGGGACATGTTGAAAGGGCAAATGTTTTATTGGGACTAATACATAGTGATGTATGTGGACCAATAAGTACACAAGCTAGAGGTGGTTTTCAATACTTCGTTACATTTACTGATGACCTCAGTAGATATGGGTATGTGTACCTAATGAAACATAAACATGAAACCTTTGAAAAGTTCAAAGAGAATGAAGTACAAAACCAACTTGGCAAAAGTATCAAAATCCTTCGATCAGATCGAGGAGGAGAATACTTAAGCCAAGAGTTTCATGACTATCTAAAGGAGTGTGGGATAGTCCCACAACTCACTCCTCCGTATACTCCACAATGGAATGGTGTATCCGAGAGGAGAAATCGAACCTTGTTAGACATGGTTAGATCAATGATGAGTCATGCAGATCTTCCGATATCGTTTTGGGGACACGCTCTAGAAACAGCAATTTTCTTACTGAACCGTGTTCCATCTAAATCAGTGGAAAAGACACCATATGAGATATGGACTGGGAAGCCTCCTAGTATGTCTTTTATGAAGATTTGGGGTTGTGAGGCTTTCGTTAGACGTCACGCCACTAACAAACTTGGACCCAAATCTGATAAGTGTTTATTTGTGGGGTATCCTAAGGAAACGAAAGGGTACTATTTCTATTATCCCACCGAGAATAAAGTAGTTGTTGCTCGGACTGGTGTATTTCTTGAAAGAGAATTTATTTCTAGAAAAACCAGTGGGAGAAAAATAGAACTTAGTGAAGTTCAACCACAAGAAAACACTGAACCTGAGATTGAGATGGAAACAGAGCAGGCACCACAAGCTGTTGTGGAAGAAGTACCTGCTCAAGAGACACAAGCCCAGCGTAGGTCTGTAAGAGAACACCGGGAGCCACAGAGATATGGATTTCTTGTGACTCAACAAGGTGACTTACTACTTATTGATGAGGATGAGCCGTCATCTTATCAACAAGCTATAATGGGCAATGATTCTGAGAAATGGCAAGAGGCCATGAAATCTGAGATGGAATCCATGTATGCAAACCAAGTATGGACTTTGGTTGATCCACCTGAAGGGGTACGACCCATAGGGTGCAAATGGATTTTCAAGAAAAAGACCGATATGGATGGTAACGTACAAACCTATAAAGGTCGGCTGGTTGCAAAAGGATTCAAACAAATTCATGGTATTGACTATGATGAAACCTTTTCACCAGTGGCCATGGTTAAATCCATAAGGATCTTACTTGCAATAGCTGCATTTCATGATTATGAAATCTGGCAGATGGATGTCAAAACAGCTTTCCTTAATGGAAATCTGCTCGAGGATGTGTACATGACACAGCCCGAGGGTTTTGTCGATCCAAAGGATGCTGGAAAGATATGCAAGCTACAACGATCCATTTATGGATTGAAGCAAGCTTCTCGGAGTTGGAATCTTCGTTTTGATGATGCAATCAAAGAGTTTGGTTTTATCAAAAACGAAGATGAACCTTGTGTCTACAAGAAGGTCAGTGGGAGCGTAATCATTTTCCTAGTGTTGTATGTAGATGACATACTTATTATTGGAAATGATATCCCTGCCTTGCAATCTATAAAGATTTGGCTAGGGAACTGCTTTTCGATGAAAGACTTAGGAGAAGCCACCTATGTATTAGGAATCAAGATCTATAGAGATAGATCGAGAAGGCTTCTTGGTCTAAGTCAAAGTACATACATAGACAAGGTGCTTAAAAGGTTTAGCATGCAAGAATCCAAGAAAGGATTCGTGCCTATGACACATGGTATTTATCTCTCGAAGGAACAGTGTCCTTCAACACCAGATGAGAGACAACGCATGAGTAAGATTCCATACGCGTCAGCTATTGGATCTATCATGTATGCCATGATATGTACTCGTCCCGATGTATCGTATGCTTTGAGCATGACGAGCAGATATCAAGTTGATCCAGGTGAAGGTCACTGGATTGCTGTCAAGAACATCCTGAAGTACTTAAGAAGGACTAAGGATACATTCTTGATTTATGGAGGTGAGGAAGAGCTCAATGTAATGGGTTACACTGATGCAAGCTTCCAAACCGACAAAGATGATTTTCGATCGCAATCTGGATATGTGTATTGCCTAAATGGAGGTGCTGTGAGCTGGAAGAGTTCAAAGCAAGAAACAGTAGCCGATGCTACAACGGAAGCTGAGTATATTGCTGCCTCGGATGCAGCAAAGGAAGCTGTTTGGATGAGGAAGTTCATTTCTGAACTTGGAGTGGTGCCTAGCATTAAAGATCCGATAGAACTCTATTGTGACAACAATGGAGCGATCGCATTGGCTAAGGAACCAAGATCTCACCAAAGATCCAAGCACATACTTAGGCGTTTCCATTTCATTCGAGAAATCGTTGAAAGGGGAGATGTTAAAATATGCAAAGTACCAACAGATGATAATGTATCTGACCCATTGACGAAGCCGCTGTCATAGCAGAAGCATGATCGTCATACTAGATCTCTAGGCATTAGGTATATGTCTGAGTGGTCTTAGTGCAAGTGGGAGATTTGTTGGGATATGCCCTAAGACAAGTCATTAGATGATTGTTTAAGACATACAATGTTTATGGATTTATGAATGGCAATTCATTATTATATATTATTCTTTTAACTGTGCATTGTGAATTAATATATATGTTAATGTCCTTAGAATAATATTGTATTATTCTTAAAGATGTTCCTAGTCAAGTATTATCATGAAAGGGATAATGATAATACGTAGAGACTAGTATGTGTTGATCGATGAATTGTTCATTGATATGAGATATCAAATCAACATATGGGTACATGTTAGAGAACGATGTACTGAACAGACCCACAATGAGAATGCAACATGGATAGTTATATGATCGTCATATGCAATTCTCATAGTGATAATAATGTATGTAATCCTTACGACTTGTGATCATCAGAGATCCCAACATAAGGAGTTATGTATCTTGATATCGTCAAACGTTACCCGTAACAGGGTAAACTATAAAGGCGACTATTGGATACACTACGAATTATGTAGAGGGATGTTGACTGATCGAGATAGGATTTGTCCCTCCTATATAACAGGAGATGTGTTTGGCCCTTGATCAAGTGAGAACTAAATGCATGGCCATGCTCGAATGAGTCGATATGAGATATCGAGCTTATTCGTTTATTCTAGTTCTACTTGGGGATCAAGAAATAAAGATTGAATATACGAGTATGACTATTCCATGACTCGTGTTCAATCTAAACACAATGGACAAAGGGATTAAGTTACATGATTAATATTATCACAAGTTCTAAAGGTTATGTCGAGTCATTGACATTCTCGTAATTTGGGTAGCATCGATGTGTTGCTAGATACCGCTCAATGCTTGCGACATAAAATGAGATTTTATGTCACTGCCAACATTACGAGATCCTATCGGGTCGCACAAAAGATTAAATCGAGAAGGGAAATTAAATTCATGGGATGAATTAAATAATTAAGAGGAGTCTTAATTAATAATCATGATGATTAATTAAATCATGGGCTTAAGCCCATGAGGCTTTATGAAAGCCTTTAATTAATTACATAAAAGATGATTACAAGGTTTTAATTGCAAGACAATTTTATAACACAAAACCTACACAACAAAAGGAAGCTCTCGGCCGCCACCATCTTGAGCTCTCGGCCTCCTCAATAGCCGTGTGGTTCCTTGGTGGTTTTGAGCCATTATTCGATTGTGAATCGAGTTTGCTTCGTGTATTGGTTCAAGAATAAGTCTAGCAACTTGTTCTTGAACATCCCTTTCGATTTGATCGTGTGGATACCGTAGAGACGAAGGTGAAAACTTTCGTTTGTGACTCGGAGTTCGTTGGACGTGCTGCTCCGTGGAATCTGCTTCAAACACGCTACAAGGGTGAGACTCTTATGTATTACTCTAATCCGATATGAATCCCTATGTATAGATCCGGTGTTAGTAATCCCAATTTTTTTATTCCGCTGCGTTGTATGCTCATCGGGTTACTTACATTTGCCCCCAATCTTCACCCCCAAAATCGTCCAGCAGCAGCTTAGCATGTAGGAGGAAGAGATTGCAAATTTCAAGGCTTAAAACCTTGCAAAAAGTTGGAGCCAAGAGGGGTGACGAACCATATCTTGTTTTGGTTAATTTTTGGTTGAGTTGAGTTAGAGTTGGGGTGATATAAAGCATGTTGGTTTATGTTTGGTTGAATTTTCGTTTTGAGTGCTTGCATGATAGTATAATGAAGCCCCTAGCATGTTTCTTTGAACATGATGCATGTTTAATTGGGTTGATTTATTGGTGTGAAAAGAGGTGTTCAAAAATCTGGAAAAGAAATATGGTACCCTGTTTTTGAAGAGCTTGAGTGAGTACTGATTTAGTTGGGTGATTTTGATGCGTGTGGGTTTAAGTTTGGGTAGAACTTCGATTTGAATACATTCGTGGTAGTATATTGTAGCTCTTAGCATGTTTGTTCAAGCATGTTGTATGTCTTATATGCTAGATTGGATGGTATGAAGATGGGTGTTCGAAAAACCTGGAGAAATCGCGCACACAACGTGTGGCGATCGATCGCTACAAACACAGCGATCTATCGCCGAAGGGTAGTAGCTAAAATCGAAGGCAGGCAATCGATCGCCATAAATGGAGCGATCGATCGCCTCGAGCCAGTGAAGTCTGGCGATCGATCGCCTCGATGCAGCGATCGATCGCTAGATGCTGAATAGTGGAAAATGATGTTTTTGTTGGATTTTTTTATTTTGGTCTATAAATTGGCATCTAATATTGTGTTGTACACTGGTGTAGAGCCTTCACAGATAGCTACACAACGCAGGGGATAGAGTCCTGCCACATACCATATTTTGGAAAGGTACGTAAGCGACGTACGGGCACCCAACGGTAACATGTATTATATGTTCATTATTTGACATACGATAAATGCAAGTTTGTGCATTATGAGTACGATACATGTAGTTATGTATTGTTGTTGCATATGTATGTTGTGGAACATTTGGTGTGTATTCCACGAGTCAGGGTTATCATAGTGATGATTTTAATGCTTACCGCTATATACCTGTAATACCCCCGAAATGTTATATGATTATGTGCTACGATGATGATTTATGATATGTTTAAGGGTTGTAGTGTATTTGAATTGGGGTTTATAATTATGAGGTGATGTTATGATTTAGGGGGCATGTTGGGTGTTTTAAAGGGATGTATTAATTAAATGGAGTTATAAAATATCGAGTGAGGATATTTTAATACATCGTACTAAATACCGGGACACAATTAAACACCACATGACCCCCCCAACCCTCACCACCCCCTACTCGGCCACCTCACCCCCCCAACTAGGCCAACCCATTCCCCCACTTGCATCAACCCATACCTTCTTCTCCCTTCCTCACTCCACCTCCCAATCACTTTCCCTCCTCCTCTCCTCTCCATTACCGTCCCTGTAAGCTGCAGAAAAAGGGAAGAAAGAACTTGGTAAAGGTACTCAAAAACCTTGTGAAAAGAGGAGCAAAAAGAGAGGGGTAAGTGGGTACCCTGTTTTCTGGGTTTGTATTTGAGCTTGGGTTTGGTGGGTTGTTTTTAACGCATGCTAAGTGTAGGTTTGGGTGAAACCTTGGTATGAATACTTACATGGTAGTTTTGTGTAACTACTAGCATGTTTGTTCGAGCATTTTACATGATTTATGTGATAGATTTCTTGTTGTGAAACTATATGCTCGAAAATCTGGGAAAAGATAAGCATGCTCTGTTTCTGTTTTAGGTTGGTTGAAGATGAATATTATGATGCATGTTATGATGCATGTTAGCTTAGGTTTTGTTAAACCTTTGATTTGAATACATGCATGGTAGTTTTATGAAGCTGGTAACATTTTTGTTCAAGCATGTTTTATGCCTTATGAAGTAGAAATAATGGTATGAAATGAGGTGCTCAAAAATCTGGGGAAGTCCCGATTTTTCAGAGCTCTCGATCGATCGAGATTTTGGTCCCGATCGATCGAGCGAGACAGAATGTTTAAAGCATGTTTTGAATTTCAGGTGACGATCGATCGAAGGATTTCTCGATCGATCAGAGAAGCTCCTCGATCGATCGGTAAAATGTTTCGATCGATCGATCGAGGCAGAATGTTTGGGCACTATTTGTGCATAGTTTCTCGATCGATCGAGACCTTGGGGCCGATCGATCGAGAGAGACAGAAAGTTGAAAAATAAGATGATGTTTTATTTTGTTAAGTTTATGATGTGAGATGGTATTGAGGCATCTAATATGGTATTGTGTGATCTTGTAGAACCATCGCAGGTACCGGCACCATCAAGGAGATAAAGTCTGTTGACTCCTCCTCCTTTTGAAAAGGTACGTAAGAGACGTACGGGCACCGGACGGTAAAACACATCTTTACACTACGACTATGCTTTTATTGCATGAGTATTCATGATGAAATGATGCTGTTTATAAGATGTTTACGATGTTTATAAGATGTCTACGATGTTGATAAGATGCTTATATATATATCCATATGATGTTAATTGTGGTAAGATGCCACGGGGTAAGATGCCCCACATGGTAAGAGGCCATGCGATGTTATAATGTGGTAAGATGCCACGGGGTAAGATGCCCCACATGGTAAGAGGCCATGCGATGTTATAATGTGGTAAGATGCCACGGGGTAAGATTCCCCACATGGTAAGAGGCCATGCGATGTTTATAACGTGGTAAGATGCCACAGGGTAAGATGCTCATATGCATGATTATGAATCAGGGACAACGATAAGAAGTTAATGAATAACCAGCATATTTACTTAACCAATATTTCATGCATTTACTATGATGTTTTTATGATGTTAAGTAAGATTGTATATGCTTATGATGTGTTGTCCCTGTAGGTACGCTTTTGGGCTAAAGGACTAAGGGGTCGGGTTGAGGCAGTGAGCTACGAGGAACACATGAATGTATAGGATTCAAGTCACGATTAGTATCTACTCTAGGAGTAGTATAAATCTAAATATTAACATTCTTTTGGGAATGTAATGAATTATTTTTAAAGTCTTTTATTTTGGCCTGTAATCCTGTTAGCTCATGTAACAACCAGAACCTTAAGATGTTATTAATGCATGATTAGTCCTTCTTATGTCTATTAATCACTGTTAAGGTGGGAAGACCCCACAATACCGCTAAAAATGTGGAGCGAGGGGTGTAGGTCCGCTTGCACATGGAGGCGAGGTTTACCATAAGAAGCGAGGATAGAAATACCGCTTGTATGAAGAAGCGAGGGAGGGGAGGACCGCTTGTTCTAAAGTTATGAAGCGAGGGGCATTAAAATACACTGATGATAAACTGACTAAGGATTGAAGTAAAGATTTAAGAAGTAAAGATATGTCATGACATTAATTTGAAGAAACCATAATATCATATATTGTTTTGATTATGAGTTATGGTACAGGGACAACCAAAATGGGCGTTTTAAATGCATTGGAATTCAGGAAGTATCCTAGGCCTATTTTAATCATTTATGTTTTACATTCATATTATGTTAAATATGAACTATGATGTGCTCATGTGTTGGGGGTTGTCTTTGTAGGTGCTTTTGACACGGAGAACCAGGGTCGGGGTTGATACGCTGAGCTGTAAGGAGTGCTACAGGATTAGCAGAATAGAGAATTACTTTTGTATAGCTTCTACAAAGAGTAGAGTAAAGCTACAGTTTAGTAACCTTGTGATGCCCGGAATAACTATTAATTGTCAAATGGATTTAATCATGATATTTTTATGATATCTCGGGATTTAATTTTTGAGTATCGGATTTTGGAACGAAGTTGGGATGAATAATTCCGGGTTGAACTTGTATCGTAAATTAAATTTAAGAGGGGTTTTCTAGCATTTATAAATTGGTAAATTTAATTTGGAAATAATTATTTTTGTTGGAGATGATAGTTGGATGGGTGAAATTTAATCTAGGGTTAAGACTTAAATAAAATAATACAATTCTCTCCCTCTCTTTAACCAACAAAAATCGAGCCCCTCTCCTCCCCCTCCCCTTACCCGCGTCGCCTCTCCCTCTCCCGGCTGCAAGGCGTGAGCTTGTGGCTCGTTTCAGACGCAATTTCTTCCCCTCATTCAAGCGATTTTTCGTCAGGTTGGTGTGGCTATGATTCTGAACGATTTTCCTTAGTTGTTGACTCTCTTGCATTCGAATTTTGTTCAACATGTGGGTCGTTTGGCGCGGGATTTGGTGAAGACAAGGAGTGTTGTTGGTTATCTGTTGTCATCCATAAATCTTGCTCAATTTTAGCCGAATTTTGTTGCTGGAAGTTCTTGGTTCATGAGTGTGTGTGTGGGCGCATTCTGTGTGTCGTGTGCGTGCGTTTCTGCTATGTGTATGTGTGTGTGTGTAGCTCCTACTGTTGAGTTCGAAAATATGGTGGTTTTGGGCTCGACTTTCTTACTGATTATTGGTCTGAAATCGTTGTTGTTAAAGGCCTGAAAATTCTGCATTTTGGTTCGAATTTCTTGCTATTTTGGGGGAAATGGCTACTGTTGAAATTTGTATGATTATACATGGAATTTTTACTTCTTGTTTGGATCGATGGTTTTGTGCAGATTTTTGGAGAATTAATTGTTGCTGTTAATTTCAAAAATCCTGCCATACATTTAGTATCTTCTTGCTGTTGGTTATGTTGTTATGCTGATGGTTCATCGCAGGTGCATATGTGTGTGTGGGTGTTTTAAGGTTGTTTAGTGGACCGAAATTATGCTACCATGTAATAAAATTATACTATAATATGGGTTGAATTAAGTTGTTGAGTGAGTTCGAAAATCTTGCTAATTTGGATTCAAAATGGTTGCTGCCATGGTTAGAGATTCCTATGGTATTGGCTTAAAAATAATGCTCATAAAGTGTTCGATATAATGTTTAAGTGGAGTTCAAGGGTAACCAAAAGCTATACTAAATGTGGGAATAAATGGGTTAGATACATGGTAGTGTAAGTCATGACATGGAATAAGACTGTGGTGATGTGTATGCTTGAATGGGCATTATGAGTTTAGATTGAAATTCAATGCATGTTTAATTTGTTTAAGTTGAATTCAAACAAATAAATGACTTTATGTTGGGATTAAGGGAATTGGATTTAAATGGTAGAATCTCTTATCTACATGGACCCTTTATTTCATGTCTTGGCTTGAATCACTTCGGTGTTGGTTTGGATGTTTGGAACATGTTAATTGGCTAAATTGAGTTTTGTTGTTGGGAGGTTGGATTATGTGATATTATGGGCATAACTTTATGAAGTACTATGAGATTTTTGTGCATCAACTATTGGTTATGAGATAACCCTTAGACCTTTGAGTTCATGTAGAGTCTTCTTGAGCTCTCAGACAACAAGGAGGGTGACTTGACGGTAAACACCGATTATAAGGTACGTAGTGACGTACGAGCAGGTATACTTATTATAAAGTACTTACACATTCATATATTCATGAATTATTAAATGTCATGATGGAACGTAAGAAATGTATATGTGTGTTGAGTATGACATATGTGGCATGGTGGATACGTATTTGTACGTGATCCGAAAATATGATATGTATATATGTATGTGTGGAATGAGGGATGCGTAGTTATACGTGATCCGAGTATACAAGCTGAGTATTGATGCCTGGGGCATGATCAATATGAGAAAATGTCGAGAATGAGATAGATTGATAGGCAGGATCATATGCGATATGAATTGTTTATGATTAAGCATAAATAATAGATTTTGATTGTGTTGAATTTATCGTGTTGAGGAATATCATGTTTAAATAACGATACTGAACTTGATGTTATGAAAGCGTGTAAGCTTGAAACAGGAACATTGTGTGGAAGCTATACAGATTCAGAACTTCACAGGGAGTATATTTTATAGATTTTCGATACTCTTAAATCGTGATATCATTATCTTTATGCATTGTTATGATATGGGTAGTGTGATGTTAGTATGCTCACCCTGTGTGGGGGCTGTTTCTGTTGAAACAGGTATTACAACTACAAGGTTATTTTGGCGTAGCAAGCTCGAGCTTGGTTGGATAATATTGCTTCCTGAAGCGTAAAATGAGATTGGGTAAATGGTATACATTATTTATGCTACTAGATGGTTATCCATTATTGGTTGCTCGCATGTGAGCACTTGGAGTCGTGTATATGGACTGTAATAATGGTGTTGGGAGTCTGCTTCTTATATCTTCTTATTATTGTGTTTTCCCTGGCCGGGAACTTATTTATGGTGATGATTCTGTTTAGTATTGTGTTTGTACCTGGCTGGGAGTTATTTTAGTGATGTGCTATATTTTTGGATAGCCTAATTATGGGGAGACTCTGCCCAAATTTTTATAAAAAGTCATGGGGCTTATGTGAAGCATGTAATGATTCTTTTAAAGAAATGAAATTTTTTTATGCTCATACGACGTCATAAATGCACTAATGACACGTTAAGGGGTTGGGCCTTACAAACCTCTTGTTAGGAATATGTATAATTATTTTTTGAACTTTTGGTACTGTAATCTCTTAAGCTCAGGATTATCAACACAGTCTAATACTCTGATTTATGAATGATTAGTTCTCTTAATTGCACCTTAGAATCTTGTTTAGATAACGGGGTCTTACATTTAGTGGTATCAGAGCCAGGTTAGATAACCAGGGAACGAGTAAAAGGGTAGCCTTTAGAAACAAGTTGGCTAGGTATTCATTGGTGGGCATGTTTACGCATATGGTGCATATTTTTGTATAAGTTGTTATACTAACATGCTTTTGAATATGATTACTCTTGTTATCTAACGGCTTATATTATGAACTGATTTTGGTATTGTTGTTAACCCCTGTGTTACAGCATGACGGCTATTAATCCGGAGAACCCCAATGAAGAGGTGGGTGATGTAGGCAGTATCAATGTCAGTATTGCTCAGTCAAATCTGTTAGTAATCCAAGAGCATACAACGCAGCGGAATAAAAATTTTATGGATTACTAACCAGCAGATCTATACATAGGATTTCATATCGGATAACGGAATACGAAGGTCTCACCCTTGTAGCGTGTTTGAGCAGATTCCACGGAGCTGCACCACGTCCAACGCCTCCTCCGAGTCACTAGCAAAACTTGTCTAGTTTTGCCTCAACGGTATCCACACGATCAAATCGGGTGAAGGGATAGTTTAATAACAAGTTGCTAGACAAGTTATTAAACCGGAACAAGAAACGATCTCAATTCACAATCGAGAATGATCGCCTAAATCAACCAAGTTTCTCTTCGGCTATATGAACAAAAACCGAGAGCACCTTAGAGATGAAGGAGGCGGCCGAATCTTGTGTAGGTTGTGATATGATGTGTTAATCTCATTAAACACCTTGTTAACAAATTATATATGATTAATTAAAGGCTTTCATAAAGCCTCATGGGCTTAAGCCCATGATTTAATTTAATCATTATGATAATTAATTAAGACTCCTTGATAGGCTTAGATTTTGAGTGATTTTAACTGTAATTTCTTCTCATTTTCCGTACTTTTCCTGGATGATATTATGCTTTTTGGTGTTTATTCGTTTGTTTCAGGAAATTAGATCGGAAGTGGAAGAAATGAGCTTATATGAAGATAACGGGCGAAATCGAGGAATAAAAGATGAGAAAATGAAGAAGATGATTTTTTCAGATCTCGATCGATCGAGATTTATTCTCGATCGATCGAGCCAGCCAGAAGCGAGAATCAGAATTTTTGAAGTCTCGATCGATCGGTGGAAATATCGATCGATCGAGCAAGGCAGTAACCTCGGAGCTGAAATTTTCAAATTCTTGATCGATCGGTGGAAAATCCCGATCGATCGAGCGAGGCAGTGAGTGAAAAAGGCTGATGTGAACAGTGCACCGATCGATCGGTGAAATTCTCGATCGATCGAGACGCGAAATCTGAAGATTTTATTTTCCTTTTTTATCGAGATTTTGGAGGGCTTTTTAGGGTGATTCTCTTCTACACAATAAGGGACGAATTTTGAGGAGGATTATATATCCAATATCAGACGATTTCTAGGTCAAGGAGCCGCCGCCCAACGCCGCCAAGGAGATCCAATCTCCGTTCTTCGTCCAAAGTCGAGCCAATCTCTTCCGGAGTGCAAGGAAGGAACAAGAGAAGAAATCGCGGTGCAACGCACGGATTCATCCATCGTTTATCGTATTTCTGAACTTTAGTTTATTTGATTTTCATTTTCATTTGTTGTTTTCGAGGTCGAGAGACAAGAAAACTCATCTGTATTTGATTTGAATTGAATTTGGTTTATATTATTGAAGTTTTAGTTCGTTGTGTTTGATATATTGATTCATTGGTATTTGAGCGCATTGATATTTATTGTTCATAGATTGATTGCATGTGTAGATCAAAGTCTAGCTAGCTTTGATTGAATTTGAGAGTTACAACCGAGATCGAGAGATAACGTTGTAACACGCTCCATTAATTTATGATGTATGTCACGATTGAGATCGAGAGATGATGTCGCATACGTGAGAACTTGAAATCGAAAGATTTAGAGTTAATATGTTTTGATAATTTAAGCAACTTTGAATTAGTAAATAGGTGCACGAGAGTGACTTGTTCTAATTTATTGTTAGATTCGTTACAGCTCGAGAGAGTGTATCGAATAATAGTGAAAACCTTTCACCTTTAAAATCAATTGAGTGATAATTTGAGAATTCCGTTGAATCAGTAGAGATAATATAATTGAACGACGAGCTTGGTAATTTTCTCGAGTGACTTACCTTCGCATTTCCGGAACCATGCTATTCATTGTTTCTAGTTTAATTCTTTATTCTTTAGTTTAATTTAGATCTAGTAAATCAAACTCCTTTTATCATAGGCTAAATATAATTTTATTAATCTTATTTGGTACTTGTACGTTAGTCCCTGTGGATTCGACAACCTGTACTTAATTTTCACTATACTAAAACTTGACAACCGTGCACTTGCGGTAGAATCGCTTCAAACCATTCTTTGAAATATCTTTTGTTTAAAAATAAAGCGGTCAAGTTTTTGGCGCCGTTGCCGGGGACTAATCTGTATAATATCATACGAGATTAGTTAATTGTAATTTAGCCAATTCTTTTATTATTGCATTTTTGTTTTCTTTGTTTTCTTTTGTTGATATTTGTGAATAATTTTGTGCATTTTTGTTGTCTCCTTTTGTCTATTTTGTACAGGAATCGGTTCTTTAGTGCATGCATAGAAGAGAGGAACCCTTTCTCGAGCCGTTTGATCCAGAGATAGAGAAAACGTTACTAAGAAGATTACGAGAAGCTCGAGAAATGGCTGACAATAACGAAGCACAACACCCTAGATCGATGATGGACTTTGCACAACCCGCCTTTCATGGATCGTTGTCAAGTATTACAAGGCCGACGATTCAAGCAAACAATTTTGAGATCAAGCCGGCAATCATACAAATGATTCAGCACTCAGTGATGTTCGGGGGAGCAGCTACAGATGATCCGAACAATCACATCTCCAACTTTTTGGAGATTTGTGATACATTCAAACACAATGGCGTCTCTGACGATGCCATCAGGTTAAGACTCTTTCCCTTTTCATTACGAGACAAAGCTAAGGCATGGTTGAATTCTTTACCTGCAGGTTCTATCACAACATGGGAGGGGATGACAAAGGCGTTTTTGTCAAAGTACTTTCCCCCTTCCAAGACGGCGAAGATGCGGAACGATATCACGACTTTTGGTCAGTTTGACCCCGAAACTTTATACGAAGCGTGGGATCGGTTTAAGGAGTTGTTGAGGAGATGCCCACACCATGGTCTACCCATATGGCTGCAGGTACAAACATTCTATAACGGTTTATTTTCTGCTAACCGTTCCATGATTGATGCAGCATCTGGGGGATCCATAATGAGAAAGACGCCGGAAGAAGCATATAGCTTGTTGGAGGAAATGGCGTGCAACAGCTATCAGTGGCAATCTGAGAGGAGCACGCCGCAGAAACCAATGGGAGTCCATCAAGTGGACGAGATCACTGCTCTTTCGGCTCAATTAGAAGCCATGAACCGGAAGATAGACAGCATGGGAGCAGCAGCAATGCAGGCCCAAACTATTTTCTGTGAGCTGTGTGGAGGCGGTCATCCTAGCATCGAGTGCCAGGCAGGTAATCAATTTAACCAATCCGCTGAAGCTGTTAATTTTGTAGGTAACAGGCCACCCAATAATTCCTACTCGAATTACAACCAACCGTGGAGGAACCACCCGAATTTGAGGTGGTCGAATCAAGAAAATGTGTTGAACCCTCAACCGCAGGACGGGTTCACACAAAAGCCGAGTATGGAGGAATTGATGGCGAAGCTAATTTCATCAACAGAGGTGAGGATGCAGAATCAAGATGCATCAATCAAAAATTTGGAAGTGCAGATAGGGCAATTGGCCACGTTGATATCTGGGAGGACGCAAGGTACGCTCCCAAGTGATTCTGTAAAGAATCCGAAGGAGCCATCAAATTGATGAAGACAAGGAGGTGACAGTCCAGCTTGGGACTATAAATTAAGAACTTCCGTTTTTCCTTCCTTGAGTTTTGTTTTTGATTTCTTGTGTTGTTGAATTTTGTTAGTTTGTTTGTTTTTGAGTTTGTCTGGGAATGAATTCGTGTATTTTCTATTGCAGATGTGAAAGCACGAGCAAGTTGGTTATAGGCGAGGCAATCCGAGAGAAAGATGTTGAGAAAAAAATTTGCAAATTTTGTTTGCTGCTGCTGGCGATCGATCGGTGGAAATCTCGATCGATCGCCCGAATTTTTAAAATGACATTGTGCCTACTGCCTCGCTCGATCGATCGAGAATATTTCCGATCGATCAAGCGAGAGAAAATTTTGAAAAATAATCGGGCACAGACGCAGCATCTATCATTTTCAAACATCAATTTTTCTCCTCTCCACAACTTAACCCTAGCCGCCTCTTTCAAATCTTTCATCCAATCTCAATTTTGTTCATCAAATTTCAATTTACTTCAATTCTAAGAAGTAATATTCATCCTAGTGAGATTTTCATTGCAGATTTGAAGACTTGAAAGGCAAATTGGGTAGAAGCGCATAAAGAAGGGAATTCCAAGCCGAGTGCCAAACTTTTCCAAGATCGAATTTTTAAGAGGTAATTGGTTTCCAATCATCCAAGATTTTAGCTTTTGGTGCTATTTCGTGAATTTTATTAGAAGAGGGTTAGAAAAGAATTTCAATTAGGAGGAAGTTTTGTGGTATTGAAGGGTGTCGGATTACAGTGTTGTGGGGTGTTAATTGAATTGAATTGAAGTAGTTGAGAATCTGTTGGCAAGAAAATGTCGTCCAGAAAGAGGTCAAAGCAGGCAGAAGCTTCCTAGAAGCAAAAGCAGGCAGAGGCCACTGTTTCTGAGCCAGTTTATGATGAACAGAAGTTTCTCAATGCCAAGATTGCTGAGTTATACCCCATCTACCATAAGAAACCCCTGAGCCGTGAAAGGGGAATGAGCATAGATAAGTTGGAATGTCCTGTCATTAGGACAGTCCGGCGAAAAGGGTGGTTTCAATTCATTCAGACACCGATTGATGCTGTGGTGCCACTGGTAAGGGAGTTTTACATGAATCTTCGAGCTGTTAGACCAGGGCACCAAGTAAGTGTTTATGTTCGAGGGAAGGATGTGTTGGTGGATCGAGCCGCAATCAACAATATTCACCGGATGCCGTTACTTCAAAACTGTGCATACCAATCTTTTAAGAGTAGCAGGATTGACTACGATGAGGTATTGACAGTTATTGGCAAGCCGGGAGTGGATTGGCAGAGGAATGATAAAGCAGAGCCACAGTTGGTTCTAAAGAAACATTTGAAGCCAGAGGCCCAAGCATGGTTTTCATTTGTCGCCTCGCGGGTCATGCCTTCGACCCACACTTCTGAGGTGACAAAGGATAGAGCGGTCCTGGTATATGCCATCCTCTCAGGGAAGGAAGTGGATTTCGGCGAGATTATTGCTGATCACATTGCTGAAATTGGAAGTAGCCCACCGACCTCCGCACTACCGTTTCCATCCACGATCACTGCTTTATGTCAGCGATACGGAGTGACATGGGGGGAAGACGAGGAGCTACTCCCGCCGAAGACACCAATCATTGTAGCCGATCCTACAAACCAACGCAGACCTTCGGACACTACACAAGCTGGAGCATCATCCTCTGCTGCAGAGCATACACGAGTTACTTTGGATTCTCTTCATAGGGATCTCCAAAACATTCGCCTGGAGCAGCAGAGCATTCACAGCATGCAGCGGGACATTCATAGCATGCAGAGAGCATTGCAGATGGACCATGAGCAGGTAGCTCAGCGTCAGATGGAGTTCATGCACTATCAGAGTGCATGGAACACTGCCATGGCCCAGGGCTTTCCAGGTTTCCAGTTCCCGCCGGAGCCACACTTTGCACCTTACCAGCCACATGCACCTCCACCTTCCGAGTACCCACCATTTCCGCCATATCAGGGCGAGGAGCACCACTACCCAGTCCCCCCTCCGGAGCATGATGAGGATGACGATCAGTGACGATCGTCATCATGGTATGTGTCCTTGCCTTGGCATTTATTTTTCTTGTTCATTGAGGGCAATTCACATGCTAAGTTTGGGGGGGTTTTTGAGTATTTGTACATATACCTTGCTTTTGCACATCTTGCTACTTGTTTTGTTTCCCTACCTTGCATGACTGCATGATGTTGAGACTAATTCGTCCTTGAGCATCACCAACAAAATTTTTTTTTTTATGGATTGAGTTATTCTTGAGAATTGATGAGTTGGAATTACAACGGTAATACATGATGAAATTAATCCTCATCTAGATAGGAGTCATGAAAATGTTTAACTTGTTTGTATATATCCATTGTTAACTGCATGTCAAAACTGAGGAATACTTTGAGCACTTATTGAGTCATGATTGAGTGAAGTATGTATTGATTAAATTGAAAACTTGTGTTAACTATGATGAGTCTTGAGTATCTTAGAGAACTCTACAGTTTAGTTGAAAGCACTTTGAGGCGAAATTTATAATTAGGAACTAGACTTGGAGATGATTTAGGCGATCTTTGGACCGTTTGAGCCTTTCAAGCCTACCTGTTATATATTATTCCTTAGTGTCCCCTTTTGAGCCTTATTGAAAAAGAATGGTATATGCATTGCATATGATTAGACCCCCATTCGACATTCTTGGAAACTCATTATACCCACCTTGGTTTGAGCCTAAAAGAAAATTTTTACCTACCCTAGGAGAGTATAATGAATCTCATTCATTGCACAGAATTGTTATATGCAAACGAGTTCAAAAGGAACAAAAGAATGAGTAAAGAAAAAGAAAAATTGTAGAGAAAAGCCTTGAAAAGAAAAATTCAAAATAAGACCCAAAGTGGCCAAGGCTAGAAAAAAGTTGAAGAGAAGCTCAAGAAAATAGTTGAACTGATTTTGTTATACTCTCTTCTTTGAATTCATCCTACCTTTTCTTTGAAGCCGACACCAAAAGGCCTAACGTTATAAGCTTTTAAGACCTTTTGATCCAAGTCTAGGGAACAATTACATTAGTGGAGAAGTGCTGGATAGTAAACTTGTAGAGTATTTCAAAGTAATCTTGACTAGGAGTTAATATGGCACATGTTGATGTTAAAGATATATATGTAACTCATGTTTGACAATAGCACACACGCACGTTCCGATGTTGCGATGTATTGTTTAACTTAGGAGAAAATGCTTCTTGTTAAATGTTGATTGACTTCTATTGATGTGTAAGTAGGATTTCTGAGCTGTTACATATGTTGTAAAGATGATTCATGCTTAGTATCGAGTTTAACTTTTCTTTTTGAGTTTATTGCTTTCTCGAGGACGATCAAGTCTAAGTTTGGGGGAGTTGATAGGCTTAGATTTTGAGTGATTTTAACTGTAATTTCTCCTCATTTTCCGTCCTTTTTCCTGGATGATATTATGCTTTTTGGTGTTTATTCGTTTGTTTCAGGAAATTAGATCGAAAGTGGAAGAAATGAGCTTATATGAAGATAACGGGCGAAATCGAGGAATAAAAGATGAGAAAATGAAGAAGATGATTTTTTCAGATCTCGATCGATCGAGATTTATTCTCGATCGATCGAGCCAGCCAGAAGCGAGAATCAGAATTTTTGAAGTCTCGATCGATCGGTGGAAATATCGATCGATCGAGCAAGGCAGTAACCTCGGAGCTGAAATTTTCAAATTCTTGATCGATCGGTGGAAAATCCCGATCGATCGAGCGAGGCAGTGAGTGAAAAAGGCTGATGTGAACAGTGCACCGATCGATCGGTGAAATTCTCGATCGATCGAGACGCGAAATCTGAAGATTTTATTTTCCTTTTTTATCGAGATTTTGGAGGGCTTTTTAGGGTGATTCTCTTCTACACAATAAGGGACGAATTTTGAGGAGGATTATATATCCAATATCAGACGATTTCTAGGTCAAGGAGCCGCCGCCCAACGCCGCCAAGGAGATCCAATCTCCGTTCTTCGTCCAAAGTCGAGCCAATCTCTTCCGGAGTGCAAGGAAGGAACAAGAGAAGAAATCGCGGTGCAACGCACGGATTCATCCATCGTTTATCGTATTTCTGAACTTTAGTTTATTTGATTTTCATTTTCATTTGTTGTTTTCGAGGTCGAGAGACAAGAAAACTCATCTGTATTTGATTTGATTTGAATTTGGTTTATATTATTGAAGTTTTAGTTCGTTGTGTTTGATATATTGATTCATTGGTATTTGAGCGCATTGATATTTATTGTTCATAGATTGATTGCATGTGTAGATCAAAGTCTAGCTAGCTTTGATTGAATTTGAGAGTTACAACCGAGATCGAGAGATAACGTTGTAACACGCTCCATTAATTTATGATGTATGTCACGATTGAGATCGAGAGATGATGTCGCATACGTGAGAACTTGAAATCGAAAGATTTAGAGTTAATAGGTTTTGATAATTTAAGCAACTTTGAATTAGTAAATAGGTGCACGAGAGTGACTTGTTCTAATTTATTGTTAGATTCGTTACAGCTCGAGAGAGTGTATCGAATAATAGTGAAAACCTTTCACCTTTAAAATCAATTGAGTGATAATTTGAGAATTCCGTTGAATCAGTAGAGATAATATAATTGAACGACGAGCTTGGTAATTTTCTCGAGTGACTTACCTTCGCATTTCCGGAACCATGCTATTCATTGTTTCTAGTTTAATTCTTTATTCTTTAGTTTAATTTAGATCTAGTAAATCAAACTCCTTTTATCATAGGCTAAATATAATTTTATTAATCTTATTTGGTACTTGTACGTTAGTCCCTGTGGATTCGACAACCTGTACTTAATTTTCACTATACTAAAACTTGACAACCGTGCACTTGCGGTAGAATCGCTTCAAACCATTCTTTGAAATATCTTTTGTTTAAAAATAAAGCGGTCACTCCTCTTAATAATTTAATTCATCCCATGAACTTAATTTCCCTTCTCGATTTGATCTTTTGTGCGACCCGATAGGATCTTGTAATGTTGGCAGTGACATTGTAAGGACCCTAATCCTTAAGTGCGGAATCAAGGCATAATAGAGCTAATATAAATGATCAGAGTGAGAAATAACGTGTTGAGTTTATGAGCTTAAGCATTACATGCCAAAATAAGGACTACCAAATGGATTAATTACATTCCAATCAATGAATGTTCAACTATAGTTTTATACTACTCCTAGAGTAGATACTATCCAAAATAATCATGTCCTTCAAGTCCCAAAAGCATCCTCAAAAGCTCACCATCTCAACCCGTCTAGCCCTTCTATCATGCCAAACGTGTACCTACAAGGACAACCCCCAAACATGAGCAATAATAATCATTCATATTCAACACAATATGAAGATAAAGCGTAAATGCATAATCATAATAAAACACTTCCTGTTTTTCCCCATGCATTTCAAACGCTTCCCGTTTGGTTGTCCCTGTACCATAACTCATGAGTATAATCAATAGATTATTTTAATGGTCTAAGCATGTCATGAACATATACCAATTCATCAATACCAAATACTGATCACCAATCCCTAGTCTGTCCATCACAATGTATTTTAATGCCCCTCGCTTATTTACATATAGGCGGCATAGGATAACCTCGCTTCAATGGACTGCGGGACTCCCACCCCTCGCCTCTCATTGAGCGGCAAATACCCTTTCCTCGCCCTATATGATAACCACGCTCAAATGTGACATGCGGCGCTCCCACCCCTCGCTTCACATTTAGCGGAACCAAACCAAATAGCGGCAAGCATTAAAATCATCAAGGGATGACCACGACTCATGGGATATGCACCAATAATCATATGCATCTATAAACATCATGCATAACATGTATTTGCATCCACAATGCAATACCACATATATACTTGCATCCACAATGCATAACAATAAGTATATAAGATACATGTACCGTTGGGGTGCCCGTACGTCCACTACGTACCTTTCCAAAATGTAGGATATGGTAGGACTTCAATGCCTTGGCTGTGTTGCCACCTGGGATGGTTCTACACATTCACACAAATCAATATTAGAACCCAATAATAGTCCAATCCCAAAAATCCTACAAAAAAATCCAAAAACACAATATTTTGGCCTTCGCGATCGATCGCCCATCACGGCGATCGATCGCCAAACCTCACTGTCCGAGAATCAAATTTTGCACCCTTCGGCGATCGATCGCCACCCCTGGGGCGATCGATCGCCAGACCCGCCGATCGATCGCCCAAGAGTGGCGATCGATCGCCAAATGCTTGAAAAGCCCACTGCCTGGGCGCGATCAATCGCCTGGAATGGGCGATCGATCGCCAACCCCTGTTACCCGAAAAACCTCCATTTTTGCACCTCAAAACCATTCCAACCCATTCCAACACTTAACCATCAAACCAACAACTCAAATAACAACATAAACTTCCAAAATACACCTTAATACAACCATAAATCCAACCCCCAAACAAAACCACAATAACCCAACACAACCCATTTCAAAACCTTTCCAAAAATCATTTCAAACCCAATCTAAACACAATAAAAGAAAAGGGGAGGTATCCATACCTCTTGGGGACTTCAAAACTCACACCAAATCCCACAAAGAGAGTTTTTTTGAAGGTTTTCTCTTCAACCCTAAGCACCAACTCGAAAATGGGGAAAGAAAGGGTTTGGTGGTGGTTTTTGGGGAAAGTAAGAGTGATGGTTGGAAGGGTGGAATTGGGGTATAAGTGGTTTAATTAAACCAATTTCATTCCATAAATTACCATGGTGTATAAAACACCCCAACATGATATTTTCCAAAGCATTAACTCAAAATGCACCAAAATATCAATTAAACACATGATTTCTAATTAATTGCTAACCAAGGCAAATAAATCATGCTTCCAACAATAAATCCCAATACATAATTAATTACCACATAATTAATCATATAAACACAATTAATGCACCAAATTGCAATTAACCATTTCGGGGATATCACAGACATAAAATCTCATTTTATGTCGCAAGCAAGGAGCGGTGTCTAGCAACACATCGAGGCTACCCAAATTACAAGAATGTCAATGACTCGACATAACCTTTAGAACTTGTGATAATATTAACCATGTAACTTAATCCCTTTGTCCTTTGTGTTTAGATTGAACACGAGTCATGGAATAGTCATACTCGTATATCCAATCTTTATTTCTTGATCCCCAAGTAGAACTAGAATAAACGAATAAGCTCGATATCTCATATCGACTCATTCGAGCATGGCCATGCATTTTAGTTCTCACTTGATCAAGGGCCAAACACATCTCCTGTTATATAGGAGGGACAAATCCTATCTCGATCAGTCAACATCCCTCTACATAATTCGTAGTGTATCCAATAGTCGCCTTTATAGATTACCCTGTTACGGGTAACGTTTGATGATATCAAGATACATAACTCCTTATGTTGGGGTCTCTGATGATCACAAGTCGTAAGGATTACATACATTATTATCACTATGAGAATTGCATATGACGATCATATAACTATCCATGTTGCATTCTCATGGTGGGTCTGTCAAGTACATCGTTCTCTAACATGTACCCATATGTTGATTATATATCTCATATCAATGAACAATTCATCGATCAACACATACTAGTCTCTACGTATTATCATTATCCCTTTCATGATAGTACTTGACTAGGGACATCTTTAAGAATAATACAATATTATTCTAAGGACATTAACATATATATTAATTCACATTGCACAGTTAAAAGAATAATATATAATAATGAATTGCCATTTATAAAATTGTATTACATTGTATGTCATAAACAATCATCTAATGATATGTCTTAGGGCATATCCCAACAAATCTCCCACTTGCACTAAGACCACTCAGACATCTACCTAATGCCTAGAGATCTAGTATGACGATCATGCTTCTGCTGTGACAGTGGCTTCGTCAATGGGTCAGATACATTATCATCTGTTATGCATACGATAAATGCAATTTTGTGCATTATGAGTACGATACATGTTGTTATGCATTGTTGTTGCATATGTATGTTGTGGAACATTTGGTGTGTATTCCATGAGTCAGGGTTATCACAGTGATGATTTTAATGCTTAACGCTATATACCGCTAAAAATGTGGAGCGAGGGGTGTAGGTCCGCTTGCACATGGAGGCGAGGTTTACCATACGAAGCGAGGATAGAAATACCGCTTGTATGAAGAAGCGAGGGAGGGGAGGACCGCTTGTTCTAAAGTTATGAAGCGAGGGGCATTAAAATACACTGATGATAAACTGACTAAGGATTGAAGTAAAGATTTAAGAAGTAAAGATATGTCATGACATTTATTTGAAGAAACCATAATATCATATATTGTTTTGATTATGAGTTATGGTATAGGGACAACCAAAATGGGCGTTTTAAATGCATTGGAATTCAGGAAGTATCATATGCCTATGATTTATGCATTTATGTTTTACATTCATATTATGTTAAATATGAACTATGATGTGCTCATGTGTTGGGGGTTGTCTTTGTAGGTGCTTTTGACACGGAGAACCAGGGTCGGGGTTGATACGCTGAGCTGTAAGGAGTGCTACAATATTAGCAGAATAGGCTTCTACAAAGAGTAGAGTAAAGCTACAGTTTAGTAACATCTTGTTAGGAATATGTATAATTCATTTTTGAACTTTTGGTACTGTAATCTCTTAAGCTCGGGATTATCAACACAGCCTAATACTCTGATTTATGAATGATTGGTTCTCTTAATTGCACCTTAGAATCTTGTTTAGATAACGGGGTCTTACATGAACTGTACAACAGTGTTGTGCAGGTCGCAGAGCAGCTAGAGGTGGACAAGGGTGTGCCTTTTAAAGATTTTGAAACACGTTGAAATTGATTGTCTCACTCACCATACTGATGCTAGCACGTACATAAATATAGCTCACCCTCTGCTTAAATCCAACTAAAGGGAAGGATTGAAATTGGATTTTTGAGGATTATAAAGTTGTAAAAGACAACTTGGTGGGGGTGTTGGTGTTGGGATATGCCCTAAGACAAGTCATTAGATTATTGTTTTGACATACAATGTTTATGATTTTATGAATGGCAATTCATTATTATATATTATTCTTTTAACTGTGCAATGTGAATAAATATATATGTTAATGTCCTTAGAATAATATTGTATTATTCTTAAACATTGTCCCTAGTCAAGTATTATCATGAATCAGGATAATGATAATACATAGAGACTAGTATGTATTGATTGATGAATTGTTCATTGATATGAGATATCAAATCAATACATGGGTACATGTTAGAGAACGATGTACTGGACAGACCCACCATGAGAATGCAACATGGATAGTTATATGATCGTCATATGCAATTCTCATAGTGATAATAATGTATGTAATCCTTACGACTTGTGATCATCAGAGATCCCAACATAAGGAGTTATGTATCTTGATATTGTCAAACGTTACCCGTAACAAGGTAAACTATAAAGGAGGCTATTGGATACACTACGAATTATGTAGAGGGATGTTGACGGATCGAGATAGGATTTGTCCCTCCTATATAACAGGAGAGGTGTTTGGCCCTTGATCAAGTGAGAACTAAAATGCATGGCCATGCTCGAATGAGTCGATATGAGATATCAAGCTTATTCGTTTATTCTAGTTCTACTTGGGGATCAAAAATAGAGATTGAATATACGAGTATGACTATTCCATGACTCGTGTTCAATCTAAACACAAAGGACAAATGGATTAAGTTACATGGTTAATATTATCACAAGTTCTAAAGGTTATGTCGAGTCATTGACATTCTTGTAATTTGGGTAGCCTTGATGTGTTGCTAGACACCGCTCTTTGCTTGTAACGTAACACACATATTTTATGTCACTGCCAACATTACAAGATCCTATCGGGTCGCACAAAAGATTAAATCGAGAAGGGAAATTAAATTCATGGGATGAATTAAATAATTAAGAGGAGTCTTAATTAATTAATAATTATAAGGATTAAATTATAATCATGGGCTTAAGCCCATGAGGCTTTATGAAAGTTTTTAATTAAATCCTATATAATGATATACAAGGTTATGATTAAAGAGTTAATCATACAATTCATTCCTTGATATCAAAACCTAGCCACAAAAGAAAAGGCTTTCGGCCGCCTCTTGCTCGATCATCACCGCCGCCGCCGCCGCCGTGATCTTCGACAATTCCGGCCATCGTCTAGCGGTTTAGAACCGTGTGACTTTGCTTCGTTTGTAAACAAGTCTAGCAACTTGTTTTAAACATCCCTTTTTGTTTAATCGTGTGGATACCGTTGAGGCAAGACCTTGGAGGTGTTGCTCGAGACTCGGAGATCGTTGGACGAGGTGCTTCGTGGAAACTGCTCAAACACGCTACAAGGGTGAGACTTTTGTAAAACCTTCATCCGATATGAATCCCTATGTATAGATCCGCGGTTATAGTAATCCAAAATTTTATTATTCCGCTGCGTTCCATGCTTGTTGGATTACTTACAGTGGTATCAGAGCCGTGTACAAGGCTCATATCGGATTTATGTGGTTAAATAGTTTAATCATATTTAGATTAATATTGCATGCTATTTAAAACTGTATGAACATATATGATATGTTAATATTTAGTTTGTGAAATTATCATGATATTATATTTGATATAATTGATGTTTGATGTATACGATACACGAAGCGAATAATCAAATATATTGATCAATGTTTCGGCCACCCCTAGCATATTGACCCACGGCTTAGCCACATGAGGGCTAGGGTTTTCGAACCCTTGGCTCGAGATGGCCTAGTCGTTGTGGCTCATGTTCATGCATGGAGGTTTCGAGACGTGGATGAGTTTTGAACTCTTTGGCTCGATAATGGTTCACGCATGCATGGATTAGTGGCTTCACCACATGAGAGCTAGGGTTTTCGAACCCTTGGCTCGAGATGGTTGAGCCAACCCCGTGCATGGCCTGACCGTGACTCGTGGCTAACAAATTCCATTGTTTCAATCAAGATGGCTCGATGAAAACTCAAGATGGTGCGAGGCGGCTAGGGTTTGGAACCCTAGCGCCGCCGCTGCTCGAGCATGGTTCGGCCATGGGCTAGGGTTTCGAATCCTAGGCCCATAATTGGTCCAGCCGTGTATTTGGTTGGTTCGAACCATGGTGGTTCGTGACTTAGTCGCTTAAGTTCGAGGCATGTGATGTCCCGAGCGTACGATAATTTTTCAAAAATTATTTTACAGTTTTAATTAGAATTAAATTTAAAATGTTTAGAATTTAATTAATTAAATGTTAAAGCATGCTTTATGTGTTGTTTGAGCATGGTGCATGGTTATAGCCCTTTGACCTATTAGATAGGATTTGTGAATGTTTGTAATTTATAATACGACCTGCGTGTCGTGCCTTCTCTATTTTATTCTAAATGTTGTCCCTCCCCTATGTTTCCTCGAATGTGAATCGAGGAATTCTATATCTTGTAAATAGTATAGTTTAATTGTTGATGGTGATCAATGAAGATGGAGCATCGTGTCGGGATGAGGAGGCCATTCACAAATTGGAGCCAAAGGAAGGTGCTTGTGAAGTTACCTTAGGTTGACTCTTAGGTTTTTCTCATTGGCTTGAGAAAATAGTTAGTAGGGACTATAACCATGTCACGTTTAATTATGTATGTTGATGCATGATTTATCTTATGTTTTAGATTGATAATTGTATTACACATATATGTAGATATGTATACAACTATATGTAGTGGACATATTTTAAATTATCAAACTAATCATGAGATCAATAAATCCCTCTAAAATATTAAGTTTTAGATGCCTTCCGAAATTAAAAGTACTCGTCAAAAACTTCGATTGTACATGTGTGGGTTTGCCAAAGCAAAGCACCGTGGCAATCTTAGTAAGGCGCGAAAGGATAAAAGTGATATCCGTTATACTTTAAATTGGGTACGACTTAACTAGGTTATCTCAATAGGATTGGGAACCTAGAGGCATGGGTTGGATAATAATTCATTTGATGAATTGAACAAAGTGTTGTTCGTCCAACTATCCAAGAATTATATGTGATGTAATTGACAAAGTGTTGTCTACCTAAATAACCGAGTCTTGGGCGATTAGCCAAAGCTAACTCAAGATTAGGCGAAATATGGATCTTGGCCCACTAAAGGTTTCGATGGTTGATATTTTTTTTAACAAAATAGTGGGAGTATCATTTAATATAAGACCATGTTAAATGATTAAATCATAAACTTATTTTGCATATTTATATTTTAGATATCCATGGCAACTAACAACGTAACAAGCACTTTATCACTGCGATCGGTCCTTGAGAAGGACAAATTAAATGGGACAAATTTCCTAGACTGGCATAGGAACTTGAGGATAGTCCTCAAACAAGAAAAGAAACAATATGTCCTAGAGGAACCCTTACCTGCTGAGGAACCTCCCCTAACGGCTACAAGAGTCGATAAAGATGCTTACAAGAAGCATCAAAGTGACGCACTTGATGTTGGGTGCCTTATGCTTGCCACCATGAACTCTGAGCTTCAGAAGCAACATGAGGAAATGGAGGCGTTTGATATGATCGAGCACCTTAAGCAACTGTACCAACAACAAGCAAGACAAGAGAGGTATGACGTCTCTAAGGCGTTATTCCAGTGTAGAATGGTGGAAGGAAGTTTGGTTGGTACTCATGTACTCAAGATGATTGGGTATATTGAGAATCTGGAGAAGCTGGTTTTCCTTTGGACCAAGAGTTGGCCACTGACGTGATCTTGCAATCGTTGCCTGAAAGCTTCAGTCAATTTGTCTTAAATTACAATATGATTGAAATTGAGAAGACACTACCACAGTTACTTGGCATGTTTAGAACTTTTGAAGCAAATAGCAAGAAGTCTAAACCTACAAATGTTCTTATTGTGAATAAGAACAAAGGAAAGACTTAAGCTAAGAACTTCAAGAAGAACAAGAAGGTCTTTGTTAAATCTAAGCCAAAGTCATCTGCACTGAAACCAAAGGGAGGGATAGCGAAGGAAATGAACTGTTTCCATTGCGGTGAGACCGGCCATTGGAAAAGAAACTGCAAAGTATATCTGGAGGATCTAAAGAAAGGAAGTGTGACTTCCACTTCAGGTATTTTTGTTATAGAAGTCAATTTATCTACTTCTTCATCATGGGTATTAGATACTGGATGTGGATCTCACATTTGTGTAAATGTGCAGGACCTCAAAAAGAGTAGATTGTTGGCGAAAGGCAAAGTTGATCTCCGAGTTGGAAATGGAGCAAGAATTGCTGCATTAGCTATAGGAGATTATTATTTATCTTTGCCTTCTGGTTTATCGTTGATTTTAAAAGACTGTTATTTTGTGCCATCCATTACCAAAAACATAATTTCTATTTCTTGTTTAGACAAGTGTGGGTTTTCATTTATGATAAAGGACAACTGTTGTTCTATTTATTTAAATGATATGTTTTATGCTAGTGCACAAATGGTGAATGGTCTTTATTTATTAAATCTTGATATGCCTATCTATAACATAAATACTAAAAGGATTAAAAATAATGATTGTAATCCGACTTATCTCTGGCACTGTCGCTTGGGCCACATAAACGAGAACCGCATATCTAAACGTCATAAGGATGGAGTATTAGATTCATTTGATTTTGAATCATATGAAACATGCGAATCTTGTTTAATGGGCAAGATGACTAAAGCCCCTTTCAAGGGACGTGTTGAAAGGGCAAATGTTTTATTGGGACTAATACATAGTGATGTATGTGGACCAATAAGTACACAAGCTAGAGGTGGTTTTCAATACTTCGTTACATTTACTGATGACCTCAGTAGATATGGGTATGTGTACCTAATGAAGCATAAGCATGAAACCTTTGAAAAGTTCAAAGATTTCAAGAATGAAGTACAAAACCAACTTGGCAAAAGTATCAGAATCCTTCGATCAGATCGAGGAGGTGAATACTTAAGCCAAGAGTTTCATGACTATCTAAAGGAGTGTGGGATAGTCCCACAACTCACTCCTCCGTATACTCCACAATGGAATGGTGTATCCGAGAGGAGAAATCGAACCTTGTTCGACATGGTTAGATCAATGATGAGTCATGCAGATCTTCCGATATCGTTTTGGGGACACGCTCTAGAAACAACGATTTTCTTACTGAACCGTGTTCCATCTAAATCAGTGGAAAAGACACCATATGAGATATGGACTGGGAAGCGTCCTAGTATGTCTTTTATGAAGATTTGGGGTTGTGAGGCTTTCGTTAGACGTCACGCCACTAACAAACTTGGACCCAAATCTGATAAGTGTTTATTTGTGGGGTATCCTAAGGAAACGAAAGGATACTATTTCTATTATCCCACCGAGAACAAAGTAGTTGTTCCTCGGACTGGTGTATTTCTTGAAAGAGAATTTATTTCTAGAAAAACCAGTGGGAGAAAAATAGAACTTAGTGAAGTTCAACCACAAGAAAACACTGAACCTGAGATTGAGATGGAAACAGAGCAGGCACCGCAAGCTGTTGTGGAAGAAGTACCTGCTCAAGAGACACAAGCCCAGCGTAGGTCTGTAAGAGAACACCGGAGCCACAGAGATATGGATTTCTTGTGACTCAACAAGGTGACTTACTACTTATTGATGAGGATGAGCCGTCATCTTATCAACAAGCTATAATGGGCACTGATTCTGAGAAATGGCAAGAGGCCATGAAATCTGAGATGGAATCCATGTATGCAAACCAAGTATGGACTTTGGTTGATCCACCTGAAGGGGTACGACCCATAGGGTGCAAATGGATTTTCAAGAAAAAGACCGATATGGATGGTAATGTACAAACCTATAAAGGTCGGCTGGTTGCAAAAGGATTCAAACAAATTCATGGTATTGACTATGATGAAACCTTTTCACCAGTGGCCATGGTTAAATCCATAAGGATCTTACTTGCAATAGCTGCATTTCATGATTATGAAATCTGACAGATGGATGTCAAAACAGCTTTCCTTAATGGAAATCTACTCGAGGATGTGTACATGACAGCCCGAGGGTTTTGTCGATCCAAAGGATGCTGGAAAGATATGCAAGCTACAACGATCCATTTATGGATTGAAGCAAGCTTCTCGGAGTTGGAATCTTCGTTTTGATGATGCAATCAAAGAGTTTGGTTTTATCAAAAACGTAGATGAACCTTGTGTCTACAAGAAGGTCAGTGGGAGCATAATCATTTTCCTAGTGTTGTATGTAGATGACATACTTCTCATTGGGAATATCCCTGCCTTACAATCTGTAAAGATTTGGCTAGGGAACTGCTTTTCGATGAAAGACTTGGGAGAAGCCGCCTATGTATTAGGAATCAAGATCTATAGAGATAGATCGAGAAGGCTTCTTGGCCTAAGTCAAAGTACATACATAGACAAAGTGCTTAAAAGGTTTAGCATGCAAGAATCAAAGAAAGGATTCGTGCCTATGACACATGGTATTTATCTCTCGAAGGAACAGTGTCCTTCAACTCCAGATCAGAGACAACGCATGAGTAAGATTCCATATACGTCAGCTATTGGATCTATCATGTATGCCATGATATGTACTCGTCCCGATGTATCATATGCTTTGAGCATGACGAGCAGATATCAAGTTGATCCAGGTGTAGGTCACTGGATTGCTATCAAGAATATCCTGAAGTACTTGAGAAGAACTAAGAATACATTCTTGATTTATGGAGGTGAGGAAGAGCTCAATGTAATGGGTTACACTGATGCAAGCTTCCAAACCGACAAAGATGATTATCGATCGCAATCTGGATATGTGTATTGCCTAAATGGAGGTGCTGTGAGCTGGAAGATTTCAAAGCAAGAAACAGTAGCCGATTCTACAATGGAAGCTGAGTATATTGCTGCCTCGGATGCAGCAAAGGAAGCTGTTTGGATTAGGAAGCTCATTTCTGAACTTGGAGTGGTGCCTAGCATTAAAGATCCGATAGAACTCTATTGTGACAACAATGGAGCGATCGCATTGGCTAAGGAACCTAGATCTCACCAAAGATCCAAGCACATACGTCGGCGCTTTCATTTCATTCGAGAAATCGTTGAAAGGGGAGATGTTAAAATATGCAAAGTACCAACAGATGATAACGTATCTGACCCATTGACGAAGCCACTGTCACAGCAGAAGCATGATCGTCATACTAGATCTCTAGGCATTAGGTATATGTCCGAGTGATCTTAGTGCAAGTAGGAGATTTGTTGGGATATGCCCTAAGACAAGTCATTAGATTATTGTTTTGACATACAATGTTTATGATTTTATGAATGGCAATTCATTATTATATATTATTGTTTTAACTGTGCAATGTGAATAAATATATATGTTAATGTCCTTAGAATAATATTGTATTATTCTTAAACATTGTCCCTAGTCAAGTATTATCATGAATCAGGATAATGATAATACATAGAGACTAGTATGTATTGATTGATGAATTGTTCATTGATATGAGATATCAAATCAATACATGGGTACATGTTAGAGAACGATGTACTGGACAGACCCACCATGAGAATGCAACATGGATAGTTATATGATCGTCATATGCAATTCTCATAGTGATAATAATGTATGTAATCCTTACGACTTGTGATCATCAGAGATCCCAACATAAGGAGTTATGTATCTTGATATTGTCAAACGTTACCCGTAACAGGGTAAACTATAAAGGCGACTATTGGATACACTACGAATTATATAGAGGGATGTTGACTGATCGAGATAGGATTTGTCCCTCCTATATAACAGGAGAGGTGTTTGGCCCTTGATCAAGTGAGAACTAAAATGCATGGCCATGCTCGAATGAGTCGATATGAGATATCGAGCTTATTCGTTTATTCTAGTTCTACTTGGGGATCAAGAAATAGAGATTGAATATACGAGTATGACTATTCCATGACTCGTGTTCAATCTAAACACAAAGGACAAAGGGATTAAGTTACATGGTTAATATTATCACAAGTTCTAAAGGTTATGTCGAGTCATTGACATTCTTGTAATTTGGGTAGCCTTGATGTGTTGCTAGACACCGCTCTTTGCTTGTAACGTAACACACATATTTTATGTCACTGCCAACATTACAAGATCCTATCGGGTCGCACAAAAGATTAAATCGAGAAGGGAAATTAAATTCATGGGATGAATTAAATAATTAAGAGGAGTCTTAATTAATTAATAATTATAAGGATTAAATTATAATCATGGGCTTAAGCCCATGAGGCTTTATGAAAGCTTTTAATTAAATCCTATATAATGATATACAAGGTTATGATTAAAGAGTTAATCATACAATTCATTCCTTGATATCAAAACCTAGCTACAAAAGAAAAGGCTTTCGGCCGCCTCTTGCTCGATCATCACCGCCGCCGCCGCCGCCGTGATCTTCGACAATTCCGGCCATCGTCTAGCGGTTTAGAACCGTGTGACTTTGCTTCGTTTGTAAACAAGTCTAGCAACTTGTTTTAAACATCCCTTTTCGTTTAATCGTGTGGATACCGTTGAGGCAAGACCTTGGAGGTGTTGCTCGAGACTCGGAGATCGTTGGACGAGGTGCTTCGTGGAAACTGCTCAAACACGCTACAAGGGTGAGACTTTTGTAAAACCTTCATCCGATATGAATCCCTATGTATAGATCCGCGGTTATAGTAATCCAAAATTTTATTATTCCGCTGCGTTCCATGCTTGTTGGATTACTTACCGTTGGAACCACAAAAATTCAAATTTCTAGTTTCATTCCTAAGAATAATGCTGATTTTCAAGAGGGCGGTATTGTTACAGACTCAAATAGTGCTACAGGATCTAACATATTGGGCCTAGATCAAAACAGGCCATATAGTCACAAGCCTTTGGAAGAATCTAGAAAGGGGAAAAATGTGATTGTTGGGCATTCTATCATTTGCTTTGTTGAATTTTTTTCCTAGCTCATATTGAGTGTCTTGCACAGAGTTTGACCGGATAGTTAATCGAAATACATACAGTTCCATTTCATTCCATCTTCTTCTTCCTTGGTTCTATTCCATTCTGCTTATTATTTGCACCTTAAATAACTATGCTAAGTATACCTTAGGGGTGTAAAATGGTGTTAGATTAAGTTCACTACCTTAAGTATTTCAATTGTCTCTTTCGAAAGATAACTTTAATGAAAAGAAACTACATAAAATTCAAATTTTAACGAAAAGAAAAATTTAAGAAAGATTTTCTCAACTTCTAAAAAAATAGAATATTGAGCCTAAATTGTAGTTCTTTACACAAGAAAAATGCGATTACACTAAGATGACATTAATGAAACTCACGAGTCCATTGTAAAGAATCAACACAATATATTGTAATCATAGAACAAAATAATCAAGAACAAAAGGCTTAACCTCCATTGAAAAACGTAAATTACACTAAGATCTCAACATTAGTGAAATTTCATCATCACACAAACATGTCGAATATAGTACAAATCTATGATGTTCAAACCTGTTCTAAATTTTCCATTCGTGGAGGTAAATTCAAATTTAATTTGAAGACAGAGAACTGGAGGAGCATGCCCAGTCGGCCTCTAAATGTATGACTCCACCTTGATTGATTGTATACGAACTAACTGGAAATTTTGAACACCGGAACCGAATGTTATTTAGAAGACGACAGTGTCTATGTTTCACCCTCCGCTGTCTCTGAGTTAAGTGTTATTTCCTTAGAAGTGGAGGATTTGTCATTTGAAGACGTACTCGATGGCGTGATTTTCTTGAATTGCACCAATATCATGGTCATGTTGTCACAGCCCTCGCCTCCCGCCGTGGGTGCCAGACACCTATCGAATACTTTTTCACAGACAGCGGACAGCTTACTCTCCTGCACAAGCACGTGTAGTATATTGGGTCAAATTGGATTGTTTACAGGCAATCAACTGGAATGGGATCCCGATAAGTCCAACCAGATTTGCAAGAGTAAAAACAAGGTTACATTGTCAAATTGACATGCCTGAGATCCAACAAAACCACATGAGCATTTCCTGCCCTCAACATTTCAAGTAAAATATTTGATCTACCATTGGGCGGAAGACCTGACCAGGGGGAGGGAACGATTTTCACCGCTTAGTTGAAACAATATTGAAATTTAATCTGCAATATACATCAACACCACCTTTTCCCTGTCATTGTAAACCTTGGGTTCGTCCCTGCCATACAGGGCCTGTAAACCATGTAGTTTATTTAACGGTGGCCAACTTCAATGACTATGAATGAAAACGAAATTAGCTGAATGGTTTCTACACAAAAATTATGAATTATTAGAGTGACACCTTCTAGATAGTTTTGACCCTTTGTCAATGGTAGAAACAGAAAACTCAATCAAACCATCATTCGACCTACAGAAACTGAACAGAGTGCTTGCATCATTTAAGAAAAACACGAGATACTTGGCTGGTTTGTTTTGAGAGGTATTTGGTAGAAACAACTTGCTTCTGTGATAATACTCCATTATGAAAGATTGTGATCAAGAAATGGGACAAAAAATGCTATTTAGCAGAATAAAATGGTATAAGTTCTTATGTGAGTATGATAGGTTCGATTCAATGACTAAATCACCTAAAAAAGAAACCAGAGGAAGACCAAAGGAGAGTAAAGTATATAAGTTCATGATTTAGTACTTGGAGCTTTCCATAAACTACCCAAGGACTTACAGATTTCAGCTCCTCACGTATGAAATCTACTAGTTGTTGGCTTGACATACAATCCCTGCAAAGAATCAAGAATTAGCAACATGATCGAGAAGACATACAAAGTCCTGCACCCAGAATCCTTTGTTACGTTAAAATTTACAGGACTAACAGTAAACTTGGGAGTCAACGTGAGAAAATATTAAAAACAAAAATTTAGGAAGAAACCAACAGCAATAATCTTAGAGTTATTTCTTCAAACAGGGCAGTGGACTTGAAAATATTGCAAGTAACTGCATAAAGGGAATTCCCTTGAGCATTTATTATACAGATAAACAAAGTTTAAGTTCAACGAGCGTACCAAATGCCATCACAGGCAAGCACAATGAACTCATCGTCGTCAAAAAGTTCAATCTGGTTAAAGAATTAAGAAAACAAGCATCATTATTTGTATTGCTCACAATAAGCAAACCTGTTCTTCAGACTTCAGTATGAATGCTTTTGCAAACAGAGTAAATTGAAGTATATTCAGACTTCATTGATGCAAATTGGTCAAAAACAGTGCACATGTTATAGAGGAATGTATGCTTCATCATAGTTGGTAAAAGTCTAACCAAAAGACTGATGATTACCAAACATGTCGGTAAAAGATGAGCCACTGAATCCATTTCAAGAACCAAATCCCTTAGTTCAACAAGGATCAGCAAATGACAAAATGGTTTCTAGTATAAATGATCCTGACATTTATTCCAAGAAATAGAAGACCCTCCAAGCTCATCAAAGGACAAACGAACTTCACTAAGGGGGTGTGTTATGTACGCAGGATCACGTTATGGAAAAATGATATAAAGAGAGCTACGTAACGAAGGCAGTCACCTTGTTACCAAAAGAAATTAACTTAAAACTTCATTCTTCTTAATTTTATTAATCAAAACCACTCTATTTATAATAATAGAGTCTAACAAAATCTTGATAACCTAATCCCTAAGATAAACTAAAATCCTAAGAGATCAATCATAGATAAATCAAATAAATATTCATATATTAACCAAAATATCAAAACATCAATATTAATCAAATACCAAATCATCATAATTAATAAAGTATGAAAAGATATTGTCTTGAAGAGTTTAATGCATCAAGGAATCTTGTAGGTAAAGTCTTCCTTGTTTCCATGACTTTTCTCGGTAGTGTGGATCGGTGCACATTACATCACACCCCTCTTCGAAATTGGTGTTTGTCCTAAAAAACAACTTGAATTTCATAAAAAATATGCGTTGCTTTTCGAGAAATCCAAATACTGAGCCCATGTGATATTGATCTTTAAATTCGTTTTAAAGAAGAGCATCAACAGCGAAAAGAGGTACATTCTGTCCCTGTTCTGATTTGGTTTCTAGATTCGCGGAAGGAGCTTGTGCGCGTCCGTTATTTAATTTGGTTTCCTTACCGAAAAAGTGTGTGATTGTGTGTCGTGCATTGTTCGCGTGTTTCTGGGTATCTACACGTTGCGGTTCTGGGCGACAGGTCCTCGAACAACCTGCACCACATCGTCCTTGCGGGTCGGCAAGAATTGCTGGTTTGAATCTCGGTTGTCGCTGTTGGTGCGCACGGTTGCGCGCGAGCCTCCGTGGCTTCAAGTGTCCGCGTTGAACGTTGTATGGTAATCAGATTGAAGGGACGCGATAAATTCAGCAAGTTGATGTCGTGATGTGAGATTATCCATGATGGCCTTGTATAAGGCGATGCATTCAGCAAGTTGATGTTGAAGGGATTGTTGATTTGCCATAATCTCTGATGCAATTGTTATGTACGCAGGATCACGTTATGGAAAAATGATAGAAAAAATGCTTTGTAACGAAGGCAGCCAGCCACCTTGTTACCAAAAGAAATAACTTAAAACTTCGTTCTTCTTAATTTTATTAATCAAAACCGCTATATTTATAATAATAGATTCGAACAAAATATTGGTTACCCAATCTCTAAGATAAACATAAATCTTAAGAAATCAATCCTAGATAAACATCAAATAAAGATTCTTATCTTAACCATCAAAACACCAATCCAAATCAAATACAAAATCCTAACAATTAATAAAATATCAAAGATAATGTCTTGAAGAGTTTGATGCATCAATGATTCTTGTAGGTAAAATTTTCCTTCTTTCCAGGACACTTCTCGGCAGTGTGGATCAGTGCACATTACAGGGTGTTTGAGATTGTTTTTCAAAACTGCTTATCTGCTTTTAAGACCAAAAAAGCAGATTTTGAGTGTTTTATTTAATTGTTTCTGCTATTACTTCTCTAAAAATAAGTAGGTTAAAACAGAAGCAGAGAAGCAGGTCATGAAATGATTTTCACTGCTGTTACTTGTGTGGTAGCAATTTTGTAATAATTTGAAGTTCACTAAGCTGATTGTTTTTATTTTACTAGCAAACACTCAATATTTTTCCTTAAAATCAACTTTTTCCGACTTTAAGCAAAAGCAATACAAAAGTACTTTGAATAAGCAATTACAAACATGTCCTAAGTATACAAATAATATAAAATAATTTCCACTTCACTGAAAAAAGGTTTCTTAGAAAAAACTATTTAATTCCCGTGAGCAAACTCAACTAAATACTCGTCTCAATTAAGCACACTATACATTTGTCATGTGTTATGTAGAACTAAGCAAAAAAACAGCCGCATGCAGGAAGTCACCAAATTGAAGTATCATGCCTGGTTGCATCATCAAATTTCTGATAAAGTTTCCACACCTGTCGTTAGCCTTTTGCCATTACAGCAAGAACAGGAGGCCAAAAGTTAATGTTGCACGCAAGAATATTAATTGCAAAAGACGAGCTCCACATAAAATTCTCAACTCACGGTAGAAGACAATGAAATAACGTACTATATTTATATCTGGATTGGCGGTTACTATTTGCTTTTCGGCTGGCAAAAACTTATTCTGCTTGAATTCCATATCACCTGCAGAACATTAAAACTGGTGAATTATCCTTTCAAAAAAAAAACAGGCCAATTATCAAAATCATAATTATTTTCCTACTTTTATATGCTCAACTTCTAGTTTAATTAGTTATAACTTGTACCCAATATTACATTGCAATTTTATCATGGCATTAATAGCAATGTCCCGCATGCCAAGCACAAGTCATTTACCAACTTCCAATGAGCTAAATTATCAAAATTGGCAAAAAAACAGCGCCCAAGCAGACTTATACAGCACCTATAGCTCTTGAAAGATTTAAACTGCCGTTGACACGACCTGCATGGATAAAACCACCAGCTTTAAAGATTCTGTCTCTCTCAACCTCAAGATCAGGCTTGTGGTCTCTTGAAAGATTGTATGCCTGAAGAAGAGAGAAGCACACAATATCACCTTTCGAAAAAATAATTTAAAAAACAAAAAAAAAGTAATGGATTTTAAAAGAACTTTTCCACTGTAAGTGCACACTGGCACATCTATATTATTTTGGAACAATATATACGAGCATTGATAAAAAAAGATAAAAATACCAATACTACGTTCTACCTGACCATTCCTAGAAATTACGCAGCGAGAATCACCAGCATTTGCAACAACTAGCTGGTTCTCCCGGATAATAGCAACACAGGCAGTACTCCCAGAGGTTGGTCCAGAAAAATCAGAGTGTGGTCCCTGTGCAAATCCAAACTTCAAAAAAAAATCAGAATAATGACACGTATGACCATATTCATTTCAATATATAATTACCATGCTTATTTATTGCACTGTGACACGTAACGCAAGTCAAACAACTCAAATATACAATGAAATACAGGATGCATTATTAGAGGAAGAAAGACAAATTATATATATTCTATTAATGATATGAACACCTCCTCAAATGCCCAATCATCAATCTGGCCATTCTTTTCACTGCCTCTTGGAGACCATATCAAACCCTCAATCATGCCAGTGAACTTGTTCATTTTATCTCCAAGGACAGCCAACTCCCTCCACCCTCTTTGCCCCTGCATCATCTCATCCATCCTGCACAAACAACAGAAAAACAAAACATAAAATGGAGAAAACATGCAATGGGAAAAGAGACACCAACGCATCCAGGTAAAAAGTTCAGCACACTCATTGAAAACTGCAGAATGAGCATTAACTTCCAAATAATTTGATACGTCATTCAGAATATAAGAAAAGCAAACCAGTCATACCAGTGAGAGTTGGCTTTGAGAAAATTATGTCGTATACAGCCTCTAAAGAGTTTAGATGGACTAAATTACCACTCACAGTCTCACTTTTAAAAAGTATATGATGCATTTCATTGCAGAAATATCCAATTAAGTAAAATATTTAGGTATGTATAAGCAATAAACTGTGCACATTCCATTTCATATCAAAACCAGTATAAGTCAAATATAGTAATATAATATAAAAGTAATTTTAACATCATATGGTATTAACTTAGTGGAATAGAATTTCGCAGTCCAGCTATCCATTCAAGTATGTTTCAATGTGGTAGAAAGCTTCCTGGCACGTCAAGAATGCATACTTATCACCTGACTGCATGCTGAAAAGCTTGCATTGTTGAGCCTCTTAGGATCCTCCAGATTGGTTTTAGGTATGCAAAATTCTAAGACTCTATTGAGGTAAACGAAGGGTCTCCCTAGTAATACAACCGGATTTTTCAATGAGCAAAATGTAATTGTATTGCATTTCAACCAAGAGAAAATTATGTACACTTAACAAAAAACTAACCAATTACAATTCTTATCCATGTGAACAAATATTATAGGGAGTTCTAGCACCTGGATTACCATCTTTTGCTTCCAAATGCAAAACAAATAGACAATTGGCAATATCACTTTGTGTTCAATGTGCCAACATATATTTTTCTCTCAAGTACGCTTGAGAGAAAAGTATAGATGTATATTCCCTGGCAAAAGCTAAATGCAGTCTGTCATGATTTTAGCTATTGGAAGAAATCTTTGTGCAAAACACTAGTAATAGTTGGGCATGTAGATTATACTTCTTAGGTGTAAAATTAAACTGTTGACACTTGGTAAGGGCAGCATGGGATGAGCATAAAAGTACATATAGTGGAAAATACTTGTGCCAAACACATAATATTTAATGAAAGTTGTTCATGTCAAATAACATAATTAAATAACCTGAAAAAACTTTTCTGAACTGAAGTTCCTATATCACCAGCTAAATATGCTTCCTGCTTGAGCACTTGCTGATGAAGGTATTTAGCACAGAATTTGGCAACCACCTTACCTTCAGTAGAGAATATAGAAGAGAACCCAGAAAAGAAACTTAGATAATTACTTTCACAAGGAAACTATTGAACAAAATATGAGTTATGAGAACATGTGAGTGCATCTATAGATGACTCGCTTACAAATATTAATGTTAAAAACAATAAAATGAACTAACCTCCATGACCATCGTAAACACCAAAAAATGATGTTGAAGCATCCAAATCTGGAAATGCAGCATGCTAAAAGAAAATCAATAACATCAAACTTAGCAAGAAATTAAAACACAAAAACAAAAGAGGATAAAAACAATCTTAATTGAAATATACATGCCAGATAAAAACCTAATAAGTAACATGACGCCAATCAAAGCAACTCATAAGAAATTATGATGATAATATTGAATATATCAACACTTATATCAGAGCCCGTAAATATCCTAGTACACCCAAACTTTAAGGATCCAATTTTACTGCATCCCAATTCTTAATTTTTGCCTCCACACATCTCTCTTTGTTGATAGGCCGGGAATAGTTGGTGTTTTCTTCCTCTCTCTCTCTCTATGCTATATTTGTAGGGGCCTGTGGAGTATCTTCCCTCTATGTTATAACAAAACACGATATCATTGCATCTAATGAATGCCTGTGCATCAAAAGGATCAAGTCTTATAAAATTTTGAAAATATATTACTTACAGCATCTTCCATAGTAGTGCGCCACCCCTGCATGGAAGATAGACCAAACTTGAGCCACTCATTCTCGCTGTCTTCAGGAAATTTCTCTGTTTTAGGAGTACTGAGGTATACACCCATCTTTCTAACTGGTCAAAAAAAAAAGATGTTAAAAACAACCATTAAAACGTGCACTTCAACAAATATTTAAGAACATGATAATTTCTTTTGGGTAATTGTGGAGATGAAAACTTCCCGAGCCAGTTATACTCAATCAAACACTTGAAATCTTAAATTCTGAAATATACAATCAAGTTCGATACTTTCAGCAAATATCAAACAATAAGCTGACTTTAATGAGGTCTTTTGTTGTTCATCACAACTGGGATAGACATCGGCATTTAAAAATACCGTGCAACACGCAGATTCAGACTCAAATTACATCAATGTGACAAATAAGTAAATTATACATTTCAAGCTCAATTCTTATAATAATTCCATTTTTCTTTTCCATCCCTTCGGCATATGTCCAAAAATTATAGTGACTTTAATGAATATTTTTTTTTTTGGTACGAAAAAACTAATATTAAATGGAATACAAGGGTACTCCAACCCAAAATACAGAAATACATATCATCCAAAAGACTAACCACTAAATCAGTATGAATTAATAAACCAGAAACTAATCAACGAAAATCAAGAAACAGTAGCTATTCTAATGGTACTTCTTCAAAAATTTGTTACTCTTGTAGCAAGCAAGGAGCCTAGCATGTATATCTTGATGACCACCTTTACCTCCCCAAGCAATCTCAGCAACCCTTTCATTTCCATATCAGAACCATACTTGATATCTCAAAGTAAGAAACTACATTCTGAATACAACCTTCTCTCACCATACTTTTCCCTCCTGAAAGTGACATTTAAACTCAATCCACTAAAATCCACAACATCCAAAATTTTGACAGTGCTTATCTGAATTCAGACATGTTCCCCAACACAAAATTTCAAGAAAACAAACAGATCCAAAATTTTGATAGTACTAATCCGAATTCAACCATGTTCCCCAACACCAAAATGCATTCTGAAAATGAGTGACAAGCTTTGAGCAAAATCATTCCCCCACAATAAACTACATTAAGATGAACCAAAGATAGAGTAAAATTTTAGATTCATCACTGTAAATCAGAGCCTGATAAGAGATTTGTCAAAGTTAAAAGATTTTTAAACGCTAGAGTTTTTAGGCTATTGAGAAGATATATATAAGCCTACAACAACTGGTAGATAAAATTACTCATAAAAATCTGCTAAGAATCTTCACATAATCAGAAGAGATTTTATGTACAATGAATTAGGAAAATAATCAAGCATATCCCTAAAAATCAGGATGATCTTATTCCTGAAATGATTTGAATCTTTCAACACTCCCCTCAAGCTGGTTTGAAGATATTGCATAATCCCAGCTTGGCTGTAAGAGATTCGAATGTTGCCTTGGCTAATCCTTTAGTAAAGATATCCGCCACTTGTTCTTTTGAAGGAATGTAGGGCATGCATATGACTCCACTTTCTAGGTTTTCTTTAATGAAATGTCTCTCTATCTCGATGTGTTTCGTCCGGTCATGTTGCACAGGATTATTAGCAATACTAATAGCAACCTTACTATCACAGTAGAGCTTCATAGGCCCCTTAGAATAAATTTTTAATTCTTCCAGTAGTCACTTCAACCACAGTAATTCACACATGCCTTGAGCTACTGCCCTGTACTCTGCCTCTGCACTACTTCTTGCCACTACAATTTGTTTTTTACTTCTCCAGGTAACCAAGTTTCATGCAATGAAACTACACAAACCGGATGTGGATCTTCTATCTACCACGGAACCTGCCAAGTCCGCATCTGTATCACCTTCTATTGTCAATTCTCTTCCTCTCTTGAGTAGGAGTTCACTGCCTGGACAAATTTTTAGGTATTTAAGGATTCGGGGTACTGCCTCGAGGTGTTCTTGTTTTGGTGCGTGCATAAACTGACTTACCACACTGACTGCAAATGAGATATCAGGCCTTGTATGAGCTAGGTAGATCAGCTTCCCCACTAGTCTTTGATAGTTTTATCGATCAACATTCTCTCCATCTTCCAATTTCCCGATTTTATGATTGAGTTCAACTGGTACATCTACTGGTTTACATCCTATCATACCAAATTCTTTGAGTAAATCGAGAGTGTACTTTCTTTGTGTCAGTAGAATTCCATCTTTTGATCTTGCTATCTCCATCCCAAGGAATTATTTCAACTTACCAAGGTCTTTAATTTCAAATCCAGCCGCTAATACTCCTTTCAATCGTTGAATTTCATCATCAACACTACCAGTGATGATCATATCATCAACATATACTATAAGAATAGTAACTCCCCCTCCATTAGTATGCCGGTAAAACATGGTGTGATCTGATTTTCCTTGAGTGTATCCGGAATTCTGAATGGTTTAGAAAAAAACGATAAAACATCGCTCGGGGGGATTGCTTTAAACCATAAAGTGATTTAAGCAGTCTACACACTTTATCATTCCGATGTGTGTCATAGAATCTCGGTGGAAGTTACATATAAACTTCCTCTTCAAGATCTCCATTTAAGAATGCATTCTTTACATCCATTTGATGCAATGACCAATCCATTGTTGCTGCTAGAGATAACAAAACCCTTAAAGGTGTTCATTTTTGCTATTGGAGCAAAAGTTTCAAGGTAGTCAATACCGTATGTCTGAGTATACCCCTTAGCGACCAAGCGTGCTTTAAATCTGTCTACTGTTCCATCAGCCTTATGTTTGATTGTAAATACCCATCTACATCCAACCGGTACCATTCCAACAGGTAGAGAAGTAATTTCCCATGTCCTGTTTTTCTCCAAGGCTCCCATTTCTTCAAGGATTGCATTTTTCCAAGCCGGAATTCTCATGGCTTCATCAATGTCTTTTGGCAGGCTTGGACCCTCCAAGTTCGAAAGGAAGGCTTTGTATGGCCGAGACAAAGCTCCATAAGAGACAAATTTGTCTATAGGATGTAATGTGCATGTTCGAATACCTTTTCTTACTGCAATTGGTAATTCTTCTTCTGAAAATAAATCTCGGGTGTCTAGGTTCTGAGTTGGGCCTTCCTTGGACTGGTTACTATTTTGATTATGATTTGGGACCTGCAACTGATTTGATCCATTTTGCAGCAGAGTTGAGGTCTCATTTGTAATAGGTGCAGGACATGAGTCAGTAGTTGGATTATGTGCAGTACTAGGATTAATGGGCTGATGGTGATGTCTTCTCGAGTAAACACGCAGTTCAGGATCTTTTCCGGGAATATCTGGCTCAATTTCGGGTCCAACATTCGTCAATGGCAATGGATGGAGAGAGGTTTTTGTTCCTAGAGACTGTAGAGGTTGAACAATTGTCTCCCAAGAATGAGCTTCATCTAAATTCTCACCCTGAAGTGAATTACTTGGAAAAATTGATTCATTCTCAAAAAATGTGACATCATAGCTTACATGCATTTTCCTAGTGAGGGGATCATAGCATTTGTATCCCTTTTGAGTTGGAGAATATCCCAAAAAGATAGTTTTGAGAGATCTAGTCTAGCATCAAAACAAAGGCAATACACCCCAACACTCTTAATGGAATAGTGGTGATCATACGGGAATTTGGAAAAGATCGAGTAAAAACTTGAATTTCTGTCTGGAACTTGAGGAAACGGGATGGCATCCGGTTTTAAGAAGGATGCCGTGAGTATGGCTTCCCTCCAAAACCGCTTTGGTAGGTTTGTGGTGAACATAAGGGTTCGGGCGACTTCTAGTATATGCCGATTTTTTCTTTCGGCGATCCCATTCTGTTGAGGGGTATCAACACAAGATGAATGATGGATGATTACTTTTTCGGTGAGATAAGATCCCGAAAGATTTGAAAAATATTCGGTCCCATCATCGGTCCGAATCATCTGGATTTTTGTTCGCAATAAATTGGGTTCTATCATATTATAAAATTGTTTAAAAATTTGATAGGTCTCTGATTTGTCTTTCATGAGATAAACTCAACTCAATCTTGAGTGATCATCGATAAAGGTTATGAACCATCTTGTATTAGATAAGTTGGGTATGCGAGAAGGCCCCATATGTCACTATGAATGAGAGAAAAAGGAACTGAACTTTTATAGGGACGAGCACGAAAAACAGACGGTGATGTTTAGCTAATTCGCAAACATCACAGTGAAAGTCATCGGGACTCTTAGACTCAAACAAAACAGGAAACAACTTTTTCAAATAAGGAAAACTAGGATGTCCTAATCGCCAATGCCACAACTTTATTTTTTCCGAAACTGAGGAGACTTTATTGACCACATGAACTTGTTCCTCTTGAATAGCACCATCTGTGAAATAATATAACCCATCAACTTATCTAGCACTGCCAATAATCCGTCCCGAACTTAAATCCTGAAACTCATAGTGCGAGGGAAAGAATTTAGCAATACAATTGTTCGTCTTTGTGAATTTACTAACCGAAAAAAGGTTGCAAGAGAGATTTGGAAACATGTAATACCGTGTTTAAGGAGAGATCATTGGATAAGAGGATGGAACCATCAGCAACACGAACTTTCTTATGTCCAGATGAGGGAAGATAGGACGTAAACAATTGAGATTGACTTGTCATATGGTCGGAAGCACCAGAATCTATTATCCAAGGTATTTTGAGGTTACCTTTCTGTGCTATGTTGCACACTGGAGTCTCTGTAGTAGAGGCAGCAAACTGAGTAGGCTGGTGAAGGAGTTGGTTTAGTAAATCCAATTGCTCCCTGGTAAATGGAGAATTGCTATGAGACTGTGGTTCAATTGCAGCGACATTGGCTTGGCTGGATCCATAATTAGGACGGCCTGACCGTCGTTGGTTGGTGCCACGGTTTGGCAAGTTGGCTGGTTTTCCGTGCAACAACCAGCACGTATCCTTTGTGTGACGGGGCTTGTTGCAGTGTTCACACCTAACACTTGATTGCTGATCAGATTTCTTTGGGACAAATCTTGAAGATCCGATTGCAAGAGAATTCTCCGATGGTTCGGCATGCAGTGTTGATTCCTCTACAGCAGCAACAGTACGAGATCCATTCATGGCCTCGCGACGGCTTTCCTCCCGACGGATGTATAAAATACCTCCATGATGGATGGTAAAGGTTCTCAACCAAGGATGCGTTCTCGAGCGGGTTCAAAGTCAGAGTTCAAGCCACCCATAAAGTCGTATAAGCGATCCTTCTCTATGAATTGTTGATAACGAGTGGCATCACCAGGACACTCCCACTCAATCAGGTTAAATTGATCGAGTTCCTGCCACAGAGTTTTCAAATGGTTGAAATACCGAGTCACGTCTCGTTCTCCTTGTCAGATCTCTTTGAGATTAATTGATAGGGTTGAATATTACATGTATTTTTGCAATGATATGTATATATTTTCGTGTAGATTCCGGGATGATGTTACGCTTTTTGGTATTTATTTGGTTGTTTCAGGAATCTAGGTGGAAAGTGGAAGAATTAAGCTAGAAGGAAGAAAACGGATCAAACCGAGACAATAATTGAAGAATTTGAATTCTGACATGACCGATCGATCGGTAGTGGAGCGCGATCGATCGGAGACAGAGTTTTGGCCAACAAGAAAAAGAAGAGCTCGATCGATCGGAAATTTATGCTCGATCGATCAAGCATGGCAGAGAATTATCAAGCGAGATTGAAGAAAGCTCGATCGATCGGCAGTTTATGCTCGATCGATCGAGCGAGGCAGAAAAAGTCAGGGCCGATAGTTTAAAGTGCTAGATCGATCGAAATTTTATTACCGATCGATCGAGCAACAGAATTTTCAGAAAAAAAAAGACTTGATTGAGTTTGATCTATTGGGAACACTTCCATCCACCTCCTCTTCTATAAATAAGAGACTTAGGGCACGAATTCAGGGGACTCAATATCATAATATACACCATATATCAGCCTCCTTTCATCCTCCAACAACAATACAAATTTAGAGAAAAAGCCTTTGAAGTGCAAGGAAGGAAGCAAGGGAAGAAGTAACGTTCAACGCGCGGATTCGACTCCTACGTTATCGTACTTCTAAACTTTAGTTGTTTTGATTTTCAAATTTATTGATGTTTATGAGGTTGAGAAACAATTATACATCATTTTAGTTTGATTTGAATATAAATTAAGTTTATTTTATCAAGGTTAGGGAAGATTGTGATTGAGTCATTGATTTGAATGTGTTTTAAGTGGATTAATCCTTTTGTGCATGAATGATAATCTAAACGCTATCAAAGCCTTGCTAACTTTGATTGAATTTGTGAATTATAATTGAGATCGAGAGATAAAATTATAATACGTCATGTTGTATGTTAAAGATTTAGATCGAGAGATTAAATCACATATGTGATCACTTTGAATTGAAAGATTTAAAGTTAACGGTTTTCATCGAGATTTATTCAATATTAAATTGGTTTAAGTGAACGAGAGTTACTTGTTTCAATTTAATATTAGTTTCAATATAGCTTGAGAAAGTGTATTGATTATATTAGGGAATTCGTCACCTTAAGAATTAATTGGTTAGTAATTATTCTTACAAACAAATCAATGACGATAACACAATTGAACCAATATCTTGATAAATTTCTCGAGTGGAATTCCTTCGCATCTTCAAAGAAGTTGATTTAGTTTTGAGTTTTTAAGTTTTTTGTTTAATTAGATAATTATTCATTTATTTCGTAGGCTAAATATAATTTTTCAAATTTTATTTGGTACTTATACGTTAGTCCCTGTGGGTACGACATCCCTTCTTTTAAATCACTATACTAAAACTTGACACCGTGCATTTGCGGTCTAAAATCGCTACACTGGAATTAATTGTTTAAAATAAAAGCAATCAAGTTTTTGGCGCCGTTGCCGGGGACTAATTTGTATAATATCATACGAGATTAGTTAAATTGTAATTTAGCCAATTATTTTTTTATTTTTTTTAAAATTTTGACTATTGGGTTTACTACATTTGTGTTTCTCCTTTTGGGTTGATTTTTACAGGTAGTCATCTTCATGGTGCATGCTAAGGAGTACAAACCCCACACTCGAGCCATTTGACCCAGAAATTGAGCGAACGTGTCTAAGGAAAATAAGGGAAGCTCGAACAATGGCGGATAACAATCAAGAAGGAGGCGCGAATAATGAAGCACCGATCCAAGATCTATGATGGATTTTGCTCAACCAGCTTTCCATGGATCACTGTCAAGCATTACGAGGCCAAGTATTCAAGCCAACAATTTTGAGATAAAGCCGGCAATAATTCAGATGATCCAGCATTCAGTGATGTTTGGGAAGTAGCCACTGATGACCCAAACGCTCACATCTCCAACTTCTTGGAGATTTGTGACACCTTCAAACACAATGGCGTTTCTGACGACGCAATCAGGTTACGGTTATTTCCTTTTTCATTAAAAGATAAAGCTAAAGCATGGTTACATTCTTTACCTGTAGGATCTATTACCACTTGGGATGGGATGACACAAGCATTCTTGTCTAAATATTTCCCCCCTTCCAAAACTGCGAAGATGAGAAACGATATCACCACGTTTGGGCAATATGATCCTAAACTTTATATAAGGCGTGGGATCGTTTCAAGGACTTGCTTAGGAGATGCCCACATCATGGTCTTCCTATTTGGCTCCAGGTACAAACCTTTTATAACGGTTTATTTTCATCTAACCGTTCTATGATTGATGCAGCCTCAGGAGGATCCATTATGCGTAAAACACCGGAAGCAGCTTATGAACTCTTGGAAGAGATGGCCTCTAATAGCTATCAATGGCAATCATAGAGGAATGTGCCAAAGAAACCGAGTGGAGTTCATCAAATTGACGACATCACTGCTCTTTCGGCACAGTTGGAAACATTGAACAAAAAGATAGATAGCATGAGCATGACAGCGATGCAAGCTCAAGTTATCACTTGTGACTTATGTGGAAGCAATCATCCAAGTATCGAATGCCAGGCTGGTAATCCATTTACTCAGTCTAATGAATCTGCTAACTATGTAGGAAACAGGCAGCCTACTCCAATACTTACAATCCGGGATGGAGGAATCATCCAAATTTGCAATGGTCCAACCAAAACAACGTGTTGAACCCACAACAACAACCGGGATATGTACCTAAGCCGAGTATGGAGGAGCTAATGACCAAGTTCATATCATCAACTGAAACTAGGATGCAAAATCAGAATGCATCTATAAAGAACTTGGAAATACAAGTAGGGCAACTTGCAACGTTGATTTCCAGACGAACTCAAGGTACATTACCAAGTGATACAGTGATAAATCCAAAGGAGCAAGCAAATGTCATAGCACTAAGGAATGGAAAAGAGCTAAGGACACAGACTGAAGCAAAAGAAAGTTGTGAAACCACCACTGAGGACAAGAGTAAGACTGAGGAAAAGGTAACCGAAAAAGGTAAAAATTCCAACACCACACCAATCACACACACTGATAAGGTAGTAATTCCTCCCCCATTTCCCGCTGCATTAAAAAGAGCTAAAATGGACGCTGAATTTGGTAAGTTTCTTGAGGTATTTAAGAAATTGCATATTAATATACCATTCTCTGATGCTCTACTTCAAATGCCTAGTTATGCTAAAGTTTTTGAAGGAAATTTTCTCTAACAAGCGAAAGTTGGGCGAATACGAAACGGTAAGCTTAACGGAGGAGTGCTCAGCAATTGTGCAAAACAAAATGCCTCCAAAGTTAAAGGACCCAGGGAGTTTTACTATACCTTGCACTATAGGGCAATCTCATTCACTAAATCATTGTGTGATTTGGGTTCGAGTATTAATTTGATGCCTTTTTCAATTTTCAGGAGGTTGGGACTAGGAGAGCCGAAACCCACAAAGGTTTCACTGCAATTGGCGGATAGATCTGTCACATATCCCCGAGGAATCATTGAAGACGTATTAGTCAAAGTGGACAAATTCATCTTCCCAGTTGATTTTCTAGTACTAGATATGGAAAAGGACACGGAGACACCACTGATTTTGGGACGACCGTTTCTAGCAACGGGAAAGGCAATCAAAAATGTCCAACAAGGGAAGTTGATCCTCCGTGTAGGGGAGGATCAAGTTGTGTTTAATGTCTTTAAAGCACTTAAACACCCACACGACGAGCCCATGTGTTTTAGTATTGATATTATTGATGCCTTGACTGTGTTGTTGTATCCTGAGAGAGAGAGAGTGCGATTTTGAATTTCTCCCGCCGGTTTTCCGCCCCTCCCACCTCACCGTCCGCCGGTCTCGCCTCCTCCACCTTCGCCGCCCGACGCGCCTCCTGGCAGGCCGTCCCCCAGATCCTTTCTCCTTTCCCTCCTCTCTCCTTCCCTGCTCTTGTTCGCGTGCCCTCTTGTGTGCCCTCCATTTCCCTCCTCTTTCCGCCTTCTTCCGCCTCCTCTCCCTTCGTCGGCCGGCGATTTACCGGTCGGCGAAGCTTTCTGGCTGCCCATCCCCCTACCTTTCCTTTTCCATGTCCTTCTCCCTTCCGAGCTTTGTCGCCTAAGCCCTCCCCTGTTTCGTGTTTCCCCTTTAGCATGCAGTCAGCTCATCTCTTCCGGCCGGCGCGGCCGTGTGCGAACATTCGTCTTGGTCGCGAGCAGGGGCGTGCCCTTCCACCCCATGTTTCCGCGTTACACCCTGCAGCTTCCGGGGTGCGGCTCGCACGGCCAGGCGACCCCCGCCCTTTGTCTCGTCCACCCTTCAGTCATACTGCGTTGGCTTCTGCATCCTTTGGGTCGCGTCTTGCCCGGCCAGGTGCTGGGTTTCTCCGCCCAACACCAACTTCGGGTTCTTTTTTTCCTGTTTCCGGTCTTCCGGTCCTTCAGCCGGTCCAGCGTGTCCATTTTAACCCTTACTCTACTTCTAGACCGTTAGAGAGACAACACGGAGTTCAGAGGCCTCATCGACCACCCAACAGGGCTGGGCCGAATCAATCAAGGCTTAACCAGAAGTTGAATGAATTCTTTAAGGAGGAGTCGGTACCATATTTCTTCACCAATTTCCCAGAGGGGTGGCTACCAGAGAATATGATCCGCACTTTCCAAAAGGTAGGTGATGTCAGCGATTTGTATGTGCCCAATAAGAGAGACCGCAAAGGGAATCGGTTTGGGTTTGTTAGGTTCAAGGCCTCTTCGGTTGTTGACGACGTCGAGGCTAAGCTGAACCAGATTTGGTTGGGGTCTTACAAACTCAGAGCTAACAAGCCTCGGTTTCACAGGAACGAGGCGCAAGCAGACAAGACTAATAGTGGTTTGGTATTGGACCGCAAGCTGTTGAGTGCAAGAACTGGAAAATCGTATGCTGAGGTTGCGAAGGACACCACAGATCGCCCCAAGGTTGAAGAACCTAAGGTTCAGTTTCGAGCAGAGTCGGGTCTCACGTTTCGCCCTAGACCCGAGGAAAAGGCTTGGATTGAGGGATGTCTGGTGGGTAGATTGCTTGATAAGGTACATAGGCTTCAGGTTGAAGACGAATTCAGGGCGAATGGTCTGCCGGATACAAAAATCATACCCTTCGTAGACTCTCAGGTAATCATTTTCCACGAAAGGAAGGATACACTGGCGCAGGTCCTGAAAGAGGAGAAACAATGGTTAGACTTATGGTTTCAGGATATTTACACGTGGAGTGATAGGGCGATCTCACCAACTCGAGAAACTTGGGTCAGATGTTCGGGCATCCCCGCTGAAGCTTGGTGCCCGAGATTCTTTGAGTTGCTTTCAGTTTCGTTGGGTAGGTTGATTGATATCGACAAGGAAACACTGAACAGAGAAAGTTTGGAGTTTGCACGACTAATGATAGACACCCCACGACAGGAATTTATTAACAGAACGATCAGAGTTAACATTGACGGTTCGGTGTCTGTCATTAGAGTACTGGAGGATATTTACCCTAAGGAAAAGGTGGAGCACGACTCACCTGAACAAAGGAACTCGGGCGGGCCGCAATTTGCTTTTGGAAATACGGAATCTTCTGCTTCAGAAACGGACTACTTTGACGAGGTGATCCCTCAGTCGCCTTTGGAAGGGGATTTGGTGGCGGAGATTCAATCCAATCTATACAAAAGCTGTAGCAAGGGACTCCGGGAGGAACCGACTGGAAAAGGTACCGAGCACTTCAGGTGCGTAAGAGCTGAGGAGGATTGCTTGACGACGCCAAGGAACCAGCAAGGATCCGTGCAATTAGTCTCCGGACGAGGCGTGGAGGTAGGTTCGACGGGGAAAGGACAAGAGCAACCTTGCGATAGCAAACACTCAGCGGTGCCCATGGCGGGGGGCAAAAGATTATCCCAGTCGGGACAAACTCTTTCGAATCAATCGCCTATCGCAATGGATTCATCCCCCGAGCCTCTATTTCAATATTCTCGGAGGAATGGGAAAGGCATTCAGAGGTATAAACGGCAGATTCGGAAACGGAAACTGAAGGCCAAGAAAAAGGAAGACCAGGGGACTTGGAAATGCTTCATTAAGGACATGTGCGGGGAGCACGATGCACTACCCACGCGGGAAGAAAGGACCAATGGGGTGGGGTACGCACTTGAGTTGAAGTTAGCAAAGGAAAAGCAAGTACGGTCTTCGCCTTCTGCCTCAGCCGAATCGAATGCTGCTCAGTTAGCAAGGCCATCTCAGGTACCGCGAGATGAGGATATAATGCGGGAAGCACAGGACATTTGGAATTTGGGCAAGACTTTGGGGCTCGAGGCGGTGGGAAATGAACATGAAATCGTCGGAAAGTTAGTGGATATGGAAAATCGAGACAGAGAGGCACTTCGTCACAAACTGAATGAAGTAGCTGAGCCGGGAGTTTCGAACAGGTTTTTATGATCATTGCAACATATAATATAAGAGGGTTGGGGGGGAGGGTTAAGATAAAGGAGTTACGAGAATTTGTCGCGCGGGAGAAGATTGAATTCCTGTGCATTCAAGAGACGAAGATGGAGGTCGTCAATAGGAAACTTTGTCAATCGTTATGGGGGGACGGAGATTTTGATTGGGTCTTCAAGGGCGCAATGGGAGCTGCCGGGGGACTACTGTGTATTTGGAAGAAAAGGGTGCTTTTCGTTGGATAACTGTTGGGGAGAGGATGGTTTATTGGGAGTGGAAGGTTATTGGGGAGTTGAACAAGTCAAATGCCGTGTCGTCAATGTCTACTCCCCGTGTGATCCGAGCTCCAAAAAAGAGCTACGGAAGATTTTGGAAACAAAGATACAAGCCTTCCCTGATGACCGTTGGTGCATCTGTGGGGATTTCAACGCGATACGACATCAATCTGAGCGGCGGGGACGAAATATGAATGGCATAGATAGAGATTGCCGGGATTTTGATGAATTCATTAGTGGTTTGGGCTTAGTGGACTTACCGCTGATAGGTAGAAAGTTCACGTGGTACAGAGCGGATGGCTCTTGTGTTAGCAGGCTTGACAGATTCCTCCTATCAGATAAGTGGGTTGAAGAATGGCCTAACCAAATCCAGCGGGGCATCACCAGGAGCGTGTCAGATCATTGTGCCATCGTGTTGAAATCATTCGTTGAGGACTGGGGACCCAAACCTTTCAGGGTAATCGATTCGTGGCTGCAACATCCGGAATTCAAGTTTTTTGTCGAAAGAAGTTGGAGTGAGCTCCGAGTTCAGGGCTGGGGGGGTTTTGTTCTGAAAGAAAAGCTGAAAATGCTAAAGGATAAGCTAAGAGGCTGGAATAAGGAGGTGTTCGGTTCCCTGGATGTCAGAATTGAAGAGTCTCGAGTAAAGATTCGGGAATGGGATGCAATAGCGGATCGAAGAGCTCTGCTCTCTAATGAGGTGGCTTTAAGACGGAATGATATGGTCAATCTACTAGGACAAATCAAGAACAAGGACTCTCTACTCTTTCAGAAGTCTAGAATCCGGTGGCTTCAAAACGGGGATGTAAACTCAAGATTCTTCCATAAATTCGTGAACAGGAGAAGGAAGAAGAACGAAATCGTGGGAGTAGAGATTGATGGACAATGGGTGGATACTGTGGCAGGAGTCAAGAGTGGAGTACAGGGCTATTTCGCGCGGCGGTTCCAGCAGGACGAATGGATCAGACCTCGACTTTCCGGATTTAGCTTCGCTCAGTTAAGTGATCTGGAAAATGGGATTCTTACTTCTGAATTCGGAGAGGAAGAGGTAAAAGCGGCGGTGTGGGGCTGTGAGAGCTCCAAAAGTCCTGGTCCTGATGGTTTCAACTTCAGGTTCATCAAAGAGTTCTGGAATGTTGTCAAGGACGATTTCTTGAGGTTCGTTTCTGAATTCCATAGGAATGGCAAGATCGTGAAGGGGGGCAACCCGTCTTTTATCGTCTTGGTGCCTAAATCGGAAAACCCGGTCAAGATTGGGGAGTATCGTCCGATATCCTTAATTGGCTGCGTTTATAAAGTATTGGCAAAGCTTCTGGCTAATCGACTAAGCAAGGTATTGGATAGGGTGATCTCCGCCACACAGACGGCTTTTGTGGGGAACAGGCATATACTGGATGGGGTTATTATCATCAATGAGATGCTAGATGAGTGGAAGCGGACCAAAGGGACAGGTATAATCTTCAAGGTGGACTTTGAGAAAGCCTACGACTCAGTACGTTGGGGTTTCCTTGACGAGATCATGCGGTTAATGAATTTTTCGGACAAATGGAGGACCTGGATTATGGAATGTGTTACCAGTGCGAAAGCGTCTGTCCTTATTAATGGGAGCCCATCTTTGGAATTCGACATGAAGCGGGGATTGAGGCAAGGGGACCCACTATCCCCTTTTTTGTTTATCTTGGTGGCCGAGGCGCTGTCCAAGTTGGCAGACAAGGCAGTGGAGACTAATGTCTGGGGGAGTGCAAAGTGGGTAGGGACAACATACCAATCTCCCATCTTCAGTACGCTGACGATACGGTTCTGGTTGGATCAGCCACGATGGAAAATGTACGAACATTCAAAGGGGTGCTGCGCATATTTGAATTGTTATCGGGTTTGAAGATCAATTTCATGAAGAGCAGTTTAATCGGCATTAATGTAGATCCGGTACAATTAGCTGCTATGGCGGGTGTGCTGAACTGTAAAGTGGGGAACGTGCCTTCTAAGTATCTGGGTATCCCGATGGGAATAAATCCGAGGAGATATGCGTCTTGGGAACCGATCTTGGAGAAAATTCGGAAACGACTGGCGGCCTGGGATGATAAATGCCTGTCCTTTGGGGGCCGGATGGTTCTACTGAATGCCGTGCTGTCTTCGTTACCGGTCTATTTCTTCTCTCTGTTTCGCGCACCAAAAGCTATCCTCTCCAAATTTCGTTCAATTCAATCAGCCTTCTTGTGGGGGGGTGGGGAGAACTGTAGGAAGGTGGCCTGGGTCAAATGGGAGGTGGTGTGTAAGGCTAAGTCAATGGGGGGTCTGGGGGTTCGTAACTTGGATTTTTTTAATAAAGCGTTATTAGGCAAATGGGCTTGGGACATTATCAAGGGGGGGAATTCTTTGTGGTTGCAGGTCTTGTCTTCTAAATATGGTAATCTTCAATGCCGAGACATTGTGTCAGGGAGAGGGGGGGTGAGGGGGATGCAGTCGGTGTGGTGGCGAGATCTCTTAAAGAATACTTTTTTGGAACATTCGTGGTGGATTCTGGGAGGGGTGTTTCGTAGGGTCGGGAATGGTCTAGGGACTAAATTCTGGTCGGATATCTGGGTGGGGGAGATAAGCTTGGAATGTAAGTTCCCAAGACTTGCATCTATAGCGCGGGATAGAGACATATTAGTAGGGCATATGGGGGGGTGGGTGGATGGTATATGGACATGGCGATGGGATTGGAGGCGGGAGCTATTCGACTGGGAGTTAGATGTTTTTGCTTTGTTAATCTTTTTTCTTAACAGGTCAAGTTTGGTCCAAGACAGGGAAGACTCTTGGGAATGGCGACTTGAAGATAACAATTGCTACTCTGTTCGATCGGCATATGGTATTTTTGCAGAGGATGAAGTTCTTGACGATGATTCTGTTACTATTTATGAGGATATCTGGAAGAATATGGCTCCGAAGAAGGTGGAAGCGTTTGCTTGGAGGGTATTTAAAGACAGAATTCCGACAAAGGTGAACCTAAGGAAACGTAATGTTATCCAAGGCCCGATCCCTGATCTGTGCGTCCTCTGTCATCAAATGGAAGAGTCTACAGATCATCTTTTGTTCAGGTGCTCGGATTCTTACGCGTTATGGCTGAAGTGCTACAGGTGGTTGGGAGTCAATCTTGTGCTTCCTGACAATCCGACAGCTCACTGGCTGCAGCACAAAGGTCTTTGGGAGCGAAGAAAAGGAAGAAAGGGTTGGTTGACTATATGGTTGGCGGTCATATGGACCATATGGTTGGACAGAAATAATGTAATTTTCAAGGGCAGCAGCGAGCCGGAGGAAGATCTTTTTAATCTAGTCATTTTCAGATCTTGGTTTTGGATTAGGAATAGTAGTGGACTTAGATTCGCTTATGTATCTATTAGCTTCTTGACCTTTCATTTTTTCCTTTATTTCTTTTTAAGTTTGGGTCGAGGATTCAATGCTAGACTTTTGTAATAGTTCGCAGTACCTCTGGTACTCTTTTATAATATGCTTTTTCCGATCAAAAAAAAAAAAAAAATTGATGCCTTGACTGTTGATGTGCTGCAAGGTACTTACAAAGAGAAAATGGAAGCATACCTTGTGGAAGCAGATAAACAACATGACAAGGAGGAAATTGAGATTATAGCTCATTTGAACAACATCGTTCCTTACATGAAACGAGCCACTGAAAATCTTGGAGAGTTAGGAAAAAGAGACATTAAGCCTCAACGGCCATCCATCGAAGAATCACCCACTCTCGAACTAAAGCCCCTCTCATCTCATCTCAAGTATGTATTCCTAGATTCTGGAAGCTCGTTACCAATCATTATTTCTTCATCTTTGACAGGTGAAAACGAGGGGAAGCTTCTTAAAGTCCTTAGGGAGCACAAGAAGGCATTTGGATGGAAGATAGCAGATATTAAGGGAATTAGTCCATCGGTGTAAATGCATAAAATTCTGATGGAAGCCCGTGGTACAACCACAACGCCGTCTCAATCCAAAAATGCAAGAGGTAGTAAAAGCCGAGGTCATTAAGCTAATGGATGCAGGTATTATCTACCCTATCTCTGATAGTTCATGGGTAAGTCCTATTCAATGTGTACCAAAGAAATGAGGCATTAATGTTGTCCCTAATGAGAAAAATGAATTGATACCTACTAGAACAGTCATGGGTGGAGAGTGTGCATTGACTATAGAAGGTTAAATGAATAAACTCGTAAAGATCACTTTCCCTTTCCCTTCATTGATCAAATGGTAGAGAGATTAGCAGGTTATGACTTTTATTGCTTTCTAGATGGGTATTCAGGATATAACCAAATCGCTATTACACCAGAGGACCAAGAGAAAACTACTTTCACTTGCCATTATGGTATATTTGCCTTTAGACGAATGCCATTTGGATTATGTAATGCCCCTGCTACTTTTCAAATATGTATGGTAGCCATATTCCATGACATGATAGAGAAATTCTTAGAAGTATTCATGGATGACTTCTCTGTTTTTGGATCTTCATTTGATATCTGTTTATATAACTTGGATTTGGTGTTGACAATATGCGAGGAGACGAATCTTGTATTGAATTGGAAGAAGTGTCACTTCATGGTCAAACAAGGTATAGTCTTGGGACACAAGATATCCGAAAGGGGTATTGAAGTAGACCGAGCAAAAATCCAAGTGATACAACAATTGCCACCACCAACTACAGTGAAAGGAATCCGAAGCTTTTAGGCCATGCAGGATTTTATCGTCGATTCATTAAGGATTTCTCGAAAATTTCTAAACCTTTATCTCACCATTAACTAAAGATGCACCTTATGAATTTAATGCTGATTGTGTGCAGGCATTTGAGATTCTCAAGGAGAAACTGGAAACAGCACCTGTCTTGGTAGCACCTGATTGGGAGTTACCCTTTGAACTGATGTGTGATGCTAGTGACACAGCGGTAGGAGCAGTTTTAGGCCAAAGGAGGAACAAGGTATTTCATACCATCTACTATGCTAGTCGCACTTTGAATGAAGCACAAATTAATTATGCCACTACTGAAAAAGAGCTTCTAGCCATAGTTTTTGCATTCGATAAGTTTCACTCCTATCTATGTCTTGCGAAAGTTATTGTATACATCGATCATGCTGCACTTAAATACTTACTTGCAAAGAAAGATGCCAAACCACGCTTAATTAGGTGGATATTGTTGTTGCAAGAATTTGAGTTGGAGATAAGAGATAAAAAGGGTGTAGAGAATGTAGTAGCAGATCATTTGTCTCGAATAGACAATGGAGAGGATACAATTGAAAGTGAGGTAGAAGAAACTAATGAGAAATTTCCTGATGAGCAATTATTTAACGCTGACATTTTACCTTGGTATGCAGATTATGCGAATTATATTGCTAGTGGTATCCTCCCACAAAATCTATCTTTTTATCAAAAAAATTTTTTTTTTTCTGAGGTTAAACATCTTATGTGGGAGGAGCCCTATTTGTTCAAAGTTTGTGCAGATAACATTATAAGGAGATGTATCCCCGAAGGGGATATGCAATCTATCTTGAAGCAGTGTCATTGTGGAGAGATAGGTGGGCATTTTGGCCCAACCAAAACAGCTGCTAAGGTACTTGACTCTGGCTTCTATTGGCCAACGTTGTTTAAGGACACATTCAGGTATGTTTCCACATGTGATAGATGTCAAAGGGTCGGTATATCTCTAGAAGAAATGAATTGCCCTTAAATAATATTCTTGAATGCGAACTTTTTGATGTATGGGGAATAGATTTTATGGGACCTTTCCCAAGTTCATGTTCAAACAAATATATACTTGTCGCAGTGGATTATGTGTCAAAGTGGTTTGAGGCGGAAGCTTTACGCACAAATGATGCTCGAGTGGTTGTGCAATTTTTGAAAAGAAAAATTTTTACTCGTTTTGGCACCCCTCGAGCAATTATTAGTGATGGGGGCACTCATTTTCGCAACAAACAATTTGAAAATCTTTTGAGTAAATATGGTGTCACCCACAAAGTATCTTCACCTTACCACCCACAAACCAGCGGACAAGTAGAAGTTTCGGATTTTAGAAAAGACTGTGACTCTAAGCCGGAAGGATTGGTCCTTACGCTTAGACGATGCCTTATGGGCTAATCGGACTGCTTTTAAGACACCTATTGGCACATCACCTTATAGGTTGGTATTTGGTAAGGCATGTCACCTACCAGTTGAACTTGAGCATAAAGCATATTGGGCTATTAAATGGCTAAACTTTGATTGTCATGTTGCAGGCGAAAAACGTCTTTTACAACTGAATGAGATGGAGGAATTTAGGAATCAGGCATATGAGAATGCCAAGATTTACAAAGACAAAACCAAGAAGTGGCATGATTCTCATGTACAAAGGAGGGAATTCAATGTAGGAGATACAGTACTTTGTTCAACTCCAGACCGCGACTCTTTCCAGGTAAACTACGTTCTCGTTGGTCTGGACCATTCACAGTCTCCAAGGTAAACCCATCAGGCGCTATTGAAATTACCGAACCCAATAAGGGAACATTTATAGTAAATGGGCAGCGGTTGAAGTATATATGAGAAAGGCGAGATGTTAGCCTCTACCTGTTATCTTGATAACTAAGAAAAAGGAGGTGACAGTCCAGCTTAGGACTATAAATTAAGAATTTTCTTCTCTCTATCTCTTGATTGTTTTTCAGATTTCTTTTCATCTTTTCATTTTTTTTTTTTTTACTTACTATCTAGTACCCCCACCGGAGCATGATGTGGACGACGATCACTGACGATCGTCGTCGTGGTATGTGTTTTGCTTTTGCGCTTATTGTTAACTATACATTGAGGGCAATGCATGTACTAAGTTTGGGAGGGTGTTTACTGGTATCTGTTGTTTTCTCTTGTTACTTACCTTACATGACTAGTCTATCATAAGATTAGATAGTTTTTGGGCACTAAAAAAAAAAACAATTTTTTGTTGAAAATGAGTTAATCATTAAGAAATAATGAATTAGACTTGCAACGGTATTGCATGATGATATTAATCCCCATCTCAACTAAATTCTTGAAGATTTTTGACTTGTTTGTGAATATCTGTGGTTGAGTTAATATTTCAAAATTGAGGAACATCTTGAGCACTTTTGAGTCATGATTGAGGGAAATATATATTGAAAAAATTTGTTAAATATGATTTGTCTTGAGGATCTTAAAGCACTCTAGAACCTATTTGAGGGCACTTTGAGGCGAAATTTTTTAATTAGGAACTTGACTTGGACATGATGTAGGCGATCTTTGAAACGTTTGAGCCTTTCAAGCTTACCATATATATAATAATCTCTAGTATCCTAATTTGAGCCTAATTGCAAAAGAATGGAGTATGTTTAACATACTATTAGCCCCCATTCAACATTCTTTGGCAAACTCATTATACCCACCTAATTGAGCCTAAATTGAATATTTTTATCTTTACCCTAAGGGAGTATAATGATTCTCATTAGATGCACATGAATTGCTATATTTTGATGAGCTTATTGTTAAAAAAATTTATGAATGAGAAAAGAGAAAAGATAGACAAAAATCCTTGAGAAAAAAGTGACTAAATAAGACCCAAAGTGGCCAAGGCTATAAAAGAAAAGAAGAGAAGCTCAATTTTGTGCTAAAAATACGACCATTACATGATTATACTCTCTTCTTTGAGTTACCCTATCTTTTCTTTGAAGCCAAACACCTAGGCCTAACATTACAAGCTTTAAAAAGACCTATTGATCCAAGTCTAGGGAATAATTGCATTAGTGGAGAAGTGCTTAAAAAGTAGGCTTATGAAGTGTTTAATAGTAATCTTGACTTTGAGTTTAATAACATTATTTGTTCCTAAAAGTATATATGAAACTCAAGATTGACATTCACACACGCACGTTCCGATTTTGCAATATATTGCTTGCTTAGGAGAAAACACTTCTTGTTGATTTTTGGATTGACTTATGATTGAAGTGTTAGTGGGATTTCTGAGCTTTTACATTTGAGTTGCTAAGTTAATTCATTTTAAGTATTGATGATGAACTTTGCATTTTGATCTTAATGCTTGCTCGAGGACGATCAAGTCTAAGTTTGGGGGAGTTGATAGGGTTGAATATTACGTGTATTTTACAAATTGATATGTATATATTTTCGTGTAGATTCCGGGATGATGTTACGCTTTTTGGTATTTATTTGGTTGTTTCATAAATCTAGGTGGAAAGTGGAAGAATTAAGCTAGAAGGAAGAAAACGGATCAAACCGAGCCAATAATTGAAGAATTTGGATTCTGACATGACCGATCGATCGGTAGTGGAGCGCGATCGATCGAAGGAGACAGAGTTTTGCCAACAAGAAAAAGAAGAGCTCGATCGATCGGAAATTTATGCTCGATCGATCGAGCATGGCAGAGAATTATCAAGCGAGATTGAAGAAAGCTCGATCGATCGGCAGTTTATGCTCGATCGATCGAGCGAGGCAGAAAAAGTCAGGGCCGAGAGTTTAAAGTGCTCGATCGATCGAGATTTTATTACCGATCGATCGAGCAACAGAATTTTCAGAAAAAAAGACTTGATTGAGTTGGATCTACTGGGAACATTTCCATCCACCTCCTCTTCTATAAATAAGGGACTTAGGGCACGATTCAGGGGACCCAATATCATAATATACACCATATATCAGCCTCATTTCATCCTCCAACAACAATACAAATTTAGAGAAAAAGCCTTTGAAGTGCAAGGAAGGAAGCAAATGAAAAAGTAAAGTTCAACGCGCGGATTCGACCCCTACGTTATCGTATTTCTAAACTTTAGTTGTTTTGATTTTCAAATTTATTGATGTTTATGAGGTTGAGAAACAATTATACATCTTTTTAGTTTGATTTGAATATAAATTAAGTTTATTTTATCAAGGTTAGGGAAGATTGTGATTGAGTCATTGATTTGAATGTGTTTAAGTGGATTAATTCTTTTGTGCATGCATTATAATCTTAACGCTATCAAAGCCTTGCTAACTTTGATTGAATTTGTGAATTATAATTGAGATCGAGAGATAAAATTATAATACGTCATGTTGTATGTTAAAGATTTAAATCGAGAGATTAAATCACATACGTGATCACTTTGAATTGAAAGATTTAAAGTTAACGGTTTTCATCGAGATTTATTCAATATTAAATTGGTTTAAGTGAACGAGAGTTACTTGTTTCAATTTAATATTAGTTTCAATATAGCTTGAGAAAGTGTATTGATTATATTAGGGATTCTGTCACCTTAAGAATTAATTGGTTAGTAATTATTCTTACAAACAAATCATTGACGATAACACAACTGAACCAATATCTTGATAAATTTCTCGAGTGGAATTCATTCGCATATTCAAAGGAGTTGATTTAGTTTTTAGTTTAATTAGATAATTATTCATTTATTTCGTAGGCTAAATATAATTTTTCAAATTTTATTTGGTACTTATACGTTAGTCCCTGTGTGTACGACATCCCTTCTTTTAAATCACTATACTAAAACTTGACACCGTGCACTTGCGGTCTAAAATTGCTACACTGAAATTAAATGTTTAAAATAAAAGCGATCATTAATCTTCAAAGCGAATGCTTGGGCTGGGTTACCGCGGTTTGAGTATGTCGCTGCCATGGCATCCCATATTGCTTTCGCAGTAGGAAGAAAGAGATGAACCTGACCAATCTCATGTTCCATGGAGTTGATAAGTCAGGCCATTATCATGGCATTTTTAGTTTCCCACATAAACGACGTTGTTTGGTCATCGAGGGAGGGTGACTTAACAGTTCCCGTTAAATACCCCAATTTTCCTCGACCAATGATGAACATCTTAACGGATTGTGACCATTGAAGATAATTCACACCATTTAGTTTGTGTGTGGTGATCTGTAATGAAGGATTATCAGGGACATAAGGTGGAATACGGGCTGGTGGAGGCGTGTTGCCTGTTGTGAGAGTGTTAACAGAAGTGCTTTCTGACATACTCTGGTTGGTTTAAAAAATAGCGTTTCAGTGCTCTGATACCATAGACGCTAGAGTTTTTAGGCAATTGAGAAGATATTTCATTGATTCAATCTCAAAAATATAATGATTACCAAGCCTTTACAATCAGAATCAGAATATATATAAGCCTAATTTACAACAACTGGTAGCTATGATTACTCCTAAAAATCTGCTAAGAATCTTCACATAATCAGAAGAGATTTTATGTACAAAGAATTAGGAAAACAATCAATCATATCCCTAAAAATCAGGATGATTTAATTCCTGAAACGATTTGAATCCTTTCAACAGTTTTATTTTCAGTTAATGTACCCACCAAACTTTTCTAAAACCTGATAATCTGCATCTTCCACATTCATAAAAATAAACTTGAAGAGTAATGAAACAAAAACCAAAAACAAAAAACAAAACAAACTTGACATGGCAAATTAACCACATGAAAACAAACATGATGTTCCGGCACAAAGATTATAAATATATAAAATAGGTATGCAAATCTACATGAAAGAGAACCAGAAAGATAACAATAAGTGATGAAAGCAAAAATTGAAAAAAAAAATAGAAACTTTAAAAAGATAAGAATTGTTTTACATGCTCACCATCCAATTCAAGAATCCTAAATAATCATTTATGCAAAAGGGATACCTGGTTTTGAAATGAACGAGAGAAGTCGATAGTAGGATATAACTGATTATAAAAACAAGCTAGCTAAATGAAGAGAGAGAAAATCCACATATCGATGTAGTTTAAGGTGGAAAAACATGAGATTGGAAATATAATTATTATTTTCTTCAATCTAAAAGGAGATACATGATACATATTTATAGATGCAACAAACTAGGAGTCTAAAATGTCTAGAATTGTAATCTACCTAAGAGTCTAATCTATCTAAGAGTCTAGCCTATCTAGATAACTCTAATTAACAAACAAAGTTTAAAATATAAAAAACATATTCATCCTAGTCATCTAATAATCGGATAATGTACATTTAACAATTATTACTAAATATACGAATATTTGACTGAATATTTCATACATAGATTATAAGCTTTCAAAAGAGAAAGTCTTGAGAACATCCAAAGTTTGATTATGTGGTGTGTTCCACTATGAAGTCTGACCATTGATGAGTTACAAAGCATCCTACTTGTGCATAAACAGAAGCTCTCATATTGAAGAACATCCTTTAAAGATGTCGATAAGTTTGACCTATATTTTCGAATACAGCTTAGATTAGATTTGACAGAGTTCAATTAGGATTTGTTTCTCGAAAAAATTGTGATTTATCTCTACATTTTTTTCTATTTATTGGTGACCCTTGTACTCAGTAATAATTAGAAAAAAATTATTTGTGACCCTTGTACTCAGTAATAATTAGAAAATAATAAAGATCAAGTGTTTTTTTCTCCACATTATTTCCGATCCATTCTACTTGGTATCAAGAGCCCATCCGATATTATGAATTTCAACGCTGTGATGGTGGGCACTGGCTCGACTCCGGGGGATCCACTATTTCGGACTCCCAATACCCTTCAAATCTTGCAATCTCCGATAATTCACTTAAAATTACAATTCATAAACCCAATGGAGAGAACTGTTTGGAATGGGCTCAATCCGTACGCCTTGTGATCGACGGCAAGGCGAAATTAGGTTATTTGTATGGGTGAATAAAGCACCCGTGTGGGGTGATCCAAAACTTAAACAATGGTAGTCGGAGAACTCCTTGGTCGCTGCATGGCTGATTAACTCCATGGATCCTATAATTGGTAAACCGTTTATGTTCCTTCCTACTGCTCGTGATGTATGGGAGGTTGTCCGTGATTCGGACATGGAAATTACACATAGTTATACGACTTGACCACTCGGATGTGGCGTATACAAGGCAATCGAGATGTCACGATACATTATAATGATATGATATCGGTTTGGCAAGAAATGGATCTCCTTGAAGCTGAAGACTAAGAAAACAGTAAATATAGTGCTAGCTTTAGAAAGAACGTGGAAAGAAGTCGGGTGTTTGTATTTCCCGCATGTCTAAACAAGGATCTTGATGAAGTTCGGGGTCGCATCCTAGGCCGATAGCCTTTGTTAAGCATTCGTGAGGTTTCTCCTAATCCGCGAGAGGAAGCCCGCCGCCTTGTGATGATGTCGTGGGTGGATGACTTAAAGGGGGATTCAGATGGTTCGGCCCTTGTAAGCAAAGGCAGTGGCTCGAATTAGACCATAATGGAGGTAAACCAAAAATATGGTGTGAGAAGTGTAACAAGCCGTGGCATACAGTGGAAACTTGTTGGGCGGTTCATGGTAAACTTGCCCATCTTAATCAAAAATCCAGTGATACCAATCGGTTTGGTCGTGCCCTTCAAACAGGTGGAGACGACTCTGGCCAGCAACCTTCCTCTTCAGAGTCAACCTTTTTACTAAGGATCAACTCGAGCTCCTATCACAAATGTTCAAATCTCACTTGGGCAACTCCAGCTCCATTGCCAAAACAGGTATATCCTTCTTACCAAACGTAATTTGTCTTCTAACGGTTCTTGGATTGTAGATTTCGGTGCAACAGATCATATTTTCTTCCTATATTCCATGCGCCGGTAACAAGAAGGTCAAAATTGTTGATGGGTCATTTGCCTCGGTTGCTGGCGAAGGATCTATTGTCGTCTTCGTCTTTACCTCTTAGCTATGTTCTACATGTTCCTCTACTATCATAATATCTCCTTTCTGTTAGCCAATTAACTATTGATCTTCAACGTTGTGTGATATGTTTGTCTTCACATTGTGAGTTTCAGGATTTGGCCTCGGGGATGACAAATGGCAAAGCTAGGCAAGATAATGGTCTCTATATTTTCCATGTTGACCAAAGGACATGTTTAAACTCAATATGTACTAGGATAGTAATATTATGTTATGGCTTTGCTTTAATTATTTACAACAGTTGTTACTGAATTTTTTTATTAATAAAAATATTTTTTTATTGCATTGTGAATCTTGTGCATTAGCTAAACATCATAGAGATGTGTTTCCATCTCACTCTTACAAAGAGTCAACACCATTCGCTCTCATTCATAGTGATGTTTGGGGTATCTAAACACTTTGTCTGTAAAGCGATGGTTCATTACATTTCTTGATGATCACTCGTATGATGTCGACTTTTCTTTAAAGATAAATCCGAGGTTGTGCTTACGTTTAATAATTTTTATACCATGATTCACGCTCAATTTCAAATTGGATTAAAAAAATCTAAGGGATGATGGGAAATAAATTTTTTAATCATTTATTAGGATGTGTTTTTGCTAAAAGTGTATTGGCGCAACGGTTAAAGTTGTTGTCATGTGATCTTGGAGGTCACGTGTTCGAGTCGCGGAAACAGCCTATTGCATTGCAAGGGAAAGCTGCGTACATTAGGCTCAAAATGGCACGACCCCTTCCCTGACCCGCGCATAGCGGGAATTAATGGTGTAAATCCCGGTGTGGTAATGATCCTTAATGGATTTTTAATTGTGGTAATTATGAATTAATTGCGGTATTGGGACTCCCGAGGATTTTAAATCCCGTATTTGGGGTCGTTGGATCCAAAGGTTGAGATTGTATTCTCATCGTGGTGTTAAACCTTGGAATTGGGTTTTTGGTGTGATCTGGGGTATGGGGTGCTTTGTGTTGGGGCTGGTAATGGAAATTGGGATTGAGAGGTAATTATTGAACACAGATGATTTTTAATGAGTCATGACGTATTTGTGGAGGACTCGGGATTTTGGAGAATTGGTTCTATATATACCAAGTGGACTCGATATTTAGTCATTATTCCCTCTCCCCCCAAAAAAACCCTTCTCTTTTCTCCCTTGGGATCGTTGGAGGCTCGACTTGGGAGCCGGATTTCTCGAAGATAACTTGCACATGATTCATCGGGTCAGGGGACTAAGGCAAGTTTGATTCGGACTACAGACTTCTAAGGTACGTATAACGTACGAGTATAACCTTATATCTTATCGCAATTGTTGAATGCATGGTAAATTGTAATTGCAATAAATGCATATGTATTGTGAAATATATATGAAGCGAGAGACGGTTGAGATGTTGTCGCTATGGAGCGAACATCGGTTATGAATACCGCTGCTACTGAGCAAGCGATGAAATGGGATTGTGGAACTATTGTTTAGATACGTGTGATATCTATAAACATTGTAAATGATTGGGTTTTCTTGATTATGGAAATTGGCAATTAGTGAACGGATTTAGTTAATCAATAAAATGATTAACTGGTTTTTGGGAATTTGATGGTTTCGGTTATTTTGAGAACAGGAACAGCACAGGGGATCCCGTATGAGGATGACACTATTCAGGGAGTATCTTTTAAATTCACCGCTTTACATTCTGTAAATTATGTAATGTGATATTGTGATTATTGGACTGGTGGTATTAGTATGCTCACCCCGTGTTGGGGGCCGTCTCTGTTGGGGCAGGTGGAACAGGTACAGCGGTAGTTCCGGAGTTGAGATCGAGCAATGGATTGGAGGTACTTCCAGGATCGAGGTACCAGTGCCGGTATTGAGTAGGGTACTTTATACATTAAATACACATTCATCATTTGATGCTCGCATGTGAGCACTACTATATATGTATATGGGTTGTATAAAGGGCATGAGTCTTTCTCTTTTCATTTATGGGTTGCATGCAATTAATTAATGAATTGCTAAATGAATTGAGAACATGTTAGTGTATTATAAGATGCATACTTAAAGGTTGAGTGGTATGGGAGATTTGGACATTATATGGAATAATGTAAGGAATTTTATTGTTGGTATATTATGCTATGATAGCATGTGGTTTTCCCCCTTATTACATGATTGTATGCACTAAATACATGGGTTAATACACTAATAGCGGGTTAAGGGCACGGGGTCCTTACAGCATCAAAATTCGTGCTCTCATACTCCTCATCACGTGTTTTGAGGTTGTAGTCTCTTTTTAACATTTTCAAAAAAAGCTTTCCTAATGCTCGCTTCATTACTGATATTCCTCTTTAAATTTTTGGCAGCAACGGGTCTGTCTTACCATGACAATCATCTTAAGGGGGAGTTCACAAGTAGTAAAGATGCATGTCTAAATAATTCAGACCTAACATTTGAATTTAAGATTAATAATAATTCAGTTACTCCTTGTGACACAGTAGAAGGGAGTGAAAAATTGTTCAAAGGTCTACTTTGTACAAGGAAAGGTCATGCACCGAAAAGCGGAGGTAATGTTCTTCCACAAAGCCATGAATCGAATCTAGGGCTAAATCAAGAAACACACATCATCTCATTAAACCCTGATGATTCAGATAATGTATCCTAAGTTAACATCCTCAAATTCCATTGATCTTCTCATTGCTCAGAGGAAAGGTGTTAGGTATTGTACTAAGCACCTATTGGCAAATTTTGTGTCTTATAAAAACTTGTCACCCTCCTTCTTTGCGTTTGTTTCTCAGATAGATTCTATTAGTATCCCAAATAATGTGCAGGAGTCTCTAGTAATATCTGAGTGGAAGAAGTCTATTTTTGAAGAGATGATAACTCTGCAGAAAAACTCTACTTGGGAGAAGAAGGATGACTTACCAAGGGAAAAGTTGAAGGGAATGATTATGGGATTTTTATAAGATGGTAGGGGATGACGAGCTTGTTGCTTATACGGACAGTGTTACACCAGATTCAGAAGATAGAAAGACCACATCTGGTTATGTGGTTTATTAAGTTCAGAAGTAATATCTTGGACATCAAAGATCAATCAGTTGTGAGTCTATCTATTGCAGTGGCGGAGTTCGTCGCTGCTGCAGCTTCATGTGTGTCGGGCAGTATGGTTTCAAAGAGTGTTGGGAAAGCCGATTCAGAAAGATGATAAGTTGACCATTTTTCAAAGTGAAATAAGCTCCGCAATCAAGCTTTCAAAGAACTCAGTAATGCATGGTCGTAGCAAGCACATATATATGTATTTCCGTTTTCTTTGAGATCTCAGATAGGATGCAACTGTGGATTTAATACACTGCGGCACATGGTACACAAAAGTTGATACACGTAACATGAAAGTGAAGATAGAGGCATATTGCCGATAGATAAAGGCAGATTTTTAACAATTATTGCACGGAAAATCAGGATTCGACAAACACACCGCCACACTTGAAGTATAAACATAACAAAATGCTACACCAAAATTTCCAAAAATCATCAAGACGGCAATTCACTTGACAAATCAATTCACTTGAAAACGATGGTAATTTTTCAATTATTCACTATCCAAGCAAGAATTCTTAAGAATCATCACAATATGCTAGCAGAAACCAAGAAGCTTCAAGATTAATTTTTTTCTGTAATCACTATCAAATGCGAAAATTATCGGTAATCATGGAGATATGCAAAAGGGCTTATGCAGGAACTTCTTCACATACTTGCCTGAAAGAGCAGCAAGCGAATTTTTTAATCTCTTGAGAAAAATTCCAAAAAAGGGTTTCAGCTTCCAGAGAATTAAAATAAAAGGAGAGAGGATATTGATTATTGTGAGATGATTGATGATAAATGGAGGCAACAGTCGTTTTTGCGTGTAAAGTTTCACTTTTTGTCGTTTTTACTCCTTTTCGTTTTCCTACTCATTTTTGGGCAATTAGCAATCTAGCTAAAAGTAATTTATTTTCCGATGAATAAATAAGATCAAAAACATATATATATGCTTTAAAAAATAAAGTGATTTATCCCTATAAAATAAAAAATAGCAATTTATCACCTTATTGATAAATAAGGGCCAAAAAACATCCATTTGCTTTTGAAAATAAAACAATTTACCTCTCATAAAACTAAAAAGAGACAATTTACCTAATTATGAATTAATAAAGGTCAAAAAATATCTCTTTATTTAATAAATCAATTTACCCCTAAACCACTTCGGATAAGTTTGAATGATAATCGTCCATACTCATATGTAAAAAAAATGTGTTAGTTTGAATTACAAATATTTTTTTATGAGTGACTCTGATATCAAAAGTTAATATACAATATTGATATCACCAAAAAGTGTGATTACCTTCTGATATCAATAGAGGTAAGACAATACCTCCCTATTCTTCAATGCCAATAATAATTGTGTAAATCATGCTTTGGATCCTCACCTCAGAGACCTGGAAACACAAAATAAATGTGAGAAGGGGGCCGAAAGTTTTCCGTCGTGTCCCCTCCAATGCTCAAGTCAGGCGAGAGGATACGAGAAAATATATACCTGTAAAGTAAGTTAAAGAAATTATGAATGCCCAAACATGTAGATTGAACAAGGTATTTATAGGCGGAGAACTAAGAGTTACCATGTATCAAGGACTCCTTCCATGTTTATCCAAATCTTCTCAAGATATGATAAGATCTTGTGAATACAATCAAATCCAGATATTGCTCCGCAGATCTCACACTTGCCTAGTTTTTATGAGATACAGTTTTCTTGTGTCCACGAACTAAGTAGGGGATGAGAAGAGCTCGGTCAATGAGCTCGGGGCCCCAAAAGAGGTTGCTAGGTTGTTTGCCGAAGGGCAAACTGTGATGACCTGGGATTGGAGATGTTAATCCCGGAGTGTTAATAACCCCTAAAGATGTTTTACGTAGCGATTTGGAGTTTAATCGCGGTGTTGGGCCTTCTGGGCTCGTCTATTTGAGTAGCTGGGATCGTTGGATCTCGAGGTTGAGATTGTATTCTCATTTCGGTGAAAACCTGTGAGTTGGGTTTTTAGTTTGACTCGAAATCTCGGGTGCTTGGTGTGGGCACCGGTAGGGGGTTTTTGAGTTAGAGAGAGAGTTTTTGAAAACAGATGATTTTTAATGAATCATGATGTATTTGTGGGGCTATTAGTATTTCGGTGTATTTTGCTATAAATACAAGTTGAACCCGAGATTTTTATTAAAATCCCATTTTCAGCCCCAACCCGCGTCTCTCTCTCTCTCCCGCCGATTCCCGAAATTCCTGCCCAGCCCGCGCACGAAAACGCCTCGCCCGCCGCCGCCGGCCGCCGATCGGCGCGTCCGACCTACCCACGGCTTCGTCTCGACCAGGCGCTCCTTTCCCCTCCGTCAATTCGAAGTTTCATCGCGGTTTGAGTTCGAATTTTACAGAAGAGCGGCGATCCCCAAATTCTAGGGTTTATCGATTTTGGTCGATTTTTCTTCCGATTTTCGTTTGGGTAACGTTCTTTACCTCTTTTTCGTCCCTCTCACATAATTCCCTGCTATTTTTGGTGGATTTGTGTTCGAATTTAAAGAACTATAAGGGTTCGAATTTAAGGGATTGTTTGGTTCGAAAATTGAGGGCTTTAAATTCGAAAATTGGGGGTTTTTGGCATGAGGATGATGATTCTTGTTGTTATTCGATTTATTCATGTTTAAATGAATTATGATGCTTTTTGGGTTCGATTTGTGAGATAAGGGTTCGAAAATTTGTAGGGTATCCTTGAACAATTTTCGTTGTTGTCTCATTCGTTCCCCTCCCTGCATGTACCCTGCCCCGGGTCTTTTAAATGATTTATTGTCGTGTGTTGACGATATGTTGAGGGTTATGGGTGTGCTTGAGCATGGGTTGCATGTTCGTAAATAATCGTGAATTATTTATCGTGTTAGCACATCATTCCTCGGGGCATGGAACTCGAGCAAGGTTTGGCTCGGACTTCGAGGATTTAAGGTACGTTTAGCGTACGAGCATAGCTTAAATGATGTTTTACAAGTATGATGCATGATTTATACTACATGAAATGCTTTACTAAGATGGCACCGTGACTTGGTTACGTTATGTTGAATCACATGGTGAAATGCTTGGTGCCGCTATGAAGCGAGCAAATGATGGGTGTGGTCGCTACGGAGCGAACACCAGTAGTATGACGCTACTTTGAAGTAAGAAATGAAAATGTGGTGTTGATTAGATATCTAGGATATCTGTATTTTATTCCCTATTGGTAATGAATAGGAACAGAGACGTAGTTAATCAGAGAAGTGATTAACTAGTATCGGAAGTTAAGGAAGTCTCAATATGATATCTAGAATTATGATAATTGCTAGATAAAGAAAGATGTTATGAAATGTTGTTAATTCAAAACTGGTTAGGGTTAACCAATATGATGATTAACTGCATATTCAAGATTTGATGATTTATCTGTTTTGAGAACAGGGTCATTACAGGGGTACGCTAGGATGAGGATGATACCATCCAGGAAGTGTCACATATGTTCCACAATATTTACATTTTTGTAAATTATGTATTATGTCATTATGATTATGAAATTGTGGAATTGGTATGCTCACCCCGTTGGGGGCTGTCTCTGTTGGGACAGGTGGACAGGTACATCGATGGCTTTGGAGATGAGCTCGAGCTGTTGATTGGATGTACTCCCAGGATCGTGGTACCAGGGCTTGAAGGAGCACGGTATCGTATAGAGTACCTATATATATATACACCCATGATGGTTATACACATGATTATGATGCTCGCATGTGAGCACGATGGTACTTGTATATGGGTTGTATATAAAGGCATGAGCCTTTCTCCCTCTCATTCTATGTTGCATGCAATTAGATGTAGAATTGCTAAAGGATTATGAGAGTCATTAGTGTATGTGGGTGTTGAAACCCACTTTTGTTGCCATATGTGTGGTGTCTTCCCTGGTTGGGAATTTACTTGATATTGCTGTATTCTGATGAGTATTATGTTTTCCCTGGCCGGGAATTATGTTGTGTGCTGTACTTTTATTTCGGGATAGCTCTATTTATGGGGAGACTCTGCCCAAATTTTTATAAAAGTCCACAATGTAAAAAGTGGTGTAAGGGGCGAACTCTATGAGTCTCTTGTTGTTAGGATGATAAGCTTTTAACATTGTATGTTAAAGAAAACTTTATAATTGCCATTCAATGGTAAAGTACCATTGGAGTTCCCGAATGATTTTATGGAAAGCATGTGCCACACATAATGATTAATACACTAATCAAGGGTTAAGTATTTGGGGTCCTTACATTAGTGGTATCAGAGCAGTGGTTGCTCATTGGGGCTGTTGAGGGCCTAGGAAGCTATTGATAGCACATATTTATGCATGATGGCATTAATGTTATACGACATGACTAATTGTTTATGTGCTTAAATGATATGAAAGGTAGTATTGCTAACCATTGTGGTTGCAGGAATCGTGTGGAGCACGATAGGATGGCATTAATAGCGATGTCTAACACTCTATATGCTACGTGCCAAGGAACCTGATTTTGGAAGAAAATCAGGGAAAAGAAAGATATGATGTATTGTCTGAGGACAGACTGGGTAGACAACCGACAGTGGAATACTTCGGTATGGTCTCAATTATTATTGAATATACTAATGCGTTTGTTCATGTAATGCTCAAGCAAGGAAGGTACGTAAGAAACGTACGAGCATCAAACGGTAACATATTCCTAAACTATGACCTTGCACTAATTGCATGAGTATTTATGATGATGATTATGATGATTATGATGAATAAGTTATGATGATGATGTTTACGATAATGTTTACGATGATGATGATTATGATGATGTTTATGATGATGATGTTTACGATGATGTTTACGATGATGATGATTATGATGATGTTTATGATGATGATGTTTACGATGATGTTTACGATGATGATGATTATGATGATGTTTATGATGATGATGTTTACGATGATGTTTACGATGATGTTTACGATGATGATGATCATGATGATGTTTATGATGACGTATATGAGAGTGGGTAAGATGCCCCCGTGGTAAGATGCCACACAATGTTTATGATATGGCAAGACGCCATATGAGTGGGTAAGATGCCCCTGTGGTAAGATGTCACACAATGTTTATGATATGGCAAGACGCCATATGATTGGGTAAGATGCCCCTGTGGTAGGATACCACACAGTGTTGACGATATGGTAAGACGCCATATGATTGGGTAAGATGCCCATGTGGTAAGATGCCACACGATGATTATATTATGGTAAGATGCCATATAACAGGGTAAGATGCCCATATGGTAAGAGACCATACGATGTTATTATGTGGTAAGACGCCACAGGGTAAGATGCCCATATGGTAAGAGACCATACGATGTTATTATGTGGTAAGACGCCACAGGGTAAGATGCCCATATGGTAAGAGACCATACGATGTTATTATGTGGTAAGACGCCACAGGGTAAGATGCCCATATGGTAAGAGACCATACGATGTTATTATGTGGTAAGACGCCACAGGGTAAGATGCCCATATGGTAAGAGACCATACGATGTTATTATGTGGTAAGACGCCACAGGGTAAGATGCCCATATGGTAAGAGACCATACGATGTTATTATGTGGTAAGGCGCCACAGGGTAAGATGCCCATATGGTAAGAGACCATACGATGTTATTATGTGGTAAGACGCCACAGGGTAAGATGCCCATATGGTAAGAGACCATACGATGTTATTATGTGGTAAGACGCCACAGGGTAAGATGCCCATATGGTAATAGACCATACGATGTTATTATGTGGTAAGACGCCACAGGGTAAGATGCTCATATGGTAAGAGACCATACGATGTTGTTATGTGGTAAGACGCCACAGGGTAAGATGCCCATATGGTAAGAGGCCATACGATGTTATTATGTGGTAAGACGCCACGGGGTAAGATGCCCATATGGTAAGAGGTCATACGATGTTATTATGTGGTAAGATGCCACAGGGTAAGATGCCCATGTGCATGAATATGAACCAGGGAAAATGAAAAGAAGTTAATGAATAACCAGCAAGCTTACTCAACTATGATTTCGTACATTTACTGTTATAGCTTATAAGATGATGATGCTTATATGATGATGATATATAAGATGATGATGCTATAAGATGATGATGTATAAGATGATGATGCTTATATGATGATGATGTATAAGATGATGATGCTTATACGATGATGATGTATAAGATGATGATGTATAAGATGATGATGCTTATATGATGATGTATAAAATGATGATGCTTATATGATGATGATGTATAAGATGATGATGCTATAAGATGATGATGTATAAAATGATGATGCTATAAGATGATGATGTATAAGATAATGATGCTATAAGATGACGATGCTTGTAAGATGATGATGCTATAAGATGATGATGTATAAGATGATGATGCTATAAGATGATGATGTATAAGATGATTATGCTTATATGATGACGATGTATAAGATGATGATGCTTATAAGATGATGATGTATATGATGATGATGCTATAAGATGACGATGCTTATGTGATGATGATGTTATAAGATGATGATATTTATGAAATGATGATGCTCATATGATGAAGATGTTATAAGATGGTGATAATTATAAGATGATGATTTTAATCATTCATGTCAAGAATTAATGACTATATGCATGGCTATGAAACAGGGACATTGGAGTGTCCAGGGTGTATAGGCATTAGAGGAATGTTGGGTAAAGACCCACTACTCTATTGATTTTCTTCCCACAGTATGGTATGCCGTGCGGAAACGTCCATCTTATTGGTGGGTTTGAAGTGAACCTAGAGGGGCAGCGACTAGTTTGTCTGCCGTGTGTATGCAGCACCAAGAGGGGCTTGTTAGAGCCGTTATACTGCTCGTAGGAACCAAGTGGTAAATCGTAAGGTGATACGATGTGGATTGTGGTGGACTCTAGTAGTCACCATGTCATCGAGGTTGAGGTTGTGCATGCCTCACTGAAACGTGTATACGTTATGTTTAATCTTGGTGAGACTTGTCTGTGACAGCTCATGATGTTGGAGTTCGTCGTTGATTCGATCTGGGAATCCATGTATTTGGGATGCAATGGGTTTATTGCACGTCCTTTCAAGTTTGAAACTCTGAGGAGTCTCGATTGTTTGTTTATGACCAGGATGTGGTTCTTGGGATATCCAGAGGTGGACGTCTTATGAGATATCTTTTGTGTAAATCTGTGGCCGCGAGTTGCCCAATTTGAGTTGCAATGATGTGACTGCTCCTTCGACAGAGGAGGTTTGAAAGTGGAAACCAGGTTTGGTGTGTGTACACCGTGGAATACTAGTGTTTCCCTCGTAACGATGTATGTTAGACATCGTGAGTCATGATAAGAGATGTCATTGAATGATATCTACGATGGAATCGGGAGCGATTCGGATCCTCGCAGTTTCAGTTGACTAACTGCTTTTGGATTGTTAGCGTGGGTTGCGCTGACGCTTTTTGACGTTATGATGGATTTGGAAGTGTAAGGACCCCGTATACTTAACCCTTGATTAGTGTATTAACCACTATGTGTGGTACATGCTTTCTATAAAATGTCAATCGGGAAGCTCTGATGATACTTAATCATTGCCTGTCAATGATTGACTCATATGTTTGCCCTTTACCAACCCCTTGGTGCCACTTTTCACATTGTAAACTTTTATAAAAATTTGGGCAGAGTCTCCCCATAAATAGAGCTATCCCAAAAAAAGAGCACAGCATATAACATAATTCCCGGCCAGGGAACACATAATACTCAGCAGAAAGCAGTAATGCAAGTAAATTCCCAGCCAGGGAAGACACCACACATATGACGACAAAGGTGGGTTTCAACACCCACATAATACACCAATGACTCTCTTATCATTTAGCAATTCTACCTCTAATTGCATGCAACATAGAATGAAAGAGAGAAAGGCTCATGCCTTTACATACAACCCATATACAAGTATAATCGTGCTCACATGCGAGCATCATGAATATGTATAAAACCATCATGGGTATATGGGTATTCTATACGATACCGTGCTCCATCAAGCCCTGGTACCGCAATCCTGGGAGTACATCCAATCAACAGCTCGAGCTCATCTCCAAAGCCATCGATGTACCTGTTCACCTGTCCCAACAGAGACAGCCCCCAACGGGGTGAGCATACCAATTCCACAATTTCATAATCATAATGACATAGTACATAATTTACGAAAATGTAAATATTGTGGAACATATATGATACTTCCTGGATGGTATCATCCTCATCATAGCGTACCCCTGTAATAACCCTGTTCTCAAAACAGATAAATCATCAAATCTTGAATATGCAGTTAATCATCATATTGGTTAACCCTAGCCAGTCTCAAATCAGTAACCTTTCATAACATCTTACTTTATTTGGCAATGATTGGTAACATTTCATAACATCATTTCATAACATCGTTTCATAACATCGTTTCATAACATCTTTTCATAACATCTTTTCATAACATCTTACTTAATTTAGCAATAATTAGCAACATTTCATAACATCATTTCATAACATCTTTTCATAACATCTTACTTAATTTAGCAATAATTAGCAACATTTCATAACATCATTTCATAACATCGTTTCATAACATCTTTTCATAACATCTTACTTAATCTAGCAATAATTAGCAACATTTCATAACATCATTTCATAACATCGTTTCATAACATCTTTTCATAACATCTTACTTAATCTAGCAATAATTAGCAACATTTCATAACATCATTTCATAACATCGTTTCATAACATCTTTTCATAACATCTTACTTAATCTAGCAATTATCATAATTCTAGATATCATATTGAGATTTCCTTAACTTCCGATACTGGTTAATCACTTCTCTGATTAACTACGTCTCTGTTCCTATTATTACCCATAGGGAAATAAAATACAGATATCCTAGATATCTTATCAAATACCACATTCTCATTTCTTACTTCAAGGTAACGTCATACTATGGGTGTTTGCTCCGTAGCAACCACACCTCATCATTGGCTCGCTTCATAGCGGCACTGAGCATTCCACCATGTGAAACAGCATATCGTAACCAAGTCCAGATACCATCATAGTAAAACATATCATATATCTTAAATCATGCATCATACTTGTAAAACATCATTTAAACTATGCTCGTACGCTAAACGTACCTTAAATCCTCGAAGTCCGAGCCAAACCTTGCTCGAGTTCCATGCCCCGAGAAACGATGTGCTAAAACGATAAATAATTCACAATTATTTACGAACATGTAACCCATGCTCAAGCACATTCATAACCTTCAAAATATTGTCAACACTCGACAATAAATCATTTAAAAGACCCGGGGCAGGGTACATGCAGGGAGGGAAAACGAATGCGATAATATCGAAAATTGTTCAAGAACATCCTACAAAATTCGAACCCTAAACTCACAATTCGAACCCAACCAGCATCATAATACACCTAAGATGTGAATTAAACCATCAATGGCAAGAATCATCACCTTTGCCAAAAACCCCCAATAATTCGAAAATTAGACCCTACGAAATTGGGGAAATTCGAACCATAACATCTTAATTCGATCCCACTTAAGCATCATAATTCATTTAAGCATGAATAAATCGAATCCTAACAAGAATTATCATCCTCATGCCAACAATCCCCAAAATCGAACATAAATCCCCCACACATCATGAAATTCGAACCAACCTCCACAAATTCGAATTCAATCCTCAAAATTCGAACATAATAATTCACAATAGGTAGGGAAAATACATCATAAGCATGGAAAAGGGGTAAGGAACGTTACCCAACGAAATCGGAAGCAAAATCGGACGAAATCCGATGAACCCTAGAAATTGGGGATCGCCGCTCTTTCTCAAAATTCGACCTCAAATCGCGATGAAACTTTCAATTGCCGGAGGGGAAATGAGCGCCTGGACGAGACGAAGCCGTGGGTAGGTCGGACGCGCCGATCGGCGGCGGGACGGCGGCGGCCGAAGCGCTTTTGCGCGCGGGGTGCAGGGCTGACGGGAAGAGGGCGCGCGGGAGAGAGAGAGAAAATGTGAGGGCTGAAATGAAATTCTTCTTTAAAATTTTGGGTTCAATTGGTATTTATAGCAAAAATACCCCGAAAAATTAATAGCCCCACAAATACATCGTGATTCATTAAAAATCATCTGTTTTCAAAAACTCTCTCTCTAACTCCAAAACCCTCTACCGGTGCTCACATAGCACCCGAGACTCCGAGACACATCAAAAACCCAACTCTTAGGTTTTACACCGTAATGTGAATACAATCTCAACCTCTGGATCCAACGATCCCAACTACCCAAATAAACGAGCCCAGAAGGCCCAACATCGCGATTAAACTCCAAATCGCTACGTAAAACCACTTTAGGGATTATTAACACTACGGGATTTGCACCTATAATCCCTGGTCATCACAATATCCCCCACTAAAAGAATTTCGTCCTCGAAATTAGCACTGGTGTATCACGTAACACCCAGGCTACACAACAACATGAAGCCATAACCTCGATTCCTGACCATATCAGAATCGTATTAATAAACGCGAGGATGCTTACCTATCATCAAACTCTGTAACAGAGCGACTTACCAAAACCAACATATCACCTAAGAGGCAAAACGTACCTCGATGCGGGTCATCCTAAAAGTCAGTCCCTCATGACTGCAAAACAACCGATACTTACGACTGTAGATCGGACAGTCATCCTGAATGACACCTCAACCGTGAGAACGTTGACCTCGTGTCAAACTCTGGAGTGGAATAGACTTCCAAATCCATCATAACGTCAAAGAGCGTCAGCACAGCTCAACACTAATAATCCAAAAGCAGTTAGTCAACTGAAACTGTAAGGATTCGAATCGTTCCTGATTCCATCGTAGATTTCATTCCTTGACATTTCTTATCATGACTCACGATGTCCAACATACATCGTTACGAGGGAAACACTAGTATTCCACGGTGTACACATACCAAACCTGGTTTCCACTTTCAAACCTCCTCTATCGAAGGAGCAGTCGCATCATTGCAACTCAAATACATGGATTCTCAGATCGAATCAACGACGACTTGACGACTCTCTCGTTGGTACTTCACATCATGGGCTGTCCCAGACAAGTCTCCCCAAGATTAAACATAAACATGTATACGTTTCAGTGAGGCATACTCAACCTCAACTTCAAATGACGTGGTGACTACCAGAGTTCACCACAATCCACTTCGTATCACCTTACGATTTGCCAAACTTGGTTCCAACGAGTAGTATAATGGCTCTAGCAAGCCCATCATGGTGCTGCACACACGCGGCAGACAAACTAATCGCTGTCTCACTAGGTTCACCTCAAACCTACCAATCAGATGGACGTTTCCACACGGCATACCATACCATGGGAAGAACAATCAATAGAGTAGTGGGTCTTTACCCAACATTCCTCCAATGCTGACATACCTTGGACACTTCAATGTCCCCATGTACCTAACATAACCTGATCCTATTCCCTTAGGACCCATCTTACACCCTCATGGGTGGTGTGACCATGTCTACCACATGTCATATCAATGGAAGCGAGAAATTCCTCCACGATTACTCCTGTCGTCAAATAAACATGGCCAAAAAGCCATTCCAACGAGCATACCCCAAGGGTATCACCACTCGAAATATGATTACCTCAAACAATATCTGCGGTACAATCACATGTACAACGCGTCCATCCATTCCTCGAGCAACCCGCTCGGTATAAGGGTCACGTCAATCGGTGACGCACACGTCTCCTTGTGCCCGACACTGGCACCCGAGGCATACAACTGAAAACGTATACTTAACGCATTGCTCATCGTAACGATGATGCATGTCTAATAAGACATCTCCTGCACTATCGTCATCGCCATCCCGTGACGACACATGCCCACTCATGACATCTAAGGTATCGTCAACTAGTGACGATACAAGTCAACAATGACATCTAAATAACCTAGTCAACTCGTGACGGTCCATGTATATCGACATATGTCATCCATCATCATGCTAGTAAATAGTCATAATAAAACATGCATATCAACGCATACCAGCAATAATAATGCTAATAAAATAGCAATATCTCATACCTCATCGCTAACAAGATAGCGGCATACCTATCTCCGTCGCTCCATAATAATACGTAATCAGCACCCATCGCTCGAAGGCGGCCAAAATCCTGTGCTGAATATATAGCGGTACAGTCCATCGCTATAGAATCGACGGCATGATACCTCGTCATATAATAGGTGGCATGAAACCTCGCTATACACCTGAGTATGAATCATCGTCACATAATAGCGAAAAGAGGCATCGTCATCAATACATCTGGCGGAAAGAACCATCGCCAATTAATATAGCGGAATGAGGCATCGCTATCATACATCTGGCGGAAAGAACCATCGCCCATCAATATAGCGGAATGAGGCATCGCTATCATACATCTGGCGGAAAGAACCATCGCCAATCAATATAGCGGAATGAGGCATCGCTATCATACATCTGGCGGAAAGAACCATCGCCAATCAATATAGCGGAATGAGGCATCGCTATCATACATCTGGCGGAAAGAACCATCGCCAATCAATATAGCGGAATGAGGCATCGCTATCATACATCTGGCGGAAAGAACCATCGCCAATCATCATAAAAGAATGAGTCATCGTATGGGGCACCTTACCCCGTGGCACCTTACCACAATAACATCGCATGGCTACTTACCATGTGGGGCACCTTACCCCGTGGCACCTTACCACAATAACATCGCATGGCTACTTACCATGTGGGGCACCTTACCCCGTGGCACCTTACCACAATAACATCGCATGGCTACTTACCATGTGGGGCACCTTACCCCGTGGCACCTTACCACAATAACATCGCATGGCTACTTACCATGTGGGGCACCTTACCCCGTGGCACCTTACCACAATAACATCATGTAAACATTATCATATAAGCATCGTATAATCATCATCATATAAACATCTTATGCACATCATCATATAAACATCTTATGCACATCATCATATAAACATCGTATGCACATCATCATATAAACATCTTATGCACATCATCATATAAACATCGTATAAACATCATCATTATAATCTTATTCCTCATAATCATCATCATAATCATTATCATAAACATCATATCATCTTTACTTATCATAAGCATTATCATAACTTACTTATCATTATCATCGTCATAAACATCATATCATCTTTACTTATCATAAACATTATCATAACTTACTTATCATTATCATCATAAACTTATTTGTAATAACATCATCGTAAACATCTTGTCATCTTTATTCATCATAGACATCATCATCATAAACATCGTAATTACTTCTGTAATCATAGCATAGTCATAGTGTAAGAATATGTTACCGTCCGATGCCCGTACGCGTCTTACGTACCTTCCTCGCTTGAACATTACATGAACAAACGCATTAGTATATTCAATAATAATTGAGACCATACCGAAGTATTCCACTGTCGGTTGTCTACCCAGTCTGTCCTCAGACAATACATCATATCTTTCTTTTCCCTGATTTTCTTCCAAAATCAGATTCCTTGGCACGTAGCATATAGAGTGTTAGACATCGCTATTAATGCCATCCTATCGTGTTCCACACGATTCCTGCAACCACAATGGTTAGCAATACCACTTTTCATATCATAAAAGCACATAAACAATTAGTCATGCCGTATAACATTAATGCCATCATGCATAAATATGTGCTATCAATATCTTCCTAGGCCCTTAACAGCCCCAACGAGCAACCACTGCTCTGATACCACTAATGTAAGGACCCCGTATACTTAACCCTTGATTAGTGTATTAACCACTATGTGTGGTACATGCTTTCTATACAATGTCAATCGGGAAGCTCTGATGATACTTAATCATTGCCTGTCAATGATTGACTCATATGTTTGCCCTTTACCAACCCCTTGGTGCCACTTTTCACATTGTAAACTTTTATAAAAATTTGGGCAGAGTCTCCCCATAAATAGAGCTATCCCAAAAAAAGAGCACAGCATATAACATAATTCCCGGCCAGGGAACACATAATACTCAGCAGAAAGCAGTAATGCAAGTAAATTCCCAGCCAGGGAAGACACCACACATATGACGACAAAGGTGGGTTTCAACACCCACATAATACACCAATGACTCTCTTATCATTTAGCAATTCTACCTCTAATTGCATGCAACATAGAATGAAAGAGAGAAAGGCTCATGCCTTTACATACAACCCATATACAAGTATAATCGTGCTCACATGCGAGCATCATGAATATGTATAAAACCATCATGGGTATATGGGTATTCTATACGATACCGTGCTCCATCAAGCCCTGGTACCGCAATCCTGGGAGTACATCCAATCAACAGCTCGAGCTCATCTCCAAAGCCATCGATGTACCTGTTCACCTGTCCCAACAGAGACAGCCCCCAACGGGGTGAGCATACCAATTCCACAATTTCATAATCATAATGACATAGTACATAATTTACGAAAATGTAAATATTGTGGAACATATATGATACTTCCTGGATGGTATCATCCTCATCATAGCGTACCCCTGTAATAACCCTGTTCTCAAAACAGATAAATCATCAAATCTTGAATATGCAGTTAATCATCATATTGGTTAACCCTAGCCAGTCTCAAATCAGTAACCTTTCATAACATCTTACTTTATTTGGCAATGATTGGTAACATTTCATAACATCATTTCATAACATCGTTTCATAACATCGTTTCATAACATCTTTTCATAACATCTTTTCATAACATCTTACTTAATTTAGCAATAATTAGCAACATTTCATAACATCATTTCATAACATCTTTTCATAACATCTTACTTAATTTAGCAATAATTAGCAACATTTCATAACATCATTTCATAACATCGTTTCATAACATCTTTTCATAACATCTTACTTAATCTAGCAATAATTAGCAACATTTCATAACATCATTTCATAACATCGTTTCATAACATCTTTTCATAACATCTTACTTAATCTAGCAATAATTAGCAACATTTCATAACATCATTTCATAACATCGTTTCATAACATCTTTTCATAACATCTTACTTAATCTAGCAATTATCATAATTCTAGATATCATATTGAGATTTCCTTAACTTCCGATACTGGTTAATCACTTCTCTGATTAACTACGTCTCTGTTCCTATTATTACCCATAGGGAAATAAAATACAGATATCCTAGATATCTTATCAAATACCACATTCTCATTTCTTACTTCAAGGTAACGTCATACTATGGGTGTTTGCTCCGTAGCAACCACACCTCATCATTGGCTCGCTTCATAGCGGCACTGAGCATTCCACCATGTGAAACAGCATATCGTAACCAAGTCCAGATACCATCATAGTAAAACATATCATATATCTTAAATCATGCATCATACTTGTAAAACATCATTTAAACTATGCTCGTACGCTAAACGTACCTTAAATCCTCGAAGTCCGAGCCAAACCTTGCTCGAGTTCCATGCCCCGAGAAACGATGTGCTAAAACGATAAATAATTCACAATTATTTACGAACATGTAACCCATGCTCAAGCACATTCATAACCTTCAAAATATTGTCAACACTCGACAATAAATCATTTAAAAGACCCGGGGCAGGGTACATGCAGGGAGGGAAAACGAATGCGATAATATCGAAAATTGTTCAAGAACATCCTACAAAATTCGAACCCTAAACTCACAATTCGAACCCAACCAGCATCATAATACACCTAAGATGTGAATTAAACCATCAATGGCAAGAATCATCACCTTTGCCAAAAACCCCCAATAATTCGAAAATTAGACCCTACGAAATTGGGGAAATTCGAACCATAACATCTTAATTCGATCCCACTTAAGCATCATAATTCATTTAAGCATGAATAAATCGAATCCTAACAAGAATTATCATCCTCATGCCAACAATCCCCAAAATCGAACATAAATCCCCCACACATCATGAAATTCGAACCAACCTCCACAAATTCGAATTCAATCCTCAAAATTCGAACATAATAATTCACAATAGGTAGGGAAAATACATCATAAGCATGGAAAAGGGGTAAGGAACGTTACCCAACGAAATCGGAAGCAAAATCGGACGAAATCCGATGAACCCTAGAAATTGGGGATCGCCGCTCTTTCTCAAAATTCGACCTCAAATCGCGATGAAACTTTCAATTGCCGGAGGGGAAATGAGCGCCTGGACGAGACGAAGCCGTGGGTAGGTCGGACGCGCCGATCGGCGGCGGGACGGCGGCGGCCGAAGCGCTTTTGCGCGCGGGGTGCAGGGCTGACGGGAAGAGGGCGCGCGGGAGAGAGAGAGAAAATGTGAGGGCTGAAATGAAATTCTTCTTTAAAATTTTGGGTTCAATTGGTATTTATAGCAAAAATACCCCGAAAAATTAATAGCCCCACAAATACATCGTGATTCATTAAAAATCATCTGTTTTCAAAAACTCTCTCTCTAACTCCAAAACCCTCTACCGGTGCTCACATAGCACCCGAGACTCCGAGACACATCAAAAACCCAACTCTTAGGTTTTACACCGTAATGTGAATACAATCTCAACCTCTGGATCCAACGATCCCAACTACCCAAATAAACGAGCCCAGAAGGCCCAACATCGCGATTAAACTCCAAATCGCTACGTAAAACCACTTTAGGGATTATTAACACTACGGGATTAGCACCTATAATCCCTGGTCATCACAGGAAGTCTGTTCCACTTCAGAGTTGACACGAGGTCAACGTTCCCACGGTTGAGGTGTCATTCAGGATGCGTTCTTACTGGTTGTATTAGAACGAAGGATGATTGTCCGATCTACAGTCGTAAGTATCGGTTGTTTTGCAGTCATGAGGGACTGACTTTTGGGATGACCCGCATCGAGGTACGTTTGCCTCTTGGGTGATATATTGGTTTTGGGTAAGTCGCCCTGTTTCAGAGTTGATGTGAGGTAAGTATCCTCGCGTTTATTAAGACGATTCTGTTATGATCAAGAATCGAGGTTATGGCTCCATGTTGTGGTGTACCCCGGGTGTTACGGGATACACCGGTGCTAATTTCGAGGACGAAATTCTTTTAGTGGGGGATATTGTGATGACCTGGGATTGGAGATGTTAATCCCGGAGTGTTAATAACCCCTAAAGATGTTTTACGTAGCGATTTGGAGTTTAATCGCGGTGTTGGGCCTTCTGGGCTCGTCTATTTGAGTAGCTGGGATCGTTGGATCTCGAGGTTGAGATTGTATTCTCATTTCGGTGAAAACCTGTGAGTTGGGTTTTTAGTTTGACTCGAAATCTCGGGTGCTTGGTGTGGGCACCGGTAGGGGGTTTTTGAGTTAGAGAGAGAGTTTTTGAAAACAGATGATTTTTAATGAATCATGATGTATTTGTGGGGCTATTAGTATTTCGGTGTATTTTGCTATAAATACAAGTTGAACCCGAGATTTTTATTAAAATCCCATTTTCAGCCCCAACCCGCGTCTCTCTCTCTCTCCCGCCGATTCCCGAAATTCCTGCCCAGCCCGCGCACGAAAACGCCTCGCCCGCCGCCGCCGGCCGCCGATCGGCGCGTCCGACCTACCCACGGCTTCGTCTCGACCAGGCGCTCCTTTCCCCTCCGTCAATTCGAAGTTTCATCGCGGTTTGAGTTCGAATTTTACAGAAGAGCGGCGATCCCCAAATTCTAGGGTTTATCGATTTTGGTCGATTTTTCTTCCGATTTTCGTTTGGGTAACGTTCTTTACCTCTTTTTCGTCCCTCTCACGTAATTCCCTGCTATTTTTGGTGGATTTGTGTTCGAATTTAAAGAACTATAAGGGTTCGAATTTAAGGGATTGTTTGGTTCGAAAATTGAGGGCTTTAAATTCGAAAATTGGGGGTTTTTGGCATGAGGATGATGATTCTTGTTGTTATTCGATTTATTCATGTTTAAATGAATTATGATGCTTTTTGGGTTCGATTTGTGAGATAAGGGTTCGAAAATTTGTAGGGTATCCTTGAACAATTTTCGTTGTTGTCTCATTCGTTCCCCTCCCTGCATGTACCCTGCCCCGGGTCTTTTAAATGATTTATTGTCGTGTGTTGACGATATGTTGAGGGTTATGGGTGTGCTTGAGCATGGGTTGCATGTTCGTAAATAATCGTGAATTATTTATCGTGTTAGCACATCATTCCTCGGGGCATGGAACTCGAGCAAGGTTTGGCTCGGACTTCGAGGATTTAAGGTACGTTTAGCGTACGAGCATAGCTTAAATGATGTTTTACAAGTATGATGCATGATTTATACTACATGAAATGCTTTACTAAGATGGCACCGTGACTTGGTTACGTTATGTTGAATCACATGGTGAAATGCTTGGTGCCGCTATGAAGCGAGCAAATGATGGGTGTGGTCGCTACGGAGCGAACACCAGTAGTATGACGCTACTTTGAAGTAAGAAATGAAAATGTGGTGTTGATTAGATATCTAGGATATCTGTATTTTATTCCCTATTGGTAATGAATAGGAACAGAGACGTAGTTAATCAGAGAAGTGATTAACTAGTATCGGAAGTTAAGGAAGTCTCAATATGATATCTAGAATTATGATAATTGCTAGATAAAGAAAGATGTTATGAAATGTTGTTAATTCAAAACTGGTTAGGGTTAACCAATATGATGATTAACTGCATATTCAAGATTTGATGATTTATCTGTTTTGAGAACAGGGTCATTACAGGGGTACGCTAGGATGAGGATGATACCATCCAGGAAGTGTCACATATGTTCCACAATATTTACATTTTTGTAAATTATGTATTATGTCATTATGATTATGAAATTGTGGAATTGGTATGCTCACCCCGTTGGGGGCTGTCTCTGTTGGGACAGGTGGACAGGTACATCGATGGCTTTGGAGATGAGCTCGAGCTGTTGATTGGATGTACTCCCAGGATCGTGGTACCAGGGCTTGAAGGAGCACGGTATCGTATAGAGTACCTATATATATATACACCCATGATGGTTATACACATGATTATGATGCTCGCATGTGAGCACGATGGTACTTGTATATGGGTTGTATATAAAGGCATGAGCCTTTCTCCCTCTCATTCTATGTTGCATGCAATTAGATGTAGAATTGCTAAAGGATTATGAGAGTCATTAGTGTATGTGGGTGTTGAAACCCACTTTTGTTGCCATATGTGTGGTGTCTTCCCTGGTTGGGAATTTACTTGATATTGCTGTATTCTGATGAGTATTATGTTTTCCCTGGCCGGGAATTATGTTGTGTGCTGTACTTTTATTTCGGGATAGCTCTATTTATGGGGAGACTCTGCCCAAATTTTTATAAAAGTCCACAATGTAAAAAGTGGTGTAAGGGGCGAACTCTATGAGTCTCTTGTTGTTAGGATGATAAGCTTTTAACATTGTATGTTAAAGAAAACTTTATAATTGCCATTCAATGGTAAAGTACCATTGGAGTTCCCGAATGATTTTATGGAAAGCATGTGCCACACATAATGATTAATACACTAATCAAGGGTTAAGTATTTGGGGTCCTTACACAAACAGTTGAGGCAAAACATGTCGGTCAAGCAAGTCGGTCTGCTAAAGATTTTGAAAGAGCAGGCGAGGTCTTTCGAAAGACAATTAGTATGTAATGGAACCAGGTCTGCTCATCATGTGGTAGCTTCTTATTAAGGGGTATCACAGTAAGTTCGTTCAAAATTCAAACCATTGGGGCGTCTGTTCGTATTTCGAGGTAAATCCTAACCGTTCAATACATCAGAGATCAACGGTCATGATTCGAGGAGGCCCCCATATATATATATATATATATATATATATATATATATATATATATATATATATATATATATATATATATATATATATATATATATATATATATATATATAGCATGGTTGGTCCCCCATTGCCTGATTTTGCAACTATTGAAACAGATCGGCTCCGACCTCTTTTGCATCATTCTCCGTTTTTCTCTTTCTGAAAACTCCTAAGTACATTTATTCTTAGCTGTTTTATTTGAGAATGTCTTCCTCACCTGATAAATTATTCCCTTCCCCTCTATCCGACGAGGCTCTTAGGGTGGTAGATCAGTATGGTTCTTTTTATCCCGAAGGGATTGCCCTCCCTGAGGAAGTTGTCCGAACCGAGGACACCCAGGAAGTTGGGGTCTCGGTCGGGCATGAACTTCAGATTGCTGAGACAAGCCCTCGGCGTAGATAGGAGTCCCTCTCTGATAATTATCCCTGGTATGAACTGTACATTCCTGCTTGGGATGATTCAGATGAGGCTCAAATCTGCAAGCTCAGCCAAGCCCCTTCTGAACACGAATTCCTATTTCCTTCTTCATCCCAACGGCCGCACCAACCTCCTGAGGGTTATTACAACTTTTACCATGGGCAGCTGGAGGGGGGTTTACGTTTACCTCTTCCCGAGTTCTTTCAAGAGCTCAATACTTTTTATCAACTTAACCTCAGCCAATTCTCCCCCAACTCTTTTCGTATTTTATGCAGCCTTGTAGTTATTTTTAGGGCTTTGGGGTTACCTTATGACAACCCCTCCCTCTCTTAATTTTTCCATATCAAGAGGTCCGACGAGGGGCCTTGGTATCTGAGTAGCCGACCTGGTTGTGCTTTTGTAGGGGGGTATCCTAGTAAGATCAAGGATTGGAAGAACTACTTCTTTTTTGTTAAACGTCATCGGCCATGGGTATGCTGTACTGACTGGATAGATTATCTTCCGGTTCTCCCCTCACCAACCAAAAATTTCAAAAAGAGCCCCCTCTACTTAGATGTAATGAGAGCCATTGGGGGCCACTGCTTCAATTCATCTAAACTGTTGGTGGAGGAGCTCTTTTGTTTTGCTGAGCTGAGTCCGACCGATATAACTTTGAGGGGGAAAGCTGGTACTAATTTAAGCAAACTTCAATAACTATTTTAAATTTCCAAGTATTTTTTGCTAGGTTAGGCTGACCTCTTATTTGTTCCGACATTAAGGGGACAGAGTCATGAGTTCATTAGTGCACAAGGCTCTTCAGCGGAGGAAGCAAAAGCAAGCCCCGCAATCCCGCTCAGCTGAGGGAGTAACTATTTTGGATGTGATGGCTGAGAGTCCTGTAGCCGAGGATGTCCCCTTATCTAGGAAAAAACGGGCTGAGCCAGAGAGAGGTGAGGGGTCCTCGGCAGTGGATGGCTAGCCGGTGAGGCAGGTTCGAGTTTGGATTGAGCCTTCAAGCCCACCCCAGGTGGGTGCGAAGGGAAGTGAACCAGCTCGGTTTGAGAAGTGTAGGTCATGGAGCCCTACCGAGGAGGAGTGTGATGTCCCCGAAATAATTATGTGCAATTGAGTATTAATTATGTTTATGTGAGGATTATGGTGTTAATTTATTGGCGTTGAATGAATAATAATGGGAAATGCTTAGTCATGCAATGGCCATGACCTAGTAATGCATTTCAGGGTGCATGTGATGCATGTTGGGAATTTGAGTTATGGTATGATTATTTGGGCTGGGTGTTGATTGTTTTTGGTAAAGCATGTTTAATTGGAGTTTTGATGTATTTTATTGAATAAATGTTATAAAATATCATGTGAGGATATTTTAATACATCATGCTAAATACCGGGACCCAAAACATAACCCTATCATCTAACCACCCCACTCAACCCATACCCATCTGCAGGCTTACCCATACCTCACTTCACCCTTCCACCACTAAATCTCTATCACTCATTTTTCCCCCAACTTCTTCCCCATTTTTCGTCCAACATCTGAGCAACAAGAGGGGGTGTGAAGCTTGGAAAATATTGGCTTCTTGCTAAGGAAGTGGGGCAAAAGGGGTAAGGAATCATTTTGTGTTATGGTTCAATTTATGGTTGAAGTTAGATAAAGTGTTGAGTAGAAATGGCATGTGTAGTAGCTTTTTGTTGAGAACATTGTTTTGAGTAGTTACATGGTACTATAATGGTGTATTTTGTGTGTTGAGTTGTTGGGGTATGATGGTTTGTTGTATGTTTTATGGTAGCCTTGGGATGGTGCGTGAAAATGGTGGTTGTTTCGCGATTACAGACATCCGCGATCGATCGGCCCGTTTTCCCGATCGATCGCAAGCACCAGAGTGCGAGGCAGAGACATTTGGCGATAGATCGCGAGTTTGCGCGATCGATCGGTGAAGTCAGCGATCGATCGGCATGTTTTCAGCGATCGATCGCGGAATGGAGAATTTTGGGCATTAAGGCAGTAGCATCTCGCGATCGATCGGGGCCCATTGGCGATCGATCGCAAGAAGCCAAATTATGTGTTTTAATTATTTATTGTGGGATTTTCGGTATTGGGCTATTATTGGCTTCTAATATGGGTTTGTGTGATTGTGTAGAACCATCCCAGGTGGCAACACAACCAAGGAAGTAAAGTCCTACCGCATCCTACTTTTGGAAAGCTACGTAGAAGATGTACGGGCACCAAACGGTACATGTATTTTATATACTTATTGGAACATGCATTGAGGATGCAAGTATATATTAGATTGTGCATTGTGAATGCAAATACATGTTGAATTATACATTATGATTGCATATGTGTATGTTGAACACTTGGTGCACATCCCATGAGTCATGGTTATATTGGAGTGGTGATTTTAGTGCTTTGCCGCTGTCACTTGAAGTGATGAAGAATACTTGCCGCTGTCATATTATAGCGAGGAATGAATATTTGCCGCCAAATGTTGAAGCGAGGGTATTGCCGCATGTCGCATTTGAGCGAGGTTATTCAATGCCGCTAATATGTCGAAGCGAGGGGTATTGGTTCTGTATGTAATCCAACAAGCATGGTACGCAGCGGAATAAAATTTTGGATTACTATAACACCGGATCTATACAAAGGTTATCATATCGGATAAAGGATCAAAAGTCTCACCCTCGTAGCGTGTTTGAGCAGAATGCTCGGTGCAGCACGTCCAACGCGTCCACGAGTCACGAACAAAAGTTTTCACTTTTGTCTCTACTGTGTGGATATCAAATCGGTAAGGGACCGTTCAAGAACAAATTGCTAGACTCGTTCTTGAACCGGAATCAAAACCACACACGGTTCACAACCGATTAAACGGCGGCCAAACAAACCCCAAGCTTACACGGCGGCGGCCGAGAACTTCTTGGAGCTAAGTGAGGCGGCCGAGAGCTATTTTAGTGGCTAGGTTTTATTTTGAATTGTATGATTAACTATTAATCAAAACCTTGTATTTATATTATAAGATTTTAATTAAGGTTCAAGACTTTCTTAAAAGTCTCATGGGCCCAAACCCATGATTTAATTAAATCCTTATAATCATTTAATTAAGACTCTTCTTAATTAATTAATTCATCCCATGAATTTAATTCCCTTTATCGATTTAATCTTTTGTGCGACCAGATAGGATCTTGTAATGTTGGCAGTGACATAAAATCTCATTTTACGTCACAAGCAATGAGCGGTATCTAGCAACACATCAAGGCTACCCAAATTACAAGAATGTCAATGACTCGACATAACCTAAGAACTTGTGATAATATTAACCATGTAACTTAATCCCTTTGTCCTTTGTGTTTAGATTGAACACGAGTCATGGAATAGTCATACTCGTATATTCAATCTCTATTTCTTGATCCCCAAGTAGAACTAGAATAAACGAATAAGCTCGATATCTCATATCGACTCATTCGAGCATGGCCATGCATTTTAGTCTTACTTGATCAAGGGCCCAAACACTTCTCCTGTTATATAGGAGGGACAAATCCTATCTCGATCAATCAACATCCCTCTACATAATTCGTAATGTATCCAATAGTCGCCTTTATAGTTTACCCTGTTACGGGTAACGTTTGACAATATCAAGTTACATAACTCCTTATGTTGGGATCTCTGATGATTACAAGTCGTAAGGATTACATACATTATTATCACTATGAGAATTGCTTATGACGCTCATATAACTATCCATGTAGCATTCTCATGGTGGGTCTGTCCAGTACATCGTTCTCTAACATTTACCCATTTGTTGGTTTGATATCTCATATCAATGAACAATTCATCAATCAACACATACTAGTCTCTATGTATTATCATTATCCCGATTCATGATAATACTTGACTAGGGACAATGTTTAAGAATAATAAAATATTATTCTAAGGAAATTAACATATATATTAATTCACATTGCACAGTTAAACGAATAATATATAATAATGAATTGCCATTCATAAAATCATAAACATTGTATGTCAAAACAATCATCCAATGACGTGTCTTAGGGCATATCCCAACAAATCTCCCACTTGCACTAAGACCACTCAGACATACGCCTAATGCCTAGAGATCTAGTATGACGATCATGATTCTGCTGTGACAGTGGATTCGTCAATGGGTCAGATACGTTATCATATGTTGGTACTTTGCATATTTTAACATCTCCCCTTTCAACGATTTCTCGAATGAAATGAAAGTGCCGAAGTATGTGCTTGGATCTTTGGTGAGATCTAGGTTCCTTAGCCAATGCGATCGCTCCATTGTTGTCACAATAGAGTTCTATCGGATCTTTAATGCTAGGCACCACTCCAAGTTCAGAAATGAACTTCCTAATCCAAACAGCTTCCTTTGCTGCATCTGAGGCAGCAATATACTCAGCTTCTGTTGTAGAATCGGCTACTGTCTCTTGCTTTGAACTCTTCCAGCTCACAGCACCTCCATTTAGGCAATACACATATCCAGATTGCGATCGATAATCATCTTTGTCGGTTTGGAAGCTTGCATCAGTGTAACCCATTACATTGAGCTCTTCCTCACCTCCATAAATCAAGAATGTATCCTTAGTTCTTCTCAAGTACTTCAGGATATTCTTGATAGCAATCCAGTGACCTTCACCTGGATCAACTTGATATCTGCTCGTCATGCTCAAAGCATACGATACATCGGGACGAGTACATATCATGGCATACATGATAGATCCAATAGCTGACGCATATGGGATCTTACTCATGCGTTGTCTCTCATCTGGTGTTGAAGGACACTGTTCCTTCGAGAGATATATACCATGTGTCATAGGCACGAATCATTTCTTTGATTCTTGCATGCTAAACCTTTTAAGCACTTTGTCTATGTATATACTTTGACTTAGGCCAAGTAATCTTTTTGATGTATCTCTATAGATCTTGATTCCTAATACATAGGTGGCTTCACCCAAGTTTTTCATAGAAAAGCAATTCACTAGCCAAATCTTTACAGATTGTAAGGCAGGGATATCATTCTCAATGAGAAGTATGTCATCTACATACAATATTAGGAAGATAATTATGCTCTCACTGACCTTCTTGTAGACACAAGGTTCATCTACGTTTTTGATGAAACCAAACTCTTTGACTGCATCATCAAAACGAAGATTCCAACTCCGAGAAGCTTGCTTTAATCCATAAATGGATCGTTGTAGCTTGCACATCTTTCCAGCATCCTTTGGATCGACAAAACCCTCGGGCTGTGTCATGTACACATCCTCAAGCAGATTTCCATTAAGGAAAGCTGTTTTGACATCCATCTGCCAGATTTCATAATCATGAAATGCAGCTATTGCAAGTAAGATCCTTATGGATTTAACCATGGCCACTGGTGAAAAGGTTTCATCATAGTCAATACCATGAATTTGTTTGAATCCTTTTGCAACCAGTCGACCTTTATAGGTTTGTACATTACCATCCATATCGATCTTTCTCTTGAAAATCCATTTGCACCCTATGGGTCGTACCCCTTCAGGTGGATCAACCAAAGTCCATACTTGGTTTGCATACATGGATTCCATCTCAGATTTCATGGCCTCTTGCCATTTCTCAGAATCAGTGCCCATTATAGCTTCTTGATAAGATGACGGCTCATCCTCATCAATAAGTAGTAAGTCACCTTGTTGAGTCACAAGAAATCCATATCTCTGTGGCTCCCGGTGTTCTCTTACAGACCTACGCTGGGCTTGTGTCTCTTGAGCAGGCACTTTATCCACAACAACTTGTGGTGTCTGCTCTGTTTACATCTCAATATCATGTTCAATGTTTTCTTGTGGTTGAACTTCACTAAGTTCTATTTGTCGCCCACTGGTTTTTCTAGAAATAAATTCTCTTACAAGAAAAAAAACCAGTCCGAGAAACAACTACTTTGTTCTCGGTGGGATAATAGAAATAGTATCCTTTAGTTTCCTTAGGATGCCCCACAAATAAACACTTATCAGATTTGGGTCCAAGTTTGTTAGAGATGTGACGTCTCACGAAAGCCTCACAACCCCAAATCTTCATAAAAGACATACTAGGACGCTTCCCAGTCCATATCTCATATGGTGTCTTTTCCACTGATTTAGATGGAACACGGTTCAGTATGAATATTGTTGTTTCTAAAGCATGTCCCCAAAAGGATATCGGAAGATCTGCATGACTCATCATTGATCTAACCATGTCCAACAAGGTTCGATTTCTCCTCTCGGATACACTATTCCATTGTGGAGTATACGGAGGAGTGAGTTGTGGGACTATCCCACACTCCTTTAGATAGTCATGAAACTCTTGGCTCAAGTATTCACCTCCTCGATCTGATCGAAGGATTTTGATACTTTTGCCAAGTTGGTTTTGTACTTCATTCTTGAAATCTTTGAACTTTTCAAAGGTTTCATGCTTATGCTTCATTAGGTACACATACCCATATCTACTGAGGTCATCAGTAAATGTAACGAAGTATTGAAAACCACCTCTAGCTTGTGTACTTATTGGCCCACATACATCACTATGTATTAGTCCCAATAAAACATTTGCCCTTTCAACATGTCCCTTGAAAGGGGCTTTAGTCATCTTGCCCATTAAACAAGACTCGCATGTTTCATATGATTCAAAATCAAATGAATCTAATACTCCATCCTTATGAAGTTTAGATATGCAGTTCTCGTTTATGTGGCCCAAGCGACAATGCCAGAGATAAGTCGGATTACAATCATTATTTTTAATCCTTTTAGTATTTATGTTATAGACAGGCATATCAAGATTTAATAAATAAAGACCATTCACCATTTATGCACTAGCATAAAACATATCATTTAAATAAATTGAACAACAGTTGTCCTTTATCATAAATGAAAATCCATACTTGTCCAAACAAGAAATAGAAATAATGTTTTTCGTAATAGAAGGCACAAAATAACAGTCTTTTAAAATCAACGATAAACCAGAAGGCAAAGATAAATGATAATCCCCTACAGCTAATGCAGCAACTCTTGCTCCATTTCCAACTCGGAGATCAACTTCGCCTTTCGCCAACAATCTACTCTTTTTGAGGTCCTGCACATTTACACAAATGTGAGATCCACATCCAGTATCTAATACCCATGATGAAGAAGTAGATAAATTGATTTCTATAACAAAAATACCTGAAGTGGAAGTCACACTTCCTTTCTTGAGATCCTCCAGATATACTTTTGTAAGGACCCTAATCCTTAAGTGCGGAATCAAGGCATAATATAGCTAATATAAATGATCAGAGTGAGAAATAACGTGTTGCGTTTATGAGCTTAAGCATTACATGCCAAAAGTAAGGACTACCAAAAATTGATTAATTACATTCCCCATCAAATGAATGCTATCAACTAGTTTTACACTACTCCTAGAGTAGACACTAGGCAAAATAATCATGTCCTTCATCTACCAAAGATGCTCTTCAAGCTCACTGTCTCAACCCGTCTAGCCCTCCTATCATGCCAAACGTGTACCTACAAGGACAACCCCCAAACATGAGCAATAATAATCATTCATATTCAACACAATATGAAGATAAAGCGTAAATGCATAATCATAATAAAACACTTCCTGTTTTCCCATGCATTTCAAACGCTTCCCGTTTAGTTGTCCTTGTACCATAACTCATGAGTATAATCAATAGATTATTTTAAATGGTCTAAACATGTCATGACATATACCAGCTCATCAATACCAAATACTGATCACCAATCCCTAGTCTGTCCATCACAATGTATTTTAATGCCCCTCGCTTATTTTCATATAGGCGGCATAGGATAACCTCGCTTCAATGGACATGCGGGACTCCCACCCCTCGCCTCTCATTGAGCGGCAAATACCCTTTCCTCGCCCTATATGATAACCACGCTCAAATGTGACATGCGGCGCTCCCACCCCTCGCTTCACATTTAGCGGAACCAAACCAAATAGCGGCAAGCATTAAAATCATCAAGGGATGACCACGACTCATGGGATGTGCACCAATAATCATATGCATCTATAAACATCATGCATAACATGCATTTGCATCCACAATGCAATACCACATATATACTCGCATCCACAATGCATAAACAATGAGTATATAAGATACATGTACCGTTGGGGTGCCCATACGTCCACTACGTACCTTTCCAAAAGTGGATTTGATATGGCTTCAATTCCTCGGTTGCGTTGCTACCTGGGATGGTTCTACACAATCACACAACCCCATATTAGAAGCCAAATAATAGCCAAATACCAAAAATTTGTCAAAATAAAGCATTTCTCAAAAATCCACTGGCGGCGATCGATCGCTTCACCCAGGCGATCGGTCGCCTCAAAATTTTCACTGCGGCGATCGGTCGCCCCAAACATGGCGATCGATCGCCATTCCTTTGATTTGGCTACTGCCTCTCGGCGATCGGTCGCCTTATTTTAGGCGATCGATCGCCTAACCCGCAAAAAGTCTACTGCCTCTTGGCGATCGGTCGCCTCTTTTCAGGCGATCGATCGCCTCGCACAGAGGCGCGATTTTCTGCCATTTTTGCTCCAAAATCTCATCCAATCCATCCCAACACTTATACAATCAAACAACAACAAAAATGACAACTTAAACCACCAAAATATACTTCAAAACAAGTATAAATCTAACCATTAACCAAACCCACAACAACCCAACATAAACCCATTTTAAAACCCTTCAAAACCAACCCAAACTTAAACAAAACCTTACAAAATTAACCATGAGGTATCCATACCTCTTGGGGACCTCAAATCACCCAACAATCTCCACAAATCAAGATTTTTGAAAGGTTTCTCTTCACCCCAAAGCTTGAGCTCGAAAATGGAAGGAGGAAGGGTTTGTAGATTTGATTTTGGTAAAGTAAAAGTAATTTTGGTAAAGGTGGGGGGTTATAAGGGTATAAAAGGGGATTGGGTTTAATTAAAATGCAATCCTCAATCCATGGTGTATAAAACACCCCAACATGATATTTTCCAAGGCATTAAACCAAATGCACCAAAATATCAATTAAACACATGATTTCTAATTAATTGCTAACCAAGGCAAATAAATCATGCTTCCAACCATAATTCCCAACATACCCAATATGCACCCTGAAATGCTATCCCGGGTCACTCTAACACATGACTAAGCATTTCCACATAATAATTCCAACACATAATTAATTACCATCATAATTAATCATATAAACACAATTAATGCACCAAGTTGCAATTAATCATTTCAGGGATATCACAATACTCCCCTACTTATAAGATTTCGTCCTCGAAATCACATGCACTTACCCCAAAAGAAACTAAACATAAACACATACCAGAGAATAGTTTCGGGTAGTGCTGCACCATATGCCGCTCCGTCTCCCACGTAGCCTCCTCGACACCCCTGCGATCCCACTGAACCTTGATCATAGGTATCACTTTGTTCCGAAGTCTACGGTCTGCTCGATCCAGAATTCTGACAGGCCGTTCCACATAAGATACATCTGATTCCAACTGAACTTCGGAAGGCTGTAACACATGCGACGGATCCGGCTCATACTTCCGCAGCATCGATACATGAAACACATCATGTATACCAGATAAAGAAGGCGGCAAGGCCAGTCGGTAAGCTAAGGTGCCAATGCGCTGCAAAATCTCGTACGGTCCAACATACCTCGGAGACAGTTTCCCGCGCATCCCATCGCACAACGCCTCTGAAAGGCGAGATCTTCAAAAAGACCTTATCCCCCAACTGAAATTCCAACGGTCTCCGCCGTTTATTTGTATAAGCTGCCTGTCTGTCCTGGGCCGCTTTCATTTTCTGCCTTATCGTCTTTATCTTCTCTTCCATCTCTCGGATCAACTCCGGTCCTCCGACCGATCTGCGGTCCAAATCATCCCAACACAAGGGTGATCTACACCGTCTGCCATAAAGAGCTTCAAACGGAGCCATCTGAATACTCGCCTGGTAGCTATTGTTATAAGAAAACTCTACCAAAGGCACTGAATCCTGCCAAGAGGCATCGAACTCCAAAACACAAGCTCTCAACATGTCCTCGAGCGTCTGAATAGTGCGCTCGGTCTGGCCATCCGTCTGAGGATGATAAGCAGTGCTCAATCTGACTTCAGTTCCCAAGGCTGACTGAAGACCTTCCCAAAAATGAGATGTGAATCGCGGATCTCGATCTGACACTATGGAAACGGGGATCCCATGCAATTTCACCACATCTCTAATATACAACTGCGCCATCCTAAAAAAGGTGAAAGTCATGCTATAGGGGATAAAGTGGGCTACCTTAGTCAATCTGTCCACAATCACCCAAATAGCATCGAAGCCTGAAGCACTCCTCGGCAAATGAGTCACGAAGTCCATGGAAATGTGTTCCCACTTCCACTTCGGTATCTCCAAGCTTCTCAACTCGCCGCCAGGTCTCTGCCTCTCTGTCTTAACCTGCTGGCAGATCAAACACCTCTTCACAAAAGCGACGACATCAGATTTCATCCTCTTCCACCAAAACTGACCACACAGATCTCTGTACATCTTCTTCCCGCCTGGGTGGATGCTAAGTCTGCTACTATGAGCTCGCTCCAAGATCCCCTTACGCAACTCCGGCGTACTCGGAACCACCCAACGGTCACCCAATCTCAAAGACCCGTCATCGGCCACTCTGAATTTCGTTGGCTGACCAAGATGTACTAAAGATAACCACCTCTGAACCTCATCGTCTGACCTCTGAGCTCTCCTGATGTTCTCATAGATATCTGGCTCAGCTAACAAGGTCGATACATACACAGGTGATGCATCTATGTCAAAGTCATAGCCCAGATGGCAATAGGAGGTCATCATAGCTGACAAATGGATGACGTCCTCAGCAGAACTCCTCACTTTCCGGCTCAAAGCATCTGCTGTCAAATTGGCTTTTCCGGGATGGTACTATATCTCGCAATCATAGTCCTTGAGTAGGTCCATCCACCTCCTCTGCCTCATGTTCAGCTCTGCTTGAGTGAATAAAAACTTGAGGCTCTTGTGATCCGTGTAAATGGTAAATGAAGTACCATACAAGTAATGCCTCCAAATCTTCAGGGCGAAGATGATAGCCGCCAGTTCCAAGTCATGAACTGGATATCTGGTCTCATGCGGCTTCAACTGCCTCGATGCATAAGCTACCACATGCTTATCTTGCATCAGAACACACCCAAGGCCCTGAAGTGATGCGTCAGTATACAAAACGAATCTGGAGTTCTCCGTAGGGATCACTAACACTGGCGCCGTCGTCACCCGGTGCTTTAATTCCTGGAAGCTCTCCTCACAAGCTTCTGACCAAAAGAAAGGTACACCCTTCTGGGTCAACTGAGTCAGCGGCTTGGCAATCTTCGAAAAGCCCTCGACAAAGCGCCGATAATACCCGGCCAAACCAAGAAAACTCCGGATCTCAGGCACAGAAGTGGGGGCAGCCCACTCCATTACAGCCTCAATCTTCTTGGGATCTACAGATATCCCGCTGCTCGATATGACAGAAACACTACACTGCTCAGCCAAAATTCGCACTTACTGAGCTTAGCATACAACTGATGCTCTCTGAGAATCTGAAGCACTGTCCTCAAGTGTTTCACATGCTCTTCCTCACTCCGGGAGTTGATGAGAATGTCGTCAATAAACACAATGACGAACTGATCAAGATACGGCTGAAACACTCTGTTCATCAGACTCATAAAGACTGCTGGAGCATTCGTCACGCCGAACGGCATCACTAGGAACTCATAATGTCCATATCGGGTCCGGAATGCTGTCTTCTGCACATCTTCCTCTCTGACTCGAATCTGATGATACCCGGATCTCAAATCAATCTTGCTATACACCCTGGTACCTTGCAACTGATCAAACAAGTCATCTATCCTTGGGAGAGGATACTTGTTCTTCACTGTAGCCTTATTCAGTTGCCGGTAATTGATGCACAACCGCATCGAGCCGTCCTTCTTCTTCACAAAGAGAACTGGTGCGCCCCATGGCGACACGCTCGGGCGTATATATCCCTTGTCTAGAAGATCCTGCAACTGTTCTTTCAACTCTCTCAACTCAGCCGGTGCCATCCTATAAGGTGCACGAGAGATAGCGGATGTCCCTGGCAACAGCTCGATCCCAAACTCAACTTCCCTAGCTGGTGGGAATCCTGGGATCTCTTCTGGGAATACATCAGTAAACTCTGCCACTACTGGCACATCCTCAACTCTCAATTCTTTATTCTTCCCAGACGTGTCCACGGCATAGATGAGATAGCCCGTGTGTCCACGTTCCAACAACTGAGTCATCTTGATCGCTGAAATCAACGGAATCTTCGCACGAGAACCGTTGCCATAGAAGGTCCACTGACTGCCCAACTCAGGTCTGAACTTCACTGTCCTCTGTCGGCAATCTACCACTGCCTGATATCTGTTCAGAACATCAATACCCAAGATGCAGTCGAAGTCTGACATGCCCAACACAATCAAGTCTGACCTCAATTCGTTGCCCTCAAAATAAATGAGGCAGTCTACCATAAACTGATCAGCAACGACATTTCTTCCAGTGGGTGTCGAGACAAGGAGAGGCGTGGGTAAAGAAGACGTGCGCATATGGTGTCTTTCCACAAAACCCACCGATACAAAAGAGTGGGAGGCACCTGTATCGATCAAAATAAAAGCAGGGTACGTAAATAAATGACACGTACCGGCAATCACCTCCTCTAGGGCTACCTGGGCCTGCTCTCTGGTCAGTGCATACACCTGTCCCTGGGGCGGTCCCACTGTCTGACCTCCCGATGGTCGAGGCCCAAACTGCTGCCTCTGCTGCACTGTCCTATCCTCAAATCTCGGCCGGTTGCCCTGAAACTCAGACTGTCCTCCCCGGGTGGGGCAATACCGAGCGATGTGGCCCATCTTGCCACAGATATAACAGGCAGGGCACTTGCTTGAAGAATGTGGCCCTCCACAGTTGTCACACCTAGGCTCTCCCGGCCTATTCCCTTGTGTAGACCCTCGGTTGGCGGACCAATTGCCCTTCTTGTTATCATGTTTCTGACCAAAGTACTTCTTTCCACCAAATCGCGAAGATGAAGAGGCACCACGAGGTTTAACTGGCTCACCCCGGGGCCTCAAGTTGTCACTAGTCTGCCTCTGTTGCGGTACCGGTGGTGGCATAGCACTAGAATAAGCTCCCACCCCTAGCTCGGCAAGCTCCGCCCTTGTGAGAGCATCATCAAAAGAAGTTGGGTTATTGGTAATAACCCGGTCATAGAGCTCCGGTCGCAACCCCTTCATAAAGTTCCTCATCTTTGCGTGCCCATTGGTGGCAATGTGGGGAACGTACCTCAGCAACGAAGAGTACCGTGTGGCATAGTCTGCCACTGTCATGTTCCCCTGCTTCAAACTTGTAAATTCATCCTCCTTTGTCTGTCTCGCCGCTGCGGAGAAATACCGGTTCAGAAACCTAGTCCTGAAGAGTGTCCAATCAATCACAGCACCTAGTGCTCTTAGCTCCATCACCGTGCTCCTCCACCACATCAGAGGTTTCTTGGCTAATTGAAACTCCGCCAGCCTCAGCCAAGCTGTCACAGCACAAGGAGCCGATACAAAGATCTGCTCAAGTCTTTCCAGCCACTCTTCAGCCTCTTCTCCGGACTCTGTCCCCTCAAACCGGGGCGGATGGTAAGACAGAAATTGCGTCAAGCTGATCTCACCCGGCAGTAATAACTGAACCACTGGTTCCATGCCTACGGCCGGTGGAGGTAGAGGGTTTGCCTGTCCGATACTTGCATTCACACTACCAACATCTCCAACCTCCTCATTAGCAGCCATGCTGTAACACAAATGTTAACAACAATTCCAAAGCAATATATATGTTATGCCGTTAGATAACAGGAATGAGAATAAGCACGTTAGTATAACAGGATATACATTAATATGCACCACATGCATAAACATGCTTCAAAAGTAAGCACCTAGCCACTCCTGCTAAGGCTACCCTTCACTCGTTCCCGGGTTCTCTAACCACTGCTCTGATACCACTAATGTAAGGACCCTAATCCTTAAGTGCGGAATCAAGGCATAATAGAGCTAATATAAATGATCAGAGTGAGAAATAACGTGTTGAGTTTATGAGCTTTAGCATTACATGCCAAAAGTAAGGACTACCAAAAATTGATTAATTACATTCCCCATCAAATGAATGCTATCAACTAGTTTTACACTACTCCTAGAGTAGACACTAGGCAAAATAATCCTGTCCTTCATCTACCAAAGATGCTCTTCAAGCTCACTGTCTCAACCCGTCTAGCCCTCCTATCATGCCAAACGTGTACCTACAAGGACAACCCCCAAACATGAGCAATAATAATCATTCATATTCAACACAATATGAAGATAAAGCGTAAATGCATAATCATAATAAAAACTTCCTGTTTTCCCATGCATTTCAAATGCTTCCCGTTTAGTTGTCCCTGTACCATAATTCATGAGTATAATCAATAGATTATTTTAAATGGTCTAAACATGTCATGACATATACCAGCTCATCAATACCAAATACTGATCACCAATCCCTAGTCTGTCCATCACAATGTATTTTAATGCCCCTCGCTTATTTTCATATAGGCGGCATAGGATAACCTCGCTTCAATGGACATGCGGGACTCCCACCCCTCGCCTCTCATTGAGCGGCAAATACCCTTTCCTCGCCCTATATGATAACCACGCTCAAATGTGACATGCGGCGCTCCCACCCCTCGCTTCACATTTAGCGGAACCAAACCAAATAGCGGCAAGCATTAAAATCATCAAGGGATGACCACGGCTCATGGGATGTGCACCAATAATCATATGCATCTATAAACATCATGCATAACATGTATTTGCATCCACAATGCAATACCACATATATACTCGCATCCACAATGCATAAACAATGAGTATATAAGATACATGTACCGTTGGGGTGCCCGTACGTCCACTACGTACCTTTCCAAAAGTGGATTTGATATGGCTTCAATTCCTCGGTTGCGTTGCTACCTGGGATGGTTCTACACAATCACACAACCCCATATTAGAAGCCAAATAATAGCCAAATACCAAAAATTTGTCAAAATAAAGCATTTCTCAAAAATCCACTGGCGGCGATCGATCGCTTCACCCAGGCGATCGGTCGCCTCAAAATTTTCACTGCGGCGATCGGCCGCCCCAAACATGGCGATCGATCGCCATTCCTTTGATTTGGCTACTGCCTCTCGGCGATCGGTCACCTTATTTTAGGCGATCGATCGCCTAACCCGCAAAAAGTCTACTGCCTCTTGGCGATCGGTCGCCTCTTTTCAGGCGATCGATCGCCTCGCACAGAGGCGTGATTTTCTGCCATTTTTGCTCCAAAATCTCATACAATCCATCCCAACACTTATACAATCAAACAACAACAAAAATGACAACTTAAACCACCAAAATATACTTCAAAACAAGTATAAATCTAACCATTAACCAAACCCACAACAACCCAACATAAACCCATTTTAAAACCCTTCAAATCCAACCCAAACTTAAACAAAACCTTACAAAATTAACCATGAGGTATCCATACCTCTTGGGGACCTCAAATCACCCAACAATCTCCACAAATCAAGATTTTTGAAAGGTTTCTCTTCACCCCAAAGCTTGAGCTCGAAAATGGAAGGAGGAAGGGTTTGTAGATTTGATTTTGGTAAAGTAAAAGTAATTTTGGTAAAGGTGGGGGGTTATAAGGGTATAAAAGGGGATTGGGTTTAATTAAAATGCAATCCTCAATCCATGGTGTATAAAACACCCCCACATGATATTTTCCAAGGCATTAAACCAAATGCACCAAAATATCAATTAAACACATGATTTCTAATTAATTGCTAACCAAGGCAAATAAATCATGCTTCCAACCATAATTCTCAACATACCCAATATGCACCCTGAAATGCTATCCCGGGTCACTCTAACACATGACTAAGCATTTCCACATAATAATTCCAACACATAATTAATTACCATCATAATTAATCATATAAACACAATTAATGCACCAAGTTGCAATTAATCATTTCAGGGATATCACAACTTTGCAGTTCCTTTCCCAATGACCGGTCTCACCGCAATGGAAACAGTTCCCTTCCTTTGCTATCCCTCCCTTTGGCTTAAGTGCAGAAGTTTTTGGCTTAGATTTAACAAAGACCTTCTTGTTCTTCTTGAAGCTCTTAGCTTTAGTCTTTCCTTTGCTCTTATTCACAATAAGAACATTTGTAGGCTTAGACCTCTTGCTATTTGCTTCAAAAGTTCTAAGCATGCCAAGAAACTGTGGTAGAGTCTTTTCAATTTCAATCATATTGTAATTCAAGACAAATTGACTGAAGCTTTCAGGCAACGATTGCAAGATCACGTCAGTGGCCAACTCTTGGTCCAAAGGAAAACCTAGCTTCTCCAGATTCTCAATATACCCAATCATCTTGAGTACATGAGCTCCAACTAGACTTCCTTCTACCATTCTACACTGGAACAACGCTTTAGAGACATCATACCTCTCTTGTCTTGCTTGTTGTTGGTACAGTTGCTTAAGGTGCTTGATCATATCGAACGCCTCCATTTCCTCATGTTGCTTCTGAAGCTCAGAGTTCATGGTGGCAACCATAAGGCACCCAACATCAAGTGCATCACTTTGATGCTTCTTGTAAGCATCTTTATCGGCTCTAGTAGCCGTCAGGGGAGGTTCCTCAGCAGGTAAGGGTTCCTCTAGGACATATTGCTTCTTTTCTTGCTTGAGGACTATCCTCAGATTCCTATACCAGTCTAGGAAGTTTGTCCCATTTAATTTGTCCTTCTCAAGGACCGATCGCAGTGATAATGTGCTTGTTGTATTGTTAGTTGCCATGGATATCTACAATATAAATATGCAAAATAAGTTTATGATTTAATCATTTAACATGGTCTTATATTAAATGATACTCCCACTATTTTGTTTAAAAATATCAACCCTCGAAACCTTTAGTGGGCCAAGATCCATATTTCGCCTAATCTTGAGTTAGCTTTGGCTAATCGCCCAAGACTCGATTATTTAGGTAGACAACACTTTGTCAATTACATCACATGTAATTCTTGGATAGTTGGACGAACAACGCTTTGTTCAATTCATCAAATGAATTATTATCCAACCCATGCATCTAGGTTCTCAATCCTATTGAGATAACCTAGTTAAGTCGTACCCAATTTAAAGTATAACGGATATCACTTTTATCCTTTCGCGCCTTACTAAGATTGTCACAGTGCTTTGCTTTGGCAAACCCACACATGTACAATCGAAGTTTTGACGAGTACTTTTAATTTTGGAAGGCATCTAAAAATTAATATTTTAGATAAATCATGCATCAACATACATAATTAAACGTGACATGGTTATAGCCCCTACTAGCGATTTTCTCAAGCCAATGAGAAAATCCTAAGAGTCAACCTAAGGTAACTTCACAAGCACCTTCCTTTGGCTCCAATTTTTGAATGGCCTCCTCATCCCGGCACCATGCTCCATCTTCATTGATCACCATCAATAAATAACTATACTATATAACATTTACAAATATAGAGAATTCCTCGATTCACATTCGAGGGGAACATAGGGGAGGGATAACATTTAGAATAAAATAGAGAAGGCACGACACGCGGGTCGTATTATAAATTACAAACATTCACAAATCCTATCTAATAGGTCAAAGGGCTATAACCATGCACCATGCTCAAACAACACATAAAACATGCTATAATAATTTAATTAATTAAATTCTAAACATTTTAAAATTTAATTCTAATTAAAACTGTAAAATAAAATTTTTAAAAATTATCGTACGCTCGGGGCATCATTGTAAATCCCAGTATGAAAGATTGGAGCTTGAGACTAGACGATGCACTGTGGGCTTATTGGACTGCGTACAAAACGCCAATAGGTATGTCTCCTTATAGACTAATCTTTGGTAAACCTTGTCATCTCCTGTAAAGTTGGAACATCGAACATATTGGGCCATTAAGCACTTCAACATGGCTATGGACAAGAGCTGTAAGGACCCCCATGCCCTTAACCCATTATTAGTGTATTAATCCATGCCATTAGTGCATACAATCATATTATCATGGAAAGGAAACCATATACAAGTGTAACATCATATACCATCTATAAAATTTCTTGCATTAGAACCTCATAATATTCAACTACCCCAACCAAAGCCACTTTCATAGTATGCACCCTAATAATACAAACATACTCTCAGTTCATTTAGCAATTTCGTATTTAATTGCATGCAAACCATAACTGAAGAGAGAAAACCATGCTCATTTATACATTCCATATACACGTAAAAACGTACTCACATGATAGCACTCAATGAATAAGCGTGTATCTAATGTATAAAATACTCTACCAGATACTGTTACTGGTACTTCAATCCTGGAAGCACCTCCCAAGCACAACTCGATCTCAACTCTGGATCTATGTACTTATTCAACCAGCTCTGATACCTCGACCCTGGAAGTACCTCTAATCAACAGCCCGAGCTCAACTCCAAGCTGCTGCTACACCTGTATCACCAGCCCCAACAGAGACAGCCCCACACGGGGTGAGCATACCAATACCACTGTTGGGTCCTCGTTACTTAATTAATTAACCATACATATGTGAGTTTGAATTAAGTAAAAACAGGCACTGATGAAGAGTTTCTAACTAGTTAAGTTGTCACAAGGTTATAAAAACCTAACAAACTATACATCACATGTACAAGTAACAACCTAATCCAGTACAACTCCTATGCAGTGGTTCACCTCGCAGCGGAAAATGACTCACATCCCGTCTCCCCACGTCTATGAGTCCCTACAGAAACATTCACACAATGTGAGTATAGATAACAACTATCTCAGTGCAATATCAAAACACAATATCAATGATAAAGCACAATAAAATCATCAATAGTGAATGCTCTGTATCATGCATCAACAAATGCACCATGTCATGACATGTCTCAACAATCACCCTATTATCACGAGCCCAATATGATATGCCTATTCAGCTCAATATGTCAGTGGAACCACATCACATCTTCATATTAGCAGCACACATAATAGTACCGTACTCATCTGTGATAATAGCCAGAGCATATACCCAAACCAGGCGTATATCTCTCAAGCCAAAGCATATGTAGTATATCTATCGTGGCAACGATCCCAGCCAAAGCATATACCAACCCGGGCATATCTATCAAGGCAATGATCTCACCAAAGCATATACACATATCTATCAAGGCATCCATCCCAATCATATGAAATCCATGTATGCACATGCATATGATACTACCAATCATATGACACACAGATAATATAAAGCATATGATATCAAAATCATAATATCATCATCACATAATATCTATACTCCGTACGTCAACACGTACCTGTACTGCGACACAAACGATTAAATTAGGCGTCACTGGCTAATTGCCTCGTTGTCCTGTCCCTTGAGATGATGCTACAACAATGCCAACAATATATCATGTTATCATAGGCATTAAAATCAAATTCTACAAAAATATAACATTTTTCAACATTCTGGCTCTGGCGATCGATCGCTACTTCCCACCGATCGATCGCCATACTGTTCTGCCCCCTCGCGATCGATCGCCATACCTCGCGATCGATCGCCAAAATGTTCTGTTGCTCGCGATCGATCGCCACATTTTCACCGATCAATCGCCACATGAGTAAACCGCCTTATATTTTTGCTCTGTCTCGGCGATCGATCGCCACAAAGCTCGCGATCGATCGCCGATGTCCAGAAAGTTCAGAACATGGCGATTTTGAGCTTATCTTCCTAGCTCTTCTCCTACAACTCGAAATTCAACATGTAAACAAGTTTCATGCACTCTCTAATACCATAACAACATGTTTCCACCATCTTAGAATCCAATTCTTGGCATATAAACATGTTATGATTCTTCACATGAACATTTGATATTCCACTTCATATACATCAACACCAAACATAATTCAAGTGTAAAACCATGAATTCCTTACCAAGATATTAAGAAGTCACTTCACACAACTTCCTAGCTCAATTCACAAGTGAATCCAAAGCTCAAACCAACAAGAACTTGAAAGAGATGGAGAGGAGCTTGTGTAGGATTTTAGTAGGTGTAAAATGGTGTATTGTGAGTTTAAGCTCACTAATCCCCTTACTATAGCCACTTGCTATAATAACATGCCAAATAACATAAACATGTAAATCCAAACTCAAATTCACATGCTAATGCAACTTTAAATGAAAGGCAAAGGCATATGAAATTCAATTCAAATGCATACTAGTCCATGTTGCTTGATATGCCACTAGACTTGATTTCATTCAAGTCATTTCTATGCACTACATCTTGTGCATCATGTTTCTTTCCTTGTCATATATCTAAATTCATTTCATGTATGTGAGTATTAACCCTCGGTTCAACCCAAACCCGAGTCCACATCGTACTGTAATTAATCATAATTACGCCATAATCATATGACACGTGTATAACACAAATCGAGGCATTACAACCACCAATCCAATAATCATAATATTACAGTTCATAATTTACAGAATGTAAATGCCATGAATTTAAATGATACTCCCTGGATGGTATCATCCTCATCCGGGATCCCTTTCTCAAAATAACCAAACCATTAAATTCTCAAAAGCTAGTTGATCATCGCATTGATCAACTAAAACCATCCCTGCTATACCAGTTCCATAATCAAATATGATTAAATCATCAAATAGGGTACTACAGATATCACATATATCTAGCCAATGATTCCATAGTTCTATTTCATAGCTCGCTCCACAATAGCGGCATTTTAATCCCACGCACGCTCAACAACAGTGGCGGCATAACCGATGGTCACTCAATGGCGACAACATCCAATCATTGCTCGCTCAAAGCGGCACTATATAATTCCCAACGTATTTCCATTTGTCGCAATTACCATATACTATACATTTCACAGTCTATTTATTACAAGTACCACATACCACGCATTTTAACATCCATTTATTGCAATTACCACATACCATGCATTTCACAGTTGCACTATATAACAGGCTATGCTTTTACGTTATACGTACCTTATAATTCCGTAGCTCGAGTTCAACCTTGTCTGAGTCCCACGACCCGATGAGTTAAGTGCTAACATGCAAATAACTCTCAATTAAACATAGGCATGCAATCACGTGCCCAAGCACGATCACAACTTCCAAACCTATCGTCCATCCATGAAAATTACCAAAATAAAAGCCCCCCGGCTAAGCATGCATAATACCCAAAATATTCCATTTATAAGTTTAAAAGATAGCCAAAAACCCAACCGAGAATTCCGTTTTATTAAACTTTGGCTCCAACCAATCCATTTTAAAAGTATGACATTCCCATTGGAATGTAGACATTTCCCCGGAAATGGGCCACTTAAACCTCGATTCCAAAATCCCGACATTTTTCCAAAATTTGAAAAAAAAAACATAACACTTCGGGCCGCGATCGATCGCTGCTTTTGTTGCCATCGATCGCGCGCACCCGCTGCCAAACAGAATCATCTCGCGATCGATCGCGCGTCTCCGCGATCGATCACCAACCACTTCGCGATCGATCGCTGAGACTTGGCGATCGATCGCCAGCACTGTACATCTTCACCAATTTTACAGCTGCTTGTCACGATCGATCGGCGCTCCTCAGCGATCGATCGCAGCCTGCGATTTTCCAAAAAATTCGAGCTTCCATGGTGTTTTTCACACCCAAACTCAAAACCAACACCTCAAACACCATTAACACCTCAAATACACCAATTCAAACCTATCAAAGCTCCAAAAACTCAACTTTAGATTTTTATCAAAAATCCCCAAATTCCATAACCAATTCAAAACCCAACCAAACTCTACAATACTAACACCAAATCGAAGACAATGGTGAGAGAAGATGAATACCTGATTATCTTTGAGAAAACCGGCTCCCGAGCCAAGCTATCAACGATTCTTCCACCAAGGGAAAAAGAGGGGAAGCGGGGGAAGGGTTTTGAGCGTAGAGAGAGAGGAGAGAGGGAAGGGTTCCGTGCCAAATGACGGAATACCGGTCCACTTGGTATATATAGTACCAAAACTCGAAAATACAAATCCTTCCACAAATACATCATGACTCATTAAAAATCATTTGTTTTCAATAATTAACTCACAATCTCTATTTCCATTATGTGCCCCAGTACAAAGTACTCCGGACCCCAAATCCCACCAAAGACCAAACTCCAAGGTTATCACCACGACGAGAATATAATCTCATCCCTTGGGTCCAACGACTCCAAGAACCGGATTTAAAATCCCCGGGAGTCCCAAAGCCGCAATTAATTCATAATTGCCACAATAAAAATCCATTAAGGATTATTACCACACCGAGATTAACACCATTAATCCCCGGGCATCACAAGAGCGGAGAGCATAGAAAGCTGCAATTGCATGAACTTGAAGAGATCCGCAATGATGCGTATGAAAGTTCAAAGATCTAGAAAGAAAAAACGAAGACCTTTCATGACAAGATGATCTCTAGGAAGGAGTTTGTCGTTGGTCAAAAAGTTCCCCTCTACCTTTCTCGCCTCAGCCTATTTCCAGGTAAGCTACGCTCTCGATGGGTTGGACCATTTATAGTAACTTCTGTTTTTCCTCATGGTGCAGTGGAGGTTCAAAGTTTAGCAAAAGAAAAGACGTTCAAGGTGAACGGACATCGACTGAAACCTTATTATGAAGGTTTCTATGCCGCTAAAGAAGGAGAAGTGGATCTTGAAGATCCACCAAGCATCACGTGATCCATGGACTGGCGTCGGGCCACCGACGTTAAACAGAGGCGCTGCTTGGGAGGCAACCTAAGGGGAGTTAGTTTCCCTTTTCCTTTTTAATTTTTTTTATTACTTTCATAGTTAGACTTTTCTCTTTTCTTATATTTTTGCCTTACATTGAGGACAATGTAATATTTTGAGCTCATAGTTAAGTAACGAACGCATGCTTAGAATCACTAGCCCATGATGAAACATAATTGATATCATGCATACTTTTGAACATAGGTGAATTGTTGACCTTGGAACACTATGAACTCTAATGAAAATTTTGCTTTGACATAGGAGTTGAATATTTTGAGCACATTATTGTCATGACTTGTGAAGTGTGCATAGCTTAGTGAATATTGTGTAAACTTTGTCATAGTCTTAAAAAGTCTCTAATACATGCTAGAACTTAACTACATGCTCTTTGAGGGGCATGTCTAGACTACTGCAAACATGAAAGTTATATAGGCTATCTTTGATGCCTTTGAGCCTTTCAAGCCTACCATGTAAAGAAAATCAAGCACTAGTACCCTTTTTTAGCTTTAATGCAAAAGAATGGTTGTATGCTAAGCATACAAACGACCCCCATTCGACATTCTTTGGCTAGCCTATCATCCTTCCCTAATAAGCCTAAATATGAATCATATCCATACCTTTGAAGGAAGTATGATGTGTTTCATTCACATGCACTTATATTTTCAATGATTCAAATGTTTTGTGAGCTTTATTGTCAAAATAAAGGAATGCATGAAAGAAAATGAATGCCTTGACTCCAAGGGGAGCCAATGCACAAGTGTTGAAATAAACCTTGCAAAGATATACAAGGTGTGAAAAAGAACAAAGTTGAAACATTCATGCAAGAAGAGAAGCTTTTAGTGTGCATATCATCATAATCTCTTGTTTGATGCATCTTCACATATTCATCCTAGGAATTGGAACAACCCAACAAGGCGATTAAAGAGACGATCGAGAAGGAAGCAAGAGAAGGAGCGAGGATCTACAACTGGAGTCGACGCTGGGAGTTTATTCTTACTTTTAAACTTTAGTTTTGTTTTGTTTTGATTTTATCATGCTTGGTTGTTGCAAGACATGTTTGAGTATTTGTATTTATTTATGAGTATGAACTAAGTTTATTTATCGAGGCTAGGCGAATCCTTTGTTATGAACCTTCGATTTGATGATTTAATGATTGAATTCTTATAGTTCTTTGCTTATGTTTTATGTTCTTCATGCTTTTAGAGGATTGATCACATTTGAATGATGTTAGTATCGTAATTGAGATCGAGAGATGATTTTATGATACTGAATTAATAACTCATACCATAGATTTAAGACCGAGATCGAGAGATGACTTTAAATACATGCGTGATAGCCATAGATATCTAGTAATTGAAAGCTAGGAGTTTTCATGGATCTTATGCAACATTGAATTGTTAAATAAGTGAACGAGAGTTACTTACTGCAATTCGGTGTTGGGTTTAATATAGCTTGAGAGAGTGTATTAGATAAATTGGGAGAACTCGTCACCTTAGAAATATTTGAATATTCAATCGAGAATTGTAGGGAATTACAATGGTGAGCCAAAGTCTCGATAATCTTCTCTAGTGGATTTTTCTCGTTTACTTTTATTGACTTGGTTGGATTAGTAGTTTATATTAATTAATTAGTTGTTAATTATAAATTAATTATTGTAGGTTAAATATAGTTAAAATGCATCTTATTTGGTACTTGTTTGTTAGTCCCTGTGGGTTCGACAATCCGTATCTTCCTATCTATACTAAAACTTGACACCGTGCACTTGCGGTCTAAAATCGCTAGATTGGAATTAATTGTTTAAAATAAAAGCGATCAAGTTTTTGGCGCCGTTGCCGGGGATTAACTTTAGTAATATCATACTAGGTTCTTTGACTGTAATTTAACCATTGTTTTTGTTTTGTTTTCTAAATTATCGAAAAAAAAAAGATTTAAGTTATATTTTGGTTTTGTTTTGTTTGTCTTGTGAGGTACTTGGAGATGCTACATCAACAAGCCTTCACAAGCTTTGCCCAAGAACGTTCCGAGCCGTTCTACGCTGTTTGGGAGAGATTCAATGAATTGGCCAACACATTCCGGTATCACAACTTTTCGAACTATACTCTCTTGCAATATTTCTTCAACGGGTTGGATGCATAAACACGAGAATGGGTATTGAGAGGAGCACTGGTGACTTGGAGTCCCCTGGTTGATAGAGATGAGAATTGCACCTGTTCAATGATATGGCGGACTTCGATCATCACTGGCATTGTGATCCTTCACTACAAGGATGGAGTCACCAATACCCACCGGAGCCTCACTACCATATTGATACGCCACAACCATTTGAACATCGCGAAGAGAGGAGAGATAGTTCTGCAGATGTCACAACTCAGTTAGAGGATACCTTAGTGAGATTCATGGCATCAACTGAAAATAGTTTGGAGTGCCAAACCAACTCTATGCGTGACCTGGAGCAGCAAATGGTGGTCCTCATGGAAACAATTTCAACTAGCTACCAAGAGGAAGAGATGAGGGCTACAAATCAAGAGACGACGAATCGAGTTTGGTTATATGATGATGATCACTCAACCAACCAATTTTGGGGGAGTGATCCTCCTATTGTGGAAGATTCAAAGGAACTTAAGCCTCTTCAAGAGATTGAGCCTACTTCAGAGATGTCATCCGAGGAGTTTCTATATGAAGATGAGTCGAATGTGATGTTGGAGAAGGAAGAAACTTTCGAAGATTCCGATTTGAGCCCATCGATGGAGACATGTTCTATGCCATGTGTGGATCCATATTTTCCGTCGATGCCAACTTCACCGCACTACATCCTCCATATGAAGCCAAGTCGAGAATCATTCTCCCATGCCTACCAATTCAAGAATGTTGTTGGAGCGACGAGCTTACACTGTTACAATCTTGTCAATCTTGAGGGCATACTGAATGAAGACCCATTAGTGGTATCATACGAAACTTACTATGGGCGGCAGCCGCTCTTTGATGGTTGCTTCTGATGGTCAAGCCGAAGACCAAAAATCAGCGCTTCTTGGGAGGCAACCCAAGCGTATCCTTTTGTTATTTTGTTTTGTTTTATTTTTCAGTTTTCATTTTAGTTTTGTTTATCTCTCAAGTCGAATATTTTACCATATGCATTCTTCTCTTGATAGGTACTTGGTTGGAGCGATGAACCCCTACAACAGTGGAGCTTTCAAAAGCAAATCTTCCTCAACCCTCATGATCTTGATCAGGGGAGTTCACTGTTTCCCTTTTGATTCTTTTAAACATTGAGGGCAATGTTTGATTTAAGTTTGGGGGAGTAGTAGCTTGCATGTTTTACTTGTTTTAACCACATGTTGTGTGCTTAAATGACACTTGAATCGTCCGATTATTATGAACTAAAAAAAAAAAAATTATGAGTTCAAACTTGAGAAAAGAATGAATTATAGTAGTGACTATTCAATGAGGATTTTGATCTCACTATGCATATGAACTTGATTTGTGATGATTATTGGACTTGTACATGAATATCCTAATTTGAGTTAGCATGTCAAGAATGAGGAATATATTGAGCACAATGAGTCATGATCTTGTGGATTGCATGTTTTGAATAGTGATAATAGTTGTGAACTTGATGATTTGTCTTGAGCATCTTAGAGTTATCCTAGAACTTATTTGATGATGACACTTTGAGGCGAAATTTTATAGTTACAAACTTGACTTGGAAATGATCTAGGCGATCTTTGAAACGTTTGAGCCTTTCAAGCATACCATGATTCATATCAATCCCTAGTGTCCCATTTGAGCTTTATTGAAAAAGAATGGTATATGCATTGCATATAATTAGACCCCATTCGACATTCTTGGCAAACTCATTATACTTACCCTTATTTGAGCCTAAATGAAAAATTTATCCTTACCCTAAGGGAGTATAATGAATATCATTCGATGCACTTGAATTGTTATATCTTGATGAGCTTATTGAAAAAAAAAATTGATGAATGAGAAAAGAAAAAGATAGACAAAAAGCCTTGAGAAAAAGATTGACTAAATAAGACCCAAGTGGCCAAGGCTATAAAAGAAAAAGAAGAGAAGCTCGATGTGTGCGAAACATTTGAATTGTAAATGATTATACTCTCTTCTTTGCACTTATCCTATCTTTTCTTTGAAGCCAACACCAAAGGCCTTACATTACAAGCTTAAAAAGTCATTTTGATCCAAGTCTAGGGAGTAACTATCAATAGTGGAGAAGTTGTTTGAAAATAGGCATATGTAATGCTTGATGATAATCTCGACTTTGAGTTGATTAGCATGATTTGATCTTGAATATGTGCATGAAACTTGAGATTGAAATTAGCAAACACACACATTCCGATTTTGAGATATGTTGCTTGAATTAGGAGAAAACATGTCTTGTCAACTTTTGTATATGTGCATGAGATTTCTGCGAATAAGCAAGTCATGAAATAATTGTTTCAAATATCAAGAATGAACTCTACCTTATGATTTTAATGCTTAATCGAGGACGATTAAGTGATAAGTTTGGGGAGTTGATAGGGTTGAATATTAAGCGTTTTTATGCTATGTTATGCATATGTTTTCGTGTTGATTCTTGGATTATTTTACGGTTTATGGTATATATTTCTCTATATCAGAAATCAATGTTGAAATGTAGGGAAAGGTGAAGAAATCAAGCTAAAATGATGAAAGAATGAATAAAGTTGAAGAAAAGAGGAAAAAACCGGAATCCAAGACACATGTTGTTTCATTCTCCTCAAATTACTATATGTTCAAGCTATGTTTTGGAAATGTTGGCCATATAAAAGTTGTAGAAGTTTCTCTTATCTTCGCGTGGATAGTTGATTCATCAAATTTGGAGTTTTTATGAGAAAGTTACGGCCAAAATACAAAACTCGCCAGAAGCTGAAAAAGGCGAAGAAAACATTCTGGTCTTGCCGATCGATCGAGTCAGCATTGCCGATCGATCAGCCGCTTTGTCCGGATCGATCGGCCAGAGGAGTTTTCAGAAAAATAACTTCCTTGTAGAGTTTGTGTGCAAAAGGGAAGTCCATAATTCTTTCCCCTATATATTATACACGAAAATTACAACCCAACATAAGACTTTAACCCTAGGAATAGCCTCCACACCTCCATACTGTTGGGATATGCCCTAAGACAAGTCATTAGATGATTGTTTATGACATACAATGTAATATGATTTTATTAATGGCAAATCATTAGTGTATATTATTCGAATATCTGTGCAATATGAATTGATATATAAGTTAATGTCCCTAGAATAATATAGTATTATTCTTAAACATTGTCCCTAGTCAAGTATTATCATGAATTGGGATAATGATAATACATAGAGACTAGTATGTGTTGATTGATGAATTGTTCATTGATATGAGATATCAAATCAACACATGGGTACATGTTAGAGAACGATGTACTGGACAGACCCACCATGAGAATGCAACATGGATAGTTATATGATTGTCATATGCAATTCTCATAGTGATAATAATGTATGTAATCCTTACGACTTGTGATCATCAGAGATCCCAACATAAGGAGTTATCTTGATATTGTCAAACGTTACCCGTAACAGGGTATACTATAAAGGCCACTATTGGATAGACTACGAATTATGTAGAGGGATGTTGACTGATCGAGATAGGATTTGTCCCTCCTATATAACAAGAGATGTGTTCGGCCCTTGATCAAGTGAGAACTAAAATGCATGGCCATGCTCGAATGAGTCGATATGAGATATCGAGCTTATTCGTTTATTCTAGTTCTACTTGGGGATCAAGAAATAAAGATTGGATATACGAGTATGACTATTCCATGACTCGTGTTCAATCTAAACACAAAGGACAAAGGGATTAAGTTACATGATTAATATTATCACAAGTTCTAAAGGTTATGTCGAGTCATTGACATTCTTGTAATTTGGGTAGCATTGATGTGTTGCTAGATACCGCTCAATGCTTGAGACATAAAATGAGATTTTATGTCACTGCCAACATTACAAGATCCTATCGGGTCGCACAAAAGATTAAATCGAGAAGGGAAATTAAATTCATGGGATGAATTAAATAATTAAGAGGAGTCTTAATTAATAATCATAATGATTAATTAAATCATGGGCTTAAGCCCATGAGGCTTTATGAAAGCCTTTAATTAATTAAATAAAAGATGATTACAAGGTGTTTAATTGGAAGACAACTTGATAACACTAAAAACCCTACACAAGCAAGAGGAATTCGGCCGCCTCCTAATTGCTCTCGGCCATTAAAAAGTCGAAGGGTTTTGTGGAGGATTCCGGCCATTCTTTCGATTGTGAATCGAGTGTGCTTCGGGTATTTGTTCAAGAATAAGTCTAGCAACTTGTTCTTGAACGTCCCTTTCGATTTGATCGTGTGGATACCGTAGAGACGAAGGTGAAAACTTTCGTTTGTGACTCGGAGTTCGTTGGACGTGCTGCTCCGTGCAATCTGCTTCAAACACGCTACAAGGGTGAGACACTTGTTATTCCTTAATCCGATATGATAACCTATGTATAGATCCGGTGTTAGTAATCCTAGAAATTTTATTCCGCTGCGTTGTATGCTCATGGGATTACTTACACATACTCCATATCACCTTCATCCATCTTCACCTATTCATCCTAGGAATTGGAACAACCCAACAAGACGATTAAAGAGACGATCGAGAAGGAAGCAAGAGAAGGAGCGAGGATCTACAACCGGAGTCGACGCTGGGAGTTTATTCTTACTTTTAAACTTTAGTTTTGTTTTGTTTTGATTTTATCATGCTTGGATTGTCGCAAGACATGTTTGAGTATTTGTATTTATTTATGAGTATGAACTAAGTTTATTTATCGAGGCTAGGCAAATCCTTTGTTATGAACCTTCGATTTGATGATTTAATGATTGAATTCTTATAGTTCTTTGCGTATGTTTTATGTTCTTCATGCTTTTAGAGGATTGATCACCTTTGAATGATGTTAATATCGTAATTGAGATCGAGAGATGATTTTATGATACTGAATTTGTGATGTCCGGGATTAATGGTGTTAATCCCGGTGTGGTATTAATCCTTGATGGATTTTTAATTGTGGCAATTAGGAATTAATTGTGGTGTTGGGTCTCCCGAGGTTGTTAAATCGGGCATTTGGAACCGTTGGATCCAAAGGTTGAGATTGTATCCTCATTTTGGTGGAAAACCTTTGAGTTGGGTTTTTAGTGGGACTTGGAGTCCGGGGTGCCTTATGTTGGGGCCTGTATGGGGATTTGATGTTGGAGAAAGAGTTTTTGAAAACAGATGATTTTTTAATGAATCATGATGTATTTGTGGAGGTATTGGTATTTTGGGGCATTTTTGCTATATATACCAGTTGGACTCGGGATTCCGTCATTCGGAATCCATTCCTCTCCTCTCCTCTCCCTCACGCCACTCTCTCACCCCAAACCCTTGCCCTTTCCCTTTGATGGGCAAAATCGTTGGAGGCTCGTCCTAGGAGCCGGATTTCTTGAAGATAAGTTGGTAAGTTTCTTCCCCTCGTAATTGTCTTCGATTTGAATGTGGTTTTGTGTGGTTTGGTTGTAATATGGGTTGGGTTTGAGTTTTGAATTTTAAAGAATTTTGGGTTGGTTGGTTTGAGGAGTTTTTATGGTGTTTATTTTGAGGTTTAATGTTGTAAGGGGTGTGAGGATTGTTGTTGGGCAAAATTTTGCAAGAAAAACGCCATTTTTGGCTTTTACAGGTCGAGGCGATCGATCCCTAGGGCAGGGCGATCGATCGCCGCGATGTTGTTGAAAATTTCAGGAAGATGAACAGTGAGGCGATCGACCACCTGAAATGAAGCGATCGATCGCCATGAGGCAGTGGCCATTTTCGCTAAGAGGCGACCGATCGCCTGAAAAGGAGCGATCGATCGCCTGTTCCTATTTTCGCGAGGCGATCGATCGGCTGAAATCATGCGATCGATCGCCAATGCCTTATTTTGGGGAATTATTTCGTGTTGAGTTTTCGATGCATGCTTCGCCCGGGGCCTTTTAAAATGGTTAATCGTCATGGATGACGATATATTTGGGGTTTGTGAACGTGCTTGGGCACGTGGTTGCATGCTTGAGATTAATTGTGGATTATTATCGTGTTTAGCATATAATTCATCGGTCACGGGACCAAGGCAAGGTTTGGACTTGAACTACGGAATCATAAGGTACGTATGACGTACGAGCATAGCCCTGTTATATAATTGCAATTGTTGAATGCTTGGTACACTGTATTGAAATGAATGTGTGTGGAAATGCATGATATATGATATTACCAATGAATGGATATTGGAATTACATGGTTTAGGGTAATTTCTACAAACGGACATATATGCATTGTGAATCATATGGTGCCGCCTTTGAGCGAGCAATGATTGGATGTTGTCGCTTTTGAGCGAACATCGATTACGACGCCACTGCCATTGAGCATGCGTGGAAATGGAATGCCGCTATTGTAGAGCGAGCAATGAAATAGAGCTATGAAACCATAAGTGAGAAACATGGATTGTCTATAATCATTGTTTAATGATTTGAAGTTATTGATTATGATATTGGCATATGGCTCATGGAATTGTTAATCAATGTGATGATTAACTGGCATTTGGGAATTTGATGGTTTCAATGTTTTGAGAACATGGACAGTACAAGAAACCCCGGATGAGGATGATACCATCCAGGGAGTATATTTTGTATTTCATAGCATTTATATTGTTGTAAATTATGAATTGTATTGTTGCGGTTATTGGATTTGGGATATTGGTATGCTCACCCCGTGTGGGGGCTGTCTCTGATGGGGCAGGTAATTAGGTACATCGATGGCTTTGGAGTTGAGCTCGAGCTATGGAGTGGAGGTGATTCCAGGGATCGAAGTTCCAGTGACGGTATTGAGTATGATACTTTATACATCAGACACACACCTACTTATTGATGCTCGCATGTGAGCAGTATTATGTGTATATGGAATATATAAAGAAGGCAAGGGCCTTTCTCTCTTCATTTGTGTTGTGTGCAATTAATTATGAACTGCAAAATGAATTGAGAGCATGTTATGTATGTTTAAAGGTGCATCATATGTTCTATGGAATATGTTGGGAAAGTATAGACATTATACGATTAATGTAAAGAAATTTTATAGACGATATTCATGCTAGAGTTGCATGTAATCACTTTCCCCTTTAATAACATGATTGTATGCACTAAGTGCGGGGGTTAATACACTAATAACGGGTTAAGGGCACGGGGGTCCTTACAAAATTAATAACTCATACCATGGATTTAAGACCGAGATCGAGAGATGACGTTAAATACATGCATGATAGCCATAGATATCTAGTAATTGAAAGCTATGAGTTTTCATGGATCTTATGCAACATTGAATTGTTAAATAAGTGAACGAGAGTTACTTACTGCAATTCGGTGTTGGGTTTAATATAGCTCGAGAGAGTGTATTAGATAAATTGGGAGAACTCGTCACCTTAGAAATATTTGAATATTCAATCGAGAATTGTAGGGAATTACATTGGTGAGCCAAAGTCTCGATAATCTTCTCTAGTGGATTTTTCTCGTTTACTTTTATTGACTTGGTTGGATTAGTAGTTTATATTAATTAATTAGTTGTTAATTATAAATTAATTATCGTAGGTTAAATAGTTAAAATGCATCTTATTTGGTACTTACTTGTTAGTCCCTGTGGGTTCGACAATCCGTATCTTCCTATCTATACTAAAACTTGACACTGTGCACTTGCGGTCTAAAATCGCTAGATTGGAATTAATTGTTTAAAATAAAAGCGATCAGTGGTTTTTATAAAAAATTGGGCAGAGTCTCCCCATAAATTGAGCTATCCCAAAATAAAACGCATCACCAAAATAAGTCCTAGCCAGGGAAAAACACAATACTTAAACGAAACCAAAATCCTAAGCAAGTTCCCAGCCAGGGAAAACACCATACTAAGAAGACATCAAAAGTGGGCTCCAACACCCTTATACAGTCCATATACATGCTTCCAGTTGCTCACATACGAGCAACAAATAAATGAATACCACTCTAACTGAATAAATAGCGTATACTATTTACCCACACTCATATACGCTTCTGGAAGCGGCATGATCCAACAAAGCTCGAACCAATATCCCAAAATAGCTTAGTACATGTTGTACCTGTTTCAACAGAAACAGCCCCCACACTGGTGAGCATACCCAATCACAATACTCATACTCATAACAATGCTTAATGGTCATAATGAGATCATATTATCACAATTAAGATTATTGAAATCTATATGAAGATGCACTCCCTGTAAAACTTTGAATCCATAGCTTTCCACGAAATGTCCCTGTTTCAATCTCACACACTTTCACAACAACAAGTTCAGTATCGTTATTCACATTATGATACTCATCAACACGATAAATTCAATACCACTAGAATATAGTATATATATGCTTAATCATGAATAATTCCATGATTCAGATAATCCTTCCTATCAGTCTATCTCATTGTCAATATTCACATTGATCATGCCCAAGGCATCGTTACCCAACTTCATATACTCGGATCACGTAAAACTAAGTATCCCCCTCAGATCACGTACAACTACGTATCCCCCTCAGATCACGTACAACTACGTATCCCCCATACCACATGTATGTACATATTCATTTCTTTACTCATATATTCGGATTACATACAATTACGTAACCACCATACTGCAAATGTCATACTCAACACACAATCATTACATTCAACGATACATGATATACGAATATGTCATTATTTCATAGTATATATATATATATATATATATATATATATATATATATATATATACCTGCTCTTACGTCACTACGTACCTTATAATCTGACCATCCTCGTTGTCGTGAGCTCAAAAACTATATGAACTAAAAGGTTTAAGTGTTAACTCATAACCAATATTTGATGCGCAAAATCTCATATTAAATCATAAGGTCATGTCCATAATATCACATGATTCAACTCCCCAACGCAAGAATCAATCAAACAACAGGCATGCTTCAAACACCCAAACCAACAACGAAGTGATTCAAACCAAGCTACGAAAGGAAGAATCCATGTTTATAAGATATTCCATAATTTATATCGAATTCCCTTAATCATAACATAAGATCCTTTATTGCTTTAAATTCAACTCTAAACAAATTAAAGATGCATTGGTTCCATAATTTTAGAACTCACTACTAAGAGTAGTAATTCAATAAAGTGACATAAGTCAACAATACATGCCATGATACACATTCAAGCATATACATCACCATAAACTCTATTCCATGTTAACACATACTAGCATGTATCTAACCCATTTATTTACACACTACACATACTTCCAAAGATAACACATCTCACACCATAGTCCAACTCCCACCAACACTATTACCATGGTTACAAGCCATAGAAGTTAATTCTTTTCAACACCTACAACAAGGCTTAGACCCACACTTGAATCACATTTAAGCATATTGGCAAACACCTTCCATGCATGATTTTAGTCTTCATCTTTTAACCAACAATAATACTAAGCCAAGACATAATTTAACAATTTATTTTCAACAATCAACCATTCATTAAAGTGAGTTATAATTAGACCCCTAACAATTCATAGCATATATACTCCAATACATATAACTATAGGCATAGAACCGCCAAACATGTAATCATCACTTAGATACCAAACTACAAGTTCGAACCACATACCAACATGTAAGAATCAATGCATAAAGCCATACAACACCCACTAATACATGTATAACACACACCCACACACCTAGCAGCACACACACATGCACACACAGTGCACACACGCCCACACAGTACACGACCCACACCATACACAGATGCACCATTCCATTTAATTCACACAAAACCAACCAAGATAACACCTTCAAGTCCAAAAATCAAACCACATTAGCAAACCCTTCCAAAATGCTAGTAAAAATCGAACCAAAGCTTCACACCATCCATCGAAAGCGAAGCATAAGATGAAGATAATGACCAAGGGAGTGTAGAACATCTTACCCACAAGAATCTTGAACAAAAATGATGCTTGAACTGTAAGGAATCCAACACACAAGTGCGCAGAGGAAATAAAAATATTTGGATTCCTAACCGAGGACCTATACAGTGTATTCATATCGGAATGATTAAAAGAGTCTCACCCTTGTAGCGTGTTTGATGCAGAAACGATGCCAAATCACGAGTCACGAGCAACACCTCCAAGATCTTGCCTCTACGGTATCCACACCATCAAATCGAACAAGGGACGTTCAAGAACAAGTTGCTAGACTTATTCTTGAACCAAAGCTGAACTCACGGTTCAAAACCGATCAACGACTACCAATCAATCCACCAAGAAAACGGCGGCGGCCGTGAGTTCTTGAAGAAAAGGTGAGGCGGCCGAGAGCGAGCTAGAGTAGCTTTTTAGGTTTTGATATATAGTGTTAATCTAATTAAGCACCTTGTTATCAAATTATATATGTATTTTGATAAAATAGCAAGTTAATGTGCTCAATTTTATATTAGATGATAGATTTTTAAAACGATTGTATGGGTCTATATCTATAAACAATTATAATAAATATTTTTCTAAATCAAAAGATATTTATAACGATATAAATTATCATGTTTAATTTAAAAAGTATGTTTTACGAATTTTTATAGTAGTCAACTATCATCAACAAATATTTTAAGTTTATAAAATGTTATTTAATAGAAAACTTTTGTTTTATTACACAAAATTATAGATTACAATTATATAGCAACATTAACTGAATCTTCAAGGTCATCATCTTGAAGATGCAAAAAAGTTGTTCAATATTTGCCATGCAAAAGAATTGAATAAGTATTTTTCACATTTTTTACTGTTAAATAAGTAAAATGTGTTTACATTAATAGTAAAAAAAATTATATGTTGAAGAAGTTGTTTATGTTCAATTGTTAGTTCAAAGAAATTAATTATAAGTTAAAATCTATAGAGTCTATAAAATTCTTTTGATAATTCCGTGTAATTCTATAAAAGTTATTAGAAATCTATCAATTTCATAAAAGTCCATCATTTAAAAAAGTCATTAAAAGTCGTTAAAGTCCATAGAAATCTATCGAAAAAGTCTACGAGACTCTATACAAATCTTTTTATAACTTCATGGAATTCTATAAAAGTCAATAGAAATCTATCAACTCCATAAAAGTCAATCATTTAAAAAAGTCATTAAAAGTCAATAAAAATCTAGATTGAATTGCACCATAAAGAAATTTTTTTTTGTCGAAAGAATTTTGTAGAGAGAGAGAGAGGGGAGGGAGTGGGGATGGATTCGGGAAATAGAGGGTATCAAAATTTTTAGGTGGAACCCAGATTTCAATCAAGTCAACAGTGTCATAATTGTGTGCGGTTGTGACACTCTTATAATAGTGTCCCAAAAAAAGTGTGAAATTATATGATTTTTTTTGTAGTGAAAACTCTTAAGTATGGGAAACTTTTTTGCAACAATTCAGGAGACACTAAATAGCAGTTGCCTATGAAGACTTTGATCTTAATTAAAACAAAAATCTGACCCAGGTTGCGGCCTAGTTCAACCACACATACATCCAATTTACAAGAACATGTTGTGTAATATATATGGTATTTAGAATTGGAACAAAAAAATTATATCAAGAACGAAGAAACTTTATTTTCACTCTAACTCGATTCGCTCCATGAGTAGTTATGGATTGTTCATTTTCCAAACTATGTGTCAAGTCCAATGTTCCAAAGCTCATGTCTTGGTTCTCTTCTCAAACGAGAAATCATTCCTCCCATCAACAACATTTATCTCTACATCATCATGCGATCGATGTGGTAATTGTACAACTTGGGACAAACCAGACTCCTGGTGGATCTCCACTTCGTGTTCCATATAATGACCTAACTCAACATGGTGTTGATAAGATCCATCATCCTTATGAAAACGGGTTGGAGATGGCGATCCCTCGGGGTCCCAATGTTCCAAATAGTTGTTTGATTTGCACGGGGACGTCTGTAGACTGTCAATATCACCCTTGTAATTGCGTAGAAGATGAACGGGCGACATGCCGTGCAAAGGTGTGGTGGGCATGCTAGACATTGGCGTGACTGATGTAGAATGCTTGTTGTGTTTGATGTGCTTCTTGGCTGTGTGGTGCCAGTTTCTTAGTGCGGTCGCGACTCGTTCATTGAATATAGTTGGTCTCATGGATGTTCCCATCTATTCAAAGAATCATTGTCATACAAAAACTCCAACTTGTAAAATATACAATATTTTTTTTAAGGAATGAATGACCATATATAAAATTAAATGTTTCTTAAAAAATGACATTTACTTCATTAAAAAAATACATGGCCATGCCTATTTTGACAAATGAAGGACATTTTTTTTAAGTTCAATTTTATGCAAAGTCATTCACCCAATATTTATGTGTTCAGCAAATTTAACAAATACTAGCAGAAAAGCATAATCAATAAATATATTATATTTATTCTATAGATATATATTAATCGCATAATTGAACGTAAATAAATTATACACATACCTGAGTCACGAGGGCATATAGAGGGAGTGTGACATAGCTACACAAGATCTGGATAAGAACCCTGTTGAAAAAAAAAATGACAACAATTAATTAAATATCTTTATCATAAAGTCAAATATATCAACTATGAAATAATTCAAATGACACTGACCCCATTGAAATTCTGATTATTATGTCCTCCACGTGGTCATGGAAACAAGATCTTAATCCAAATTCATACTGTCCAAAGAATAAAAATATGTCAAGATCAAGAAATTTATTTGTGAACGAATCGAGATTTTTTCTGTTAAATAAAAAAAGTATTCTCAAATTCTATTTTATTATTTGTAAAAAAAATTAATTCGTCCCCCGATTTTCAAATTATAGGGAATTATTAAAATATTTTAATATGAAAAACTTAAATTTTACTCCTTGTTAAAATTCTGAAGCTCGATTCTAATGATATTTGTGTCGATTTATTATGAGAACACAAAATTGTATTTTCCAGTATTAAAGAATCAATTTTGTTAGTAAAACGAAGACGACTGCCCTGGAGGATCCATTATCGGGATATTACAAAGTTTACATGTTGCACGACTTACTGTTGTCCAGACAAACAACGCCAGTTGAAATGCATTCTGCAATGGTACATAGAACCAAAATTAGCAACATTAAATAATCTAAGAGTTACATTTTGGATCGATGATTTTGATTTGAGAAAAAGATTCGGGGTTAAAGATTGCAAATGAATTTCAAATTCATGGATTTTTAAAGAGTGCCCAATCAAGTGAGAATGAATTTATTATTATGTATTTGAAATCCTTAACCTCAAATCTATCAGTCCAAGTGCATCCTAAAGGAATTATTATTATCAAGCTTTAATATTTTCTGTTCCATCTTTTTATTATTTTTAAAATGAATTTTTTTTAAAAAAAATATTACCTGAAAGAGCACAAAATTAATTAGGTAAAGAATGAGGCGAGGGCGATTGAACCAGAAAAGATCGTCTCCGGGCTGAACAACGGGGACTCCCTTGACTACTTCACTGCGTTCTTGAATACTAAGCCCCATTTTTGTTATTATCACTTGTAGCTTTGTTCCCACCAGCAATATAATCTGTATATAGTTAAGTTTCCAAAGTTTTACTTCCCAACTAATAACTAGTCTAAACAAATTACTATAGTAGAAATTTAAATAAAAATTTGAAGTGGAATATATGGATATTTACTTATATTTTTGAGTGGTATATACTTACAATCAATGGGATGAATGGTAGCCAAAAATAGGAGTACCAGCCTGTTGAAAAATGTGTGCAATATTTTTGTTAGAGATAGGAAGTCTTAAAACTAACAGGAAATGCCCACATTCCTAGTATTTATCCTAAATTAGCTACTTATTTCAAGAAGGTAGACCTTTTTGATTGCTATTATGAAGAATTAATATCATGAATCAACGTCCTAAGAGATTTATAAATCGAGGAATTTTTTTAGCATATCGTAAACAAGATGGACCATAATACAAATATGAGCGACCATATATTATTCTTTTGATTAGTCACTTACCATGAGTATTGAAGAGTAAGAACAGCACAGCAAAAAACCAGATTGGTGGACTGAAAATTAAGATAACATAAAACATTAGTAAATGTAGTAACATGACATGTAATTTTATCAAAAGTTGGTAAGCCAAATATTCGATACGTAGATTATTATCTTGTGAAGAAAGATTTTCAATAAATAATGATGCAAAGGAAAATTTGAAAAAAGAAAAAGAAATACCAACCTTATCCCAACCACCACTTTGAAGTCTTCTTCTAATGATCTCTTGATATACTTTTGAAAATCAAATTTGGTATGGCTATGTGGAGCCAAGTGTGCCTGAAATACGTAAGATAAAAAAGTAAGATTTTCAGATTGAAATTTTAATTGTTTTAACATTACAAGTTTACGTAAACATACCATGATAAATCCATGGCGCAAAGTCAAATAGTCTACTTTTGGAACTGATCTTACGAATTGTCTAAAGAAGCAAACCTGTAACATTTTAACAAAGATTATAGGAGTATTAAATTATGATTTTATAAGATATCAAAATAAATAAATATTCCAAAAAATACTACAGAACAAACAGTTGTCGTACAAATAAAATAAATTACAAAATTCAAAAAGTAATTAATAAATAATGTGTGTGTGGGCACGTGGTGTTTTAATGACCAATATATATGAATATGTATGTATATTGATATTTGTAAGATCGGATGTATAGAAGTGAGAAAATACTTATATGAACATGATGTTTCTAAAGACCAAGATACATATATATGTATGTATATATTTCTATGAGTGTTGGTCTTTGTAACATCGGATGTATAGAAGTGTGACCAATAAGGTTTGTTTTTGAAGATTTCTGAATTTCTACTGAAATTAAATTAATTAAAGAACTTGGAAATCACCCGATTCAAGAAAGAAAGGTCAACGCTTCACGTCTTATAGAAAAAGTCAGACTTACATGAAAAGGAATCATCATGTAAATTTGCCGCAAAGCCGCAAAGGCAAACGCATATTCTTCTTACAGGGACATATGCATTGACTCAATTATTATTATTATTATTATATATATATAAATAAATCAACTCATCGTTACCTATATAGAATTTTGATTATATTGGTCCAAATTTTATGTTAGTGTGATCAATTAGGTTTTTTTTTTCATATTTAATGCGATTTTTTTAATAATATTCAGATTTCTAATGACAATCGGAATAGAAATACCAAAAAATAGTAATTTATTATAGTAATATCAAGAATTTTCCTAATTCAATGTAAGTTTCACCATAATACCTCTACAGTAATTCAATAATTTACAAATAGCCTATCATATTTAAGTCTAATTAAACTATTTGAAATATTCAAAGAAAAAAAAAGCGAAATAAGAATTGATGTGTTATTTAGATAATGATAGTTTGAATTTATTCAATTTGATTTTTTCTAAAACAAGAAAAGTAAACAAGATGCCAAAACACATTAAAACATGAAATGTGACAAAATCCATTAGGAGGGACGAAATTAATGAAAGTCAAATAAATTAAAAATTCAAAAGCTAAATAATTGATTAAAACCACTACTTTTTTTTTTTATTTTATAATTCGAAATCCTTTATGTTATCTCTCAAATGATTATTTTTTCGAACTTTAAATTTTTAAAATTACATATCTTCCTCTTAAAATTTTAGCATTTGCCTTCCCCAATTTAATTTTGAGTGCAGGTTATAACGGGTGCTAATTCTTACATGTATTGGGTCTAGACCCAACACATACCTCATTAAAAAGAAAATAAATTAAATCAGACATGTCAATCAATGTTAATCAAACAATAATAAAACTATTTTCTTTATGTTGGTCTATACATGAGCTCCAGACTCTATTCGTATAATAATTTTCTCTATCTATGCTATGCATGACTGACAACATTCATGATTATTATTATTATATATATACTTTTTTTATCCTTGGATGGAGATTTAATTTGTAAACAACCAAGCTCGAACTCGAACAATTCCCAAATAGGGGATGGATGATAACCATTGAGGCAAAACTTTAGGTGTCGATAACATTCATGATTATGATCGATATCTTTGGGACCGGATTATATGTCGCAAATCCATCATAGAAATCTATTTGTTTTAGAAATATGGGTACATAAACATAAGCCATCTCGAAACACGTTGTATATGAAATCATTGTTGTATAAAAAATACTTAATATAAACTTTGTTACATAGAAAAATTACTTACAATCCATAGGGAAATGGGTGTTTTGCTCCAGAAGCTCACGTGTCTCCTCCCAAAGGATGTTTCTCTAGCGAACCTAAATCTTTCCGGATCTGCAAGACATAATTTTAATTATTTATCATTATGTACTCATAAATCTTAATTCCTAATAATTAAATCCGGTTCAATTCGAAAATTTCATCCAAATTACCATGTGAAAATTGGTATTCAGCCGTTCTTGTTTCCTTTTCCCATGCTTTCCATCTCCTCATCTAAAATATTTTTTTTTAAAAAAAAAGCATATATAAACCCAAATTTTCATGTATTAATGAATGCATATATTTTAAATAAATAAACATAAAATTTGCATAATAAAGTGCACATTTTAATAAAATATATAAGTTCGTGGAAACTAAGTATATAAAGATACCTTGGCTCTTCCCAAAGCTAAAGTGATAATACAGTAGAGGACATGGAAGATAGCCAGAACAAAGATGAAAATATGCAGCTGATGGATCCCATAGGCTGAAACAAACGTGACTTTTCCCTGCACTTTTACACATATCAATCAATTTCTCTTCGAATTCAAGAAGCCAAAACCATATAAATTTGTGTGTATTTTAGCAGTATGACTCAATACTGAAGTAAAAATGTGGGGAATTGAAATGAGAAAGAGTATTTTCATGATTAACAAAGAACAGTTAATGTCAGCAGGATTGTACTTTAATAAATTAAAAAAATACTTGTACCTTGGCTCCACATTTATCAGTTTTAGCAGAGGCCAAGATTCTCCGATGCGCGCCATCGTCTCCCCCGTCAGCGGTGAGAAGTTTCCGGCGGTTTTCGTCTGCAAGAGTTTCTGGGTATTTTACTGCTTCTTGCCTCTTGCTGCATGGATGCCACGTCGCAGCCGCTTCCTCGGATATGCATATGTTAGAAATCAGATTTTGTCCGACTGTCAGCAGCAAGGAGATAAATCCCAGCAGCATCAACTCTTAAATACCCAAAACAAATTATTAGAATAAATTTTAAGATTATTAAAAAAAAAAAGTTGAATATGATTAGAGACATAAGATGGTCAACATTATATACCAGCTTTAACCTTCTCCAATGATTCATATAGAGCCCTTTTATTCTTCGACTTCAACCACTGTCAATCATTTACAATAAAATATAATTCATTTAAAAACTAGTCTCCAATGCTTATAACAAATAAATAAATGTAATTTATATATATATATATTATAAATACCTTTCCTATTAAGTGGATAATGAACTCGATGACTATCGAAATAGCAACCAAAACAAAACAAACAACCGCCACAGCCCACGTCGGCGTTTGCTCCAACGATCTTGCTCCATCGGCTCCGGCCATTTTCTGTCTATTCCTCCGTCACCTCCGTCTCGACCCGATATTGCAAAATAACCCAAACTGGAATTATCTTAATTTCCAAAAATACGAATTATGGTATTGCAAACTCCACACTAATATCTCTTCAAGAATAAGTTTGTAAAGCTTAATATTATTAATTTGTAAACTGGCAACTGAGTGAGCTAATACTGAAGGGTACATATATAGTAGAATTTTGTGAAAAGGTGAAGAAGGAAAGGGTAGAATTGGGAATAGGAAATGAACTACGACTTTGACTTCTTAAACGCGTGAGCTTGACATTATGAAATTAGAAATTTCTTTGACTGAATCAAACGATTCCGAACTTAAGTGTCCAAAAAATTGCTTGGACTAATTTGCTCCAATATCATTTGAAAACTATTATTTTTATATATTTTGGTATAATGTATTTTTAGGGACATATTTAGCGAAACATGATATAAGCTTCAATTGAGTTTTGAAGCTACATCAACGTGACTAAAGATCTAAACGACGATCGATTGCGTCATATCCGTATACATACAATTTATCAAATATAAATTCATGAAAAACTGTTACCGATATACATCGAAATCAATATGTATATTTTGATCCCTTGAGTCCAGTCAACATGTACATATCAATTCAATCAATTTGAATAACTTTGTCATGCGAACTTAGTTAATATAACAAGATTAGTGTTATTTAAGTAATTACAAAGAATATTTTAGCCTTATTATTTGGTTAAATTATATTATCTTCTTATAATGAAAAAAAATTGAACGAACCATTGGTTTGAAAGGCCAATTTTATTTATTTTTTGGGTAAGACCCTGATAATAATACATCTCTACTAGAAACCAAATGGAAAAATAATAATAATACTAATAAAAATTGTTTTATTTATTATTATTATTTTAGAAAAAATTTGTAATACCCGTGACTCTACATCATCGCTCTCATTGGTCATTGTACAACTTGTATAATCAATTTTTTTATCATTCGAATTTTGAATTTTATGTTTTCCTATAGTTTTATTGTATTTAGTATGTTTTTGTCGCCATCTTGTTAAATTATTATTCAGAATTTGAATTTTGTTATGTATTGCTTGTTTTTTGTCGCCATCTTGTTAAAATGTTCTTGTTCTTGTACGATAGGAAAGGATGCATGGAAACGATTCTTAGACGAATAGTAAACTTAGAACTTACTAAGGACTAAGTCCATCATTATTATATTCTTCATGACATTATATCATTATCAAGTTTTCAATTTTATATGTGTATTATTACTTTATGAAGCAGCTAGAATGGACTGGCAAGGGTGAAAACTCTATTTCAACTCACATTTTCCTATAAATTAATATATTATATGGTGTTAATACTGCCTCTCTCTATTTTTTTTAATCTATTTCTTTATATATATATATATATATATATATATATATATTAAATAAGTAGGAGTCATGATCTAGATTTCAAATTATTTCTATTTGAAAGTAATAATTGTCTTTCATGAGAAAGCTGTCAAAATATAGTGTTCAAGCTACTATAAGATTTAAAATATTTGAGTTCTGTTGTTACCAATATATATAGATTTTGGTGGAATGAACCCCGCTAGATCCTATGACTGGTGTAACTAATGTTGCGTTTTCAATTCTGAAAAGTTACAAGGTGATGTAATAATTGTGATGAGAAGCATATAATAGCTCTTGCTAGGAATCGTGTTAAAAAATTTAAATTATATTGATACAACCAGCTATAAGTGTAAGTATAAAAGCAAATGTATAGTTTTTTTAACCCATGTTATATTTCAAGAGCCGGTATAATATGATTTTGACAAGTTCCCTCTTTCAATAGGAAAATTACATAGATCTGATTTCGGTCATGAACAATATGATTAGTGTAAAATAATTGATATATTTTTATTTAAAAGGTGTTGTAATATTTAGTTGTTGTATAAATAATGCTCAAACTGAATGCATACAAGTATTTTCAATTTCATTTGTATTTAACACATGTATAGTACGTAATAGCTGTAATTAAAAAAATACTTGATTGTCACTTTAATATTAGTAAAAGAAAAAAAAATATTTTGTACTAATCAAACATACTTTGTACTTATTGAATGTATTGATGATTTGTCTATTATAATAACAAATTGTATCATTTTTCTTTCAACCACTAAAACGAATTAAATCAAGAAATACGCATTATAAGTTAGTGTCAAAATTTCTTAGTGGATGATGCAACAATCCGTAATATCAAATATTATATGAATTTGACAATGAATTTGATCAATTTCCAATATTATTTGCTCCATTAGTTTGACGATTGTGTAACGTACATATCATTCTAGCTATTAAAAAAATTTCTCAATTAAATGACATGATTTGTCAAGATTATAATAATCATCAGATAAAATTAGAGGCGTTCGTTGAAGAGGTCATCTCGACAATATTTTACTTTTTTTTCGGAATAAATTGCTCTTATAACTTGACACATTTCGGGTTTTGGTCATCTAAATAATTAAAATTTTGCGTTCATGCATTAATTTTGTTATTATTTTAATTTAGGTCATATCTTATCATAATAGTAACATGGTGTCGAAAATTGCAGACATACTCGGTGTCACGTCCAGTGGCGGACGCAGGAGTTTTGAGAAAGGGACAAAAAACATTAAAGATAAAAATTTTAGGCCAAAAAAATTTTTATGGGTCAAAATATAACTTGAGGGAGAAATATAATTTTTAAGGGGCTACAAATTTTTTAGGATAAAATTGTAATTAAAAAAATTAAAAATTTAAGGTGAATTTTTTTTTTTTTTTGGGCAAGGGCCCTTAATACATCCGTCCCTGGTTACATCAACAAATCCACGAAATAGGACTACAAACCCAAAAAATAGTAAAGTTACCACACCAAGAACAAACTATGATTAGTTAGAGAACCCAAATAAAAATAGACAAATTAATGGACCAATTTAATTATTTCTTCCTATTTTTATTCCATTTATATACACATTTGTATTGAAACATGTATTACTTGTATTTTAACTATTTTTTATACAATAAATATTTATATAGAATAAATGTATAAAATATGTTTTTTTTTTAATTTGATAGAAAATATTTTAGCCCAATTAATTTTGTTTGTAAAATCATAAATATTTCTGTATATTATAATTTGAAAATATGATTTAACCTTTTATAATGCAAAACCTTTTATTTATTTTTCGCCCCCACAAAAAATTAATTTTGTTTGAATATATTTTATTTTAGGCACGAAAATTCTCATTGAACAAGTAAATGTCAGTAAATTTTGGCGTGGATAAGAAAAATTCTACGTATTGTGTTGGAAAAACATTTATAAGTTTTGGTCATATCAAACTTCAACTGAGCATCTACTGCATAGAAAAAGTCTACTAATGAAAAGAACGTTAATTGACTCTACAAATGTCTACTGGGTGCAAAGATTTAAAGATATCATTCACCAGGTGCTGAAAGTAGAAGATATCATCTACCAGATGGAAAGAGTAAAAGATGTCGTCTATCGGGTCCAGAGACTAAGAGTTATCATCTACCGGATGTCTATTGGTACAAGAGTATCTCAGTCCAATGAACAAATCCGTAGGAGATACCAGCAGATGATTAAGAAAACATTAGTTGACCTTAGTCCAGCAGACTAAGTAACTAATGACTATCCATCAGATGATGAAAAAGACATCAGTTGATCTTTTGTCCAGCAAACATACAGTCAAGGAGAAGCCAGTAGACGTATAAGGCAACAAGACAAAACACATACATACTCACTCTAACAAAGGTACAACAGAGCGCCACACTGATATATCAGCGCCACCAATCGCGTCAGATTAAATTAGCCGTTGATTAACGAAATTGGAAAGAAGACAAAAATGATTTGGAAGAAAATCAGGAAACTGATTTTACGCGGTTCTTTCCAATTGAAGAATAGTTACTGTTAGACTTTTACGTCTATAAATACGTCGAAGAAAAGAATGAATAAGACATTTGCTCAACTCTCAGAAATCCCAAATCAACTTCATTAGAATTCAAGCAAAACATTCAAAACGCATATTGCAAAAATTATGAAGTTTTTCAGAGCAGCACAAAAGCATCATTGTGATCTTTAAGATCAAAGTCTACTGAGCCTGCTGCTCAAAGAACACCCGAAGATCAAAAGTTTTATATTCTGTGTGAGTGTTGTAAAAAACACATTGTAAACAACTGTGATTTTTGTATTGCTAGGAGTTTAGGCAAACCAGTGTGGGTGCCTAAGAAGGTTATATGCTGTAAAGTATAAACCAAAGTCGTCTAGTGTAACCTTCCTGCAAAGGAAGAAGGGGAGACGTAGAAGCGTTTGTGCTTCGAACTTCCAGAACAGATCATGTGTCATTTACTTTCAATACTCTATCTTTCTGTTTCTCAACATCTACAGGTCAGTTCTAATATCACAAGTCCAGTAGACATCTTTCGCAATATTTTTAGTGTCTGCTGACTTGCTATCAATTGAGATTCTACCGCAGTACTTAACAGGCTGCTGTGCTTAGAAGAATCGAGAAATTGAGTCTAGTGTTTATTCTACCCCCCTTCTAAACACTACTCCGATCCTAACATGTGGTATCAGAGCAAGGTCTTCTCAATTGTGAGAAATTCCAAGAACTGATGGCCTCATTCAACAAGATTTCTATGTTCAAGAAGGATGAATATGATGACTAGAGAATTCGAATGCAAGCACATCTAAGTGCTCAGGATGATGATATGTGGTACATCATCACTGACAGACCTATGAAGATCTTGAAAGTCAACACAACAGCGGCCATTTCCAGTGGTGAACCTCAGATTTTTGAAAAGGATAGAGCATCCTAGACCAATGAGGAAAAGAAAAAGGCAAATTTGGACAATGTAGCCAAGGATATCTTGTTGAAGACATTGGACAAAAATAAGTTCAATAAAATCAAAATGTGTCCGGCTGCTAAAGATATCTGGGAAAAGATTGCACAGCTGTGTGAAGGAAACAGTCAAACCAAAGAGAACAAGCTCACTGTCGCTCCACAAAAAATTGAGAACATCAAAATGATGTCCGGAGAAACTCTAAATGAATAGATGAAAGAATAACAAGAATTGTAAATGAACTCAACATCCTGGGTAAGGAACTGTCAAACAAAGAAATTACCCTAAAAGTCATGAGGGGTCTTCCAAGAGAATGGGAAGTGAAGACCTTAGATATGAGAGAATCCAAAGATATAAACAAGATCGATCTGCACGATATATTTGCTGACTTAAAGGTGTACGAGTTCGAGCTAGGCATTCGGGTTGAAGATGAACCAAGTAGCAGTCAACAAACGAATGCCCTTGATACATCAGAGTCCTTGTCCACCACAACAGAGATGACTCCTGAACAAATGTGTAATGATGCAATGACATTGTTTGTCAAGAAATTTGGCAAGTTCATGAAGAAGAACCAGAAGACATACCAGTATTATCCAAGGAAGCATAACTTAAAGAACAGATCAGAAGAAGATGATCGTGTCTGCTTCAACTATCTTAAACCGGGACATTTCATCGCCGACTGCACAAAACCAAAGAAGGATGATCAAAAGAGAACGTCCAAGGACTACACGAAGTCTAAGGAGAAAAGAGATCATCCATACGAGACAGAGATCAAAAAGTGCTTGTCGTTGAGGAGAACAAAAGTAAGTGGGTTGATTCAGACTCAGAATCAGAAGAATCTTCAAGCTCCTTGAGTGAAAGTGAAGATAAAGGAGTCCACTGTCTCATGGCAAACAACGACAACGAGGTAAATGATTCAAATCTCTCTGAAATTACACATACTGAAACTAATGCATTACATGACATGATAAATGAGTATCAAGTGTTGTATGGGTCCTTCGAGAACTACATGACTGGACATACTTGCCCAATCGAACAACAGGATAGTAAACTTGATTGTGAACAATCAAGGGAGTTTGAATGCTTAAGGGAAAAAGTAGTCCACTCGAGAAAGAAAATGACGAAGTTAAATGTGCACACCAGAAACTTATCAAGTTGGTTCGCACATGGAACACATCAACCTCCAGAAAAGATGAAATACTAGAGACGATAAGGCTTGCTGGTGATCTTGCCGGTATAGGCCATATGTGATATCCGGAAATTAATTGTGTTAATCCCGGAGTGATAATAATCCTTAATGGATTTAATTTGGAGTAATTATGAGATAAGTAATGTGTTGAGACTCACGGGGATTTTAATCCGATATCGGGATTGTCGGATCCAAGGGTTGAGATTTTATTCTCGTTAAGGTGTAAACCTTGGAATTGTGTTGGTAGTGGGATCTGGAGTCTAGGGTGCTTTGGATTGATATTGGTAATGAAAATAGTGAGTGTGAGATAATTATTGAGCACATATGATTTTTTAATGAGTCAGGGTGCGAGTATTTGAGACTCGAGTTTTTGGAGCATTCGTAGTATATATACCAAGTGGGCTTGGTGTTCAGTCATCTCCCTCTCCTCTCCTCTCTCTCTTTCCTCTCCCACGTTCACCCCTTTCTTTCCCTTTCCCCTCTTTCTCTTTTGATGGAGAAATCGATGTAGGCTCGACTTCGGGGTGTGCTTTCTCGAAGATAATTGGGTAATGTTTTTCCCCTCGCCTTTATCTTCATTTTGAATGTGGCTTTGTTGAGTTTGGTTGGGTAATGTAATGGGTTTGAGATTTGGGGATTTTTGGTAAAATTCTTAAAGTGAAGTTTTTGGTGTTTTGAATGAGTTTAAATGGAGTATTTGAGGTTGTGAAGGTGTTGGGGGTGTTGGTTTTGATTTTGGGTGTGAAAAGCACCATTAAAGCATGATTTTTCCGGAAAATCGCAGGCCGCGATTGATCGCGGCTTGGTGCTGATCGATCGCTACATTACACTGGATTTTGGAGACGGTGTACAGTATATGCGATCGATCGGTAACCAGAATATACGGATAAATCGCGACGAGGCAGGCGATGTTGGCGATCTATCGGCGTTAAGCGACGATCGATCGTGGAGGTTGAATTTTCGGGCAGTAAGATCTCGCGATCGATCGCGGGAAATGGCGATCGATCGCGGCCCCTGTTTCTTTGGTTTTTCAAACTTTTGTTAAAAGTTGGGATTTTGGAATTGGGGTTTGTTTGGGTTGAACTTTCATTGGTAACTCATTGGACATTAAGTTGGGATGGCTTGAGTAGTACACATAATTCATTATGGTAATTAATCATCGTGGTAGGATGATGTATTTTGTGGGTTGTGTACATGCTTATGCATGTGGTTGTGAACTTATTATTGATTGTGGGTTATTAACTGAAGATAGCGTAAATTCACTGAATCTTGGGTCAAAGCAAGGATTGGTTGCTGCTATCGGATTATAAGGTACGTATAACATACGAGCATAGTGTTATATATTATTGTCATTGTAGAATGAATAATGTACTATGGTTGCAATGAATTGATATATATTGCAAATCATACGGTGCCGCTATGGAGCGAGCAATGATTGGTATGTTGTCGCTATGGAGCGAACATCGGCTATGGTGCCGCCGTAGTTGAGCGTGAGAGGTAATGGAACTGTGAAATCATGGTAGAGATATATGTGTTATTTGTAAATCATTAGAGTAGTGATTTAAATACATTTGATTCTATTATCGGTTTGAGTATGGGTAAAGTTAATCAATGAAATGATTAAATGACTTTGGAGTTTGATAATTTTGGTTATGGTGAGGACATGAACAGCACGGGGAACCCCTTATGATAACGATACTATACATGGATTATCTTTTAAATTTACAGTTTTATATTCTGTAAATTATGAATTGTGATATTGCTGTTATTGAAATGGTGGATTGGTATGCTCACCGCGTGTGGGGGCTGTTTTTGTTGGGACAGGTGAACAGGTACAACATCAGTTCCGGTGTTGAGTTCGGGCTATTGATTGGGAATGCTTCCAGGGCTGAGGTACCAATGCTGTATTGAGTAGTATGCCTTATCATTAGATACACATTAATTATTCAATGCTCGTGTGTGAGCATTCTTATATGTATATATGGTTTGTATAAAGGTTGTTAGATTCTCTTTTCATTTATGATTGGCATGCAATTAGTTAAAGAGAATTGCATTATGAATTGAGAACATGTTAGTTTGTTATGGGGTGTATGCGTATGCTAGTGGGACGGTATTGGGAATTGAACATTATGTGGATTAATGTCGAAATTTTGTATAGATGACATATATGAGATTCCCTAATGTTATAAAAGCATGCACCATTATGTGATAATACACTAATAGCGGGTTAAGGGCGCAGGGTCCATACAATAGTGGTATCAGAGCAGTGGTTTGCTCTTTGAGGCTGTTTAGGGCCAAAGAGATGTGGATAGAAAAAGAATAGCACATAGTTTATGCATGCTTGTAGTCAGTGTTGTGGCACAACTATTGTGCTTATGTGCATATTATGATATGAGATCATAAATGAAAGGTGTTATTGTTAACCATTGTGGTTGCAGGATCGTATGGAATACGATGGGAATGGTATTGATGGAAATAATTTCCACTTTATGTAACAAGTGCTAAGAAATCTGATTTTGTAGGAAAATCAGGGAATGAGAAACGTGATGTACTGTCTCAGGACATAGAACGGGAGACAATGTGACGTCGTCAATGGGTGACGGAAGATGATGTGATAACCGGGTATTATTGCCTTATGGTTATGAGGATACATGTATATGCATACATTAAGATTTATTGGTTATCATGATGTGATGATGCTTTATTTCCATGGGCATATATAAAATGTATTGCAATTATTGTACTACTACGGGTATATCGATTAGCGATGGATCGGAATATTTGCCGCTGTCTTATCAAGCGATGAATCAGGGTATTTGCCGCTGTCATATCGTAGCACGGGATGCGGATATGTCGAAGCTAGGGATATCATTGAGCCACTGATAATTCGAAGCGAGGGATATTATTGAGCCGCTGATATAATGTGGTAGGACTTGTGAATTGTTGTATTAACTGTGCATATTGAGGTCATTGTATTGATGTGCTTTTGAGCCATTAATTATGTTTATGTGATTAATATGGTGTAAATTAATTATGGTGGTGAAATGTATAGTTATGCGGTGGGCATGACCTGGTAGTACATTTCAGGCTGCATGTGTTGCATGTTGGGAAATTGGGTTTTTGGCATGGTTATTTGAGGGTTATGCTAATTATTTTGGTAAAGTATGTTTAATTGAGTTTTAGTGCATTTTTGAAAAATGCGTATAAAATATCATGTTGGGATATTTTATACATCATGCTAATTAATGGGGTACCATTTTAATTTTATTAACCCACTACCCATACCCCCTTACCCTCACTTCTCCCATCACTCTTTATCCAACATCTCTCTCTCTCAAACCCTTCCCCATTTTATCGATCAAAAGAGTAGGAGGAAGAGAAGCTTGGTTGCTTGATTTCTTGCTTGTATTGAAGCTTCAAGTGAACCATCCCAGGTGGCAACACAACCTAGGAGATAAAGTCCTACGACATCCAACGTTTTGGAACACAGGTAAGTAGTGAGACGTACGGGCATCGAACGGTAAAATGTATTTTTACGTATTGGAGTATGCATTATGGTTGCATATATTTATTGGGTTATGCATTATGGTTGCATACACATATTGGTTGATGCATTATGGTTGCATACACACATTGGATGCATTGGTACATGTGATTGTAAGTCGATGTTATATTCCAGTGATGAAGAATACTTGCCGCCTTCATGGTGTAGCGATGATAGAATACTTGCCGTTGTCATACCGTAGCGATGAGAGAATATTTGTCGCTAATATGTAGAAGCGAAGAACACGCTGCTGTCATATTATAGCGAGTGATATTATTTGCCGCTGGTATTGTCGAAGCGAGGGGTATTAATGCCACTGTCATGTCAACGCGAGGGGTATTATGCCACTGATAAAATAAGACTTGGGAATTGGTTATTGGTATTGATGGAACGGATGCATGTCATGACATACATTATTGGCATTATAATCTATTGATTATGCTTGTGGTCTTAGGACAACCAAATGGAGCTTTTAAGTGCATATATTACAGGAAGTGATTTGTATTTACGATTATGCATTTTTATATCATAATCTTGTTGGTATGATTATGGTTATTATATGCTCATGGTTTTGGGTGTTCCTGTAGGTATCTTTTGGCAAGCAGGGCTAAGGACTGGGTTGATGCGGTGAGCTTGTGAGGAGAGCTATTGGTTTAGAAGGACATGATTCTTTTGTATAGTCTCTACTGTAGGAGTAGTGTAAAGCTATAGGATTAACATTCATTTGGCTAGGAATGTAAATAATCCTTTTGGAATTTTATTTTGGCACTGTAATCCTAATAGCTCAAGGCATCAACATGAACTTTATACTCTGAGTTATGCATGCTTAGCTCTACTTATGCCTTTAATCCGCATTTAAGGTAGCGAGGCCTTACATTAGTGGTATCAGAGCAGTGGTTAGAGAACCCGGGAATGAGTGAAGAGTAGACTTAGCAAACATGTTGGCTAGGTGTTCACTTATGAGCATGTTTATGCATGTGGTGCATATTTGTGTATATTTTTGTTATACTAACATGCTTGGAATATTATTGTTCATGTTATCTAACGGTGTAACATATGAATTGTTTCTGGTATTGTTGTTAACCCTTGCATTACAGCATGGCAGCCAGAAATATGGAACACCTAAATGAGGAGGTGGGTGATGTGGGGAGTGTGAATGCTAGTATCGCACAGCCTAATCCCCTGCCACCACCGGCTGTGGGTATAGAACCGATTGCACAGCTATTATTACCTCGAGAGCTGAGTCTAACATAGTTTCTGACTTTTCATCCGCCCCGCTTTGAGGGAACTGAGACAAGGGAGGAAGCAGAGGAATGGCTGGAAAGGATTGAACAGATCTTTGTGTCGGCACCCTATGCTAGGACTGCCTGGTTGAGGCTAGCGAAATTTCAGTTGGCAAAGAAGTCTTCCATGTGGTGGAAGACGACAGTAATGGAGTTGAGGGCTCAAGGGATGTTGGTGGACTGGACTTTGTTTAGAACCCGATTTCTGAACCGGTACTTTTCTGCGGCTGCTAGGCAGATGAAGGAGGACGAGTTCACCAATCTGAAGCAATGTAATATGACTGTATCGGACTATGCTATGTAGTATTCATCACTGTTGAGTATGTCCCTCACATTGCTACAAATGGGCATGCCAAGCTGCGACATTTTCTAAAAGGCTTGAGGCCAGAGCTGTTTGATCGGGTTATCTCCAACAACCCCAGCTCTTTTGATGATGCTCTTATTAGAGCAGAGCTAGCGGAGATTGGAGTTAGTGCCTATACGGATGTTGTACCCCGCAAGTTCCACCACAGAGGCCGGTATCTGATAACCTGAGGCCGCGAGGAGAATCATTTAAACCTCGTGGGGCTTCTTCTTCTTCTTCTCGGTTTGGTGGGAAACGAATTGATAACCGGAGGGGTAATGCCTCTACCAATAGAGGACAAACTCAAGCAAGTAGGATCGGAGAAGTGAAATGTCATTTCTGTGGAGGACCGCACGTGATGCGTGACTGTACGGCTTGTTATAAATGTGGCAAGATGGGCCACATTTCTCGGTTTTGTCAGAATCGTGATGGACAGCTAGACCTCAGAGAAGGCAGGGGGAGATTTACTAGTGGGACAGTACAGCAGAGGCAACCAATGATGCCTCGCAAGTCGGGAGGTCAGGCGATGGGGCCACCTCAAGGGAAGGTATATGCTTTGACTAGGGAGCAGGCCGAGGCAGCTCCAGAGGAGGTGATTACTGGTACGTGTATTTTATTTACCTATTCCGCTTTTATTTTGATAGACACAGGTGCTTCGCACTCCTTTGTGTCTGCGGAGTTTATGGAAAGACATCTTATGTGAGCGTCTCCGTTACCCACGCCTTTTATGGTCTCGACACCCACTGGGAAGAATGTTATCACTGACCGGTTTCTTGCTGACTGCCTCATTTATTTTGAGGGCAATGAGTTGAAGACAGATTTGATTGTTTTGGGTATGTCAGATTTCGATTGCATTGTGGGCATCGATATACTGAACAGATATCAGGCAGTGGTAGATTGCCGGCAGAGAACGGTTCGTTTCCAATCTAATCAGGGGATTCAGTGGACTTTCTATGGGAACGGTTCTCGTGCGAAGATTTCGTTGATATCGGCTGTTAAAATGTCACGGTTATTGGAACGTGGACATGCGGGTTATCTTATTTATGCGGTTGACATGGCGGAAAAGAATAAGGAATTGAGGATTGAGGAGATACCCGTGGTTGCGGAGTTTACGGACGTGTTTCCGGAGGAAATTCCAGGGTTCCCGCCGACTAGAGAGGTCGAGTTTGGGATTGAGTTGTTACCAGGAACGTTTGCTATTTCTCGTGCCCCTTATAGGATGGCACCGGCGGAATTAAGAGAATTGAAGGAGCAGTTACAGGAACTCCTTGACAAGGGATACATACGCCCTAACGTATCTCCTTGGGGCGCGCCGGTTCTATTGGTTAAGAAGAAAGATGGTTCGATGCGTTTGTGCATCGATTACCGGCAATTGAATAGGGCAACGGTGAAGAATAAGTATCCTCTCCCGCGGATTGACGATCTATTTGATCAGTTGCAGGGCACGAAGCTTTATAGCAAGATTGATTTGAGGTCTGGGTACCATCAAATTCTGGTCAGAGAAGAGGATGTTCAGAAGATAGCATTTCGTACTCGGTATGGGCACTACGAGTTCTTGGTTATGCCGTTCGGAGTGACGAACGCCCCAGTTGTCTTTATGAGTCTGATGAATCGGGTATTCCAACAGTATCTTGATCAGTTCTCATTGTGTTCATCGACGACATCCTTATCTATTCTTGGAGTGAGGAAGAGCACGTGAAACACTTGCGTACAGTGCTCCAGGTCCTCAGAGATAATCAACTGTTTGCCAAGCTCAGCAAGTGTTAATTTTGGTTGAGCAGCGTGGTGTTTCTGGGGCATGTCATCTCTAGCGATGGGATATCAGTGGATCCCAGGAAAGTAGAGGCAGTGATGGATTGGTTTGCGCCTACTTCTGTGCCCGAGATACGGAGCCTCCTTGGCATAGCCGGTTAATATCGATGTTTCGTCAAGGGATTCTCGAAGATTGCTAAGCCTTTGACACAATTGACTCAAAAGGAAGTACCATTCTATTGGTCTGAGGCTTGTGAGCAGAGCTTCCAAGAGTTGAAGCACCGGTTGACAATAACGCCTGTATTGGTGATTCCTAAACAAGAGGTTTGTTCTATATACTGATGCATCACTACAGGGTTTGGGTTGTGTGCTGATGCAGGATAAGCACGTGGTAGCTTATGCATCGAGACAATTGAAGCTATATGAGACCAGATATCCAGTTCATGACTTGGAATTGGCGGCTATCATTTTTGCCTTGAAGATTTGGCGGCACTACTTGTATGGTACGCCGTTTACCATCTACAAGGATCACAAGAGCCTAAAGTTCTTATTTACTCAGGCAGAGCTGGACATGAGACAGAGGAGGTGTATGGACTTGCTCAAAGACTATGATTGCGAGATTGAGTACCATCCAGGAAAGGCGAACTTGACAGCAGACGCCTTGAGTCTAAAGGTGAAGTGTACTGCTGAGGACGTCATGCATCTATCGGCTATGATGACTTCTTACTGTCATCTGGGCTATGACTTCGATGTGGATACATCACCGGTACGTGTATCAACTTTATTGGCAGAGCCGGATATTTTTGAGAATATCAGGAGAGCCCAGAAGTCAGACAATGAGATACAGAGGTGGTTAGCATTGGTGCTTATCTGACAGCCATCGAGGTTCAGAGTGGCTGAAGACGGTTCTTTGAGACTTGGTAACCGTTGGGTAGTTCCGAGTATGCCGGAGTTACATCGAGGAATCTTACAGCGAGCTCATAGTAGCAGGCTTAGTATCCACCCAGGTGGGAGGAAGATGTACAAGGACTTATGTGATCAATTTTGGTGGAAACGGATGAAGCGTGGTGTGATAGCATTCGTTAAGAGATGCTTGACCTGTCAACAGGTGAAGGCAGAGAGGCAGAGGCCTGGAGGCGAGCTGAAGAGCTTGGAAATACCTGAATGGAAGTGGGAACACATATCTATGGACTTCGTGACCCACTTGCCCAGGACTTCTTCAGGGTTTGATGCGATTTGGGTGATCGTGGATAGGTTGATGAATGTAGCTCACTTTATTCCCTACAGTAGACATTCACATACTTGAGGATGGCTCAGTTGTATGTCCGGATGTAGTGAAACTGCACAGGATTCCAGTTTCTATTGTGTCTGACCGAGATCCACGGTTTACATCTCACTTTTGGGGAGGTCTTCAGTCAGCTTTGGGCACTGAGGTGAGATTGAGCATGACATATCATCCCCAAACGGACGGCCAAACCGAGCATACTATACAGACGCTCAAGGACATGTTGCGGGCGTGTGTATTGGAAATTGATACTTCATGGCATGACTCATTGGCCTTGGTAGAGTTCTCGTACAATAATAGCTATCAGGTGAGCATTCAGATGGCTCCATTCGAGGCTCTTAATGGTCGACATTGTAGGTCAGCATTATACTGGGATGACTTGGCTAGTAAATCAGTCGGAGGACCTGAACTGATTCGGGAGATGGAGAAAAAGATAAAGGTGATCCGATAGAAAATGAAGGCAGCTCAGGATAGGCAGACAGCCTATGCGAATAAACTCGGCGACCGTTGGAATTCCAGTTGCGGGATAAGGTCTTTTTGGATATTTCACCTTTCAGAGGTGTAGTGAGGTTCGGAATGCGCGGGAAATTGTCTCCGAGGTATGTGGGACCTTTTGAGATTTTGCAGCGTATTGGTACTTTGGCTTACCGTCTGGCTTTGCCACCGTCATTGTCTGGTATTCATGACGTGTTCCATGTATCTATGTTGCTGAAGTATGAGCCATCCGTCGCATGTGTTGCAGCCTTCATAGGTTCAGTTAGATTCTGATATGTCCTACGTGGAACGGCCAGTCAGGATTCTGGATAGAGCTGATCGCAGACTTCGGAACAAGGTGATACCGACGGTAAAGGTTCAGTGGGATCGCAGGGGTGTCGAGGAGGCCACGTGGGAGATGGAGCGGCATATGGTGAGCACTACCCGGAACTGTTTTCTGGTATGTGATTTATGTTTTGTTTCGGATTGGTAAGTGCATGCGGATTTCGAGGGCGAAATCTTATAAGTAGGGGAGTATTGTGATATCCCTGAAATAATTATGTGCTTTTGAGCCATTAATTATGTTTATGTGATTAATATGGTGTAAATTAATTATGGTGGTGAAATGTATAGTTATGCGGTGGGCATGACCTGGTAGTACATTTCAGGCTGCATGTGTTGCATGTTGGGAAATTGGGTTTTTGGCATGGTTATTTGAGGGTGTTGCTAATTATTTTGGTAAAGCATGTTTAATTGAGTTTTGGTGCATTTTTGGAAAATGCTTTTAAAATATCATGTTGGATATTTTATACATCATGCTAATTAATGGGGTACCCTTTTAATTTTATTAACCCAGTACCCATACCCCCTTACCCTCACTTCTCCCATCACTCTTTATCCAACATCTCTCTTTCAAACCTTACCCATTTTATCGATCAAAAGAGGAGGAGGAAGAGAAGCTTGATTGCTCTATTTCTTGCTTGTATTGAAGCTTCAAGTGAACCATCCTAGGTGGGAACACAACCTAGGAGATAAAGTCCTACGACATCCAACTTTTTGGAACAAAGGTACGTAGTGAGACGTACGGGCATCGGACGGTAAAATGTATTTTTTACATATTGGATTATGCATTATGGTTGCATATATTTATTTGGTTATACATTATGGTTGCATACACATATTAGTTGATGCATTATGGTTGCATATGCACATTGGATGCATTGGTTCATGTGATTGTAAGTCGATGTTATATTCCAGTGATGAAGAATACTTGCCGCCTTCATGGCGTAGCGATGATAGAATACTTGCCGCTGTCATACCATAGCGATGAGAGAATATTTACCGCTAATATGTAGAAGCGAAGAACACGCCGCTGTCATATTATAGCGAGGGATATTATTTGCCGCTGGTATTGTCTAAGCGAGGGGTATTAATGCCGCTGTAATGTCAACGCGAGGGGTATTATGCCACTGATATAATAAGACTTGGGAATTGGTTATTGGTATTGATGGAAAGGATGCATGTCATGACATACATAATTTGCATTATAATCTATTGATTATGCTTGTGGTATATGGACAACCAAAGGGAGCTTTTAAGTGCATATATTACAGGAAGTGATTTGTATTTACGGTTATGCATTTTTATATCATAATCTTGTTGGAATGATTATGGTTATTATATGCTCATGGTTTTGGGGTTGTTCCTGTAGGTATCTTTTGGCAAGCAGGGCTAAGGACCATGTTGATGCGGTGAGCTTGTGAGGAGAGCTATTGGTTTAGAAGGACATGATTCTTTTGTATAGTCTCTACTCTAGGAGTAGTGTAAGACTATAGGATTAACATTCATTTGGCTGGGAATGTAATTAATCCTTTTGGAATTTTATTTTGGCACTGTAATCCTAATAGCTCAAGGCATCAACATGAACTTTATACTCTGAATTATGCTTGTTTAGCTATACTTATGCCTTTAATCCGCATTTAAGGTAGCGAGGCCTTACAGATTATGCCGCTGTATACGTAGCGATGGATTATGCCGCTGTATACGTAGCGATGGATTATGTCGTTGTATACGTAGCGATGGTTTATGCCGTGATATACGTAGCGATGGTTTACACCACGGTATACATAGTGATGATGTGATACCGCTGTATACGTAGTGAAGGAGTGTACCGTCGTTGGCCAATGAATACTGATATGCCTCTATTATTATAGCGATGAGCATTGTAATATTGCTATTATATTAGCATATTGTGGATGTCATGTGTTGACATATACCGTCACGGGTTGACGAGGATATTATGGATGTCATGTGTTGACATGTACCGTCACGAGTTGACGATGATATGTGGATGTCATGTGTTGACATATACCGTCACGAGTTGACGAGGAATTGTGGATGTCATGTGTTGACATATACCGTCATGAGTTGACGAGGAATTGTGGGTGTCATGTGTTGACATGTAGGCGTCACATGTTGACACGGGACCGTTATGCCGAGCGGGTTTGCTCGATGAATAAATGGTTGTGCCGTACAGATAAGTGTACTGCAGCACGTATTGGGGTAAACACGTTACAAGTAGTGGTACCTTTGGGTATACTCGTTGAGTTAGCTACAGCCAAGCGACTTGTAGTGTATGTAGTTATCGAGGGAACTACATATATTTGTCGATGTGGTGTATGGTGGACATAATCGCACATACACATTAGAATGGGAAATAACTCCTAACGGATTAGGATTGAATTGTGAGTGAGTAAGGACATTGAAATTTCCCTTGTGTATCAGTATTAAAGAAATGTTGGATGATGACCCAATACTCTAATTAGGGGTGCGGTATTGTATACCAGGATTGAACGTATGATACGTTGACAGGTTTTATACAAACCTTAAGAGGCCGCAAGTTGCTAGCCAGGCATGGTGATTTATTGTTGCAGTGATATCGTGAGCTTGTTGTAGCCACTATACTGCTTATCGGAGTCGATTGTAGTGAATCGTATGATGATACGATGAGAAGTTATAGTGGACTTGTGTAGTCACTATAATGCCTTTGAGTTGAGGTGTGAGATACCTCAAGGGAGCTTTCAGCTCGGCTTGGTCGGGAGTGCCAACGAGAGGGTTAACAGGTTATTGTTACCTCTAATGGAGAATTCTTGCAATAAGGATGCAATGGTGAGACGTTACCGAAGTTGTGGGATATAGTTAGTGTGGTAACACTACTGTATCGATTGTATCTCTTGGAGAGATTTGGAACAATACTGTGGTGGAAACAGTTAGTATAGGTTGCGAGTTGATTGTGAATCAACTATGGTAAGCATTACTGGCGGTGGACCGGGTCATGGCTTTGCATTATTTGTAAGACATACGAGAAGACGTCTCTGGAGAGATGCTCGAAACGTTGAGTACTATGGTATTAGTACATAGCATTGTTAGAATTTGTAATACCCCCGAAATGTTTATATGTGTATGTGTTAACATACATGGTTATGATATGTTTAAGGGTTGTGGTGCATTTAAATTGGGAGTTATATTTATGTTATGATGATATGATTTGGGGGGCATGTTGGGGTGTTTTAAGGGATGTATTAATTAAGTAATGTTATGAAATATCGAGTGAGGATATTTTAATACATCGTGCTAAATACCGGGACACAATTAAACACCACATGGCACCCCAACTCACACCACCCCACCCCCAATCAATCAGCCACACCCCACTTGACCAGCCCATACTTCAATCATTCTCAACCCATCCCTCCACCTCTCATGCTCTTTCCTCTTCCCTTTCCTCCCTCTCATTCTCGTCCCTGGAAGCTGCAGAAAGGAGAAGAGTTAGCTTGTGATTTTGTGTGCAAAGCTTACCAAAAGAGGATAAAAAGGGGGTAAGACTTGGTACTCTGTTTTTGGTTGGGTTTGGGTTTGGTTGGGTGATTTTCATACATGCTAGTATAAGTTTGGTTGAAACCTTGGTATGAGTACTTACATGGAAGTATTTTTTAGGCCCTAGCATGTTTGTTCGAGCATGTTACATGTTTTATGTGTTAGATTTCTTGTTATGAAAAGTGATGCTCGAAAATCTGGGCAATATTATAATACCCTGTTTTTGGGAAAGTTGAGTGAAGACTGTTAAAGTTGGGCGATTTTAATGCATGTGGGTTTAGGTTTTGGGTGGAACTTTAATTTGAATACATGCATGGTAGTATATTGTAGCCCTTAGAATGTTTGTTCAAGCATGTTGTGTGATTTATGTTGAAGTGTGGATGGCATGAAATGAGGTGCTGGGTAATTCTGGAAAATCGTTCATGAAACAGGGCTACCGATCGATCGCTGAAGAACACCGATTATGAGCATATATGTGAAGTATGATTTTAATCATTTAAGTCAAGAACTAATGATTATATGCATGACTATGAAACAGGGACAACCAAAGTGGGTTAATGCGATTAACCAGGAAGTATATGTTACGATTATTTTTATGCAATTATTTATATGCCAATTATTCATGATGTTAAGTAATGATGTACATGCTCATGATGGGTTGTTCCTGTAGGTACACTTTTGGACTAAAGTGCTAAGGGTCTGGTTGATGCAGTGAGCTAAAAGGGCACATGGATGCATAGGATTCAGGATTTGATTAGTATCTACTCTAGGAGTAGTATAAATCTAAAATGTTAGCATTCGTTTATGTGAATGTAACTGATAATTTTTGAAGTTTTATTTTTTTGGCCTGTATTCCTATTAGCTCACGTAACAACTGGAACTCTAAGATATTATTTAATGCATGTTTAGTCCATCTTATGTCACTAAAACACTGTTAAGGTAGGAAGACCCTACAGAATTTGTATACGTCATGTATACGGGATTGAGAAGGATGGGTGATAGTGGCAAGGATGCACTATCCTGGACCGGTTGTGCATTTATTGGTTTTGGGATACATTTTGGTATAAATGTATCATGATTTTCTGAACGGTGGTTCGAGATTGGAGTCATGACACCTTCCTTGTGAGGAAGGAGGTATTGATATACCTGTTGGGAATCATTGAGAGATTCGATGAGTCGGTGATCATGGTGTTGATGTTGACTTCACACCATTAGTCGTTGGTTCGTCAATCATTATTCTCATCCGAGTGAGAGTAACTGGATGATTGACAGATGGGTTTGAGGCTTGTAGGTATGATTGGAGATACCCAAGTCGATTGTGGTTAGTTTGGCATGGAGATATACATATCGGTATGTATATTTGTGGGCCATCATTGTTATGCTTGGATTGGCGAATCTCTGGTAAGAGATTGTGGAATCCTTGAGATTGGAAACCTCGGTGGGACAATTTATTCTAGGGAATAAATTGTGAGGTTTGGTAGACTCTCTTTTGTCAAGAGGATGTCGTGTTTTGGGTCAAGACAGTTCATTACTGGTTAATTCGATAGTATCCTTGTATTAGAATTGTTAATTCTAAGAGTAAACAAGGGATGACCAGGATCTGAATTTGTTATGTGTCGTTGTCGACACATATGGTAAGAATGCAATAGATTTCTTGCATGTTCCCTATGAAAACTTGAGACCTTGTGGAGTCTCGATGGTGTGCTTGGACCAAGATGTGATTTCTTGGAACACATGGATGTTGACACCTGTGAAGATGTGTCTTGTTCATCGGTGGCCGTGGGTTGCCCGATCCGAGTTGCAAGTGGTGCAACTACTCCTTGGCTGAAAATGGAATTGGAGTATGGAAACCCAGTTTACTGTGAGTATACTGTTGTATACTGGTGGCTTCCTTGGTAGCGATGTGTATTTGGCATCGTGGACCAAGTTGTAGAAGTATTAGTGTGGTGATATCTACGTTGGAATCAGGGATGATTCGAGTATTTAGCAGTTAAGGTTAACTGACTGCTTGTGAATGGTTAACATCGAGTTATATTAACATTTTTAATGTTGTGATGGTTTGGGAGGATAACTCCATTCCAGAATTTGGTGCGAGGTCGATGTCCTCGCAGTTGGTGTGACGACCATGACGTATTCATGAATCGGTGTTGTGAATCCGAGTTCGATTGCGTGGTCTCAGCGGTACGTGGAGTACACGTGTGCAAATTTCGAGGTCAAAATTTTATTAGTGGGGAATAAATGTGATATCCAGAAATTAATTGTGTTAATCTCGGCGTGATTAAAATCCTTAATGGATTTAATTTGGAGTAATTATGAGATAAGTAATGTGTTGATACTCCCGGGGATTTTAATCCGATATCGGGATTGTCGGATCCAAGGGTTGAGAGATTTTATTCTCATTAAGGTGTAAACCTTGGAATTGTGTTGGTAGTGGGATCTGGAGTCTGGGGTGCTTTGGATTGAGATTGGTAATGAAAACAGTGAGTGAGAGATAATTATTGAACACATATGATTTTTTAATGAGTCAGGGTGCGAGTATTTGAGACTCGGGTTTTTGGAGCCTTGGTAGTATATATACCAAGTGGGCTCGGTGTTCAGTCATTTCCCTCTCCTCTCTCTCTCTCCTCTCCCATGTTTCCCCCTTTCTTTCCCTTTTCCCCTCTTTCTCTTTTGTTGGAGAAATCGATGGAGGCTCGACTTCGGGGCGTGATTTCTCGAAGATAATTGGGTAATGTTATTCCCCTCGCCTTTATCTTTGTTTTGAATGTGGTTTGTTGAGTTTGGTTGGGTATTGTGATGGGTTTGAGATTTGGGGATTTTTGGTAAAATTCTTAAAGTGAAGTTTTTGGTGTTTTGAATGAGTTTAAATGGAGTATTTGAGGTTGTGAAGGTGTTGGGGGTGTTGGTTTTGATTTTGGGTGTGAAAAGCACCATTAAAGCATGATTTTTCCGGAAAATGGCAGGTCGCGATCGATCGCGGCTTGGTGCCGATCGATCGTGACATTACGCTGGATTCTGGAGATGATGTACAGTAACCGCGGTCGATCGCGAGAATCTACCGATTGATCGCGGCGAGGCAGGCGATGTTGCGATCGATCGGCGTTAAGCGACGATCAATCGCATAGGTTGAATTTTCGGGCAGTAATATCTCGCGATCGCGGGAAATGGCGATCGATCGCAGCCCCTGTTTCTTTGGTTTTTCAAACTTTTGTTAAAAGTTGGGATTTTCGAATTAAGGTTTGTTTGGTACATTTTGGGACGATGTCTACATTCCAATGTGAATATTACTCTTTAAAATAAAATGGTTTGGGTTGAACTTTCATAAAACGTACTACTCGTTCGAGTTAATCGGTAACTCATTGGACATTAAGTTGGGATGGCTTGAGTAGTACGCATAATTCATTATGGTAATTAATCATCATGATAGGATGATGTATTTGGGGGTTGTGTACATGCTTATGCATGTGGTTGTGAGCTTATTATTGATTGTGGGTTATTAACTGAATATAACGTATAATTCACTGAATCTTGGGGCAAAGCAAGGATTGGCTCCTGCTATCGGATTATAAGGTACGTATAACGTACGAGCATAGTGTTATATATTATTGCCATTGTAGAATGAATAATATACTGGGGTTGCAATGAATTGATATATATTGCGTATCATACGGTGCCGCTATGGAGCGAGCAATGATTGGATGTTGTCGCTATGGAGCGAACATCGGTTATGGTGCCGCCGCTATTGAGCGTGCGAGGTAATGGAACTGTGAAATCATGGTAGAGATATATGTGTTATTTGTAAATCATTAGAGTAATGATTTAATCACATTTCATTCTATTATCGGTTTGAGTATGGGTAAAGTTAATCAATGAAATGATTAACTGACTTTGGAGTTTGATAATTTTGGTTATGGTGAGGACAGGAAAAGCACGGGGAACCCCTTATGATAACGATACTATACAGGGAGTATCTTTTAAATTTACAGCTTTATATTCTGTAAATTATGAATTGTGATATTGCTGTTATTGAAATGGTGGATTGGTATGCTCATCCCGTGTGGGGGCTGTTTCTGTTGGGACAGGTGAACAGGTACAGCATCAGTTCCGGAGTTGAGTTCGGGCTATTGATTGGGAATGCTTCCAGGCTGAGGTACCAATGCTAGTATTGAGTAGTATGCCTTATACATTAGATACACATTAATTATTCAATGCTCGTGTGTGAGCATTCTTATATGTGTATATGGTTTGTATAAAGGTTGTTAGATTCTCTTTGCATGCAATTAGTTAAAGAGAATTGCATTATGAATTGAGAACATGTTAGTGTGTTATGGGGTGTATGTGTATGCTAGTGAGACGATATTGAGAATTGAACATTATGTGGATTAATGTTTTATTTTTTATAGATGTCATATATGAGGATTCCCTAATGTTATAAAAGCATGCACCATTGTTGTGATAATACACTAAAAGCGGGTTAAGGGCGCGGGGTACTTACACTATATCAACAATGACAGTAATACATCTGGCACTCAATCTCAACTATGTCTGGTGAAGAACAAGTCTCAAACAATGAACTTTGATAGATCCAACACAGTATATGAACCAAGTGAGTTGGGAATGGAACCTATTAAGCCTACACTCGTTAAGGAACGGACATCACATAAGGGTATTGGTTATGTCAAGCCAGTAGAGAAGACTAGACCAATACAACTGTCCAATCATGGACATAAGTCTGCTGATCAGACAACTCGAATGGCGAAACCTAACTGGTACTATAATTGTATACCTGTCCAGAAGAGATATATGCTTCCTAACAGGAACCAAAAACCAAAACAACATGCATACACTCAATATCACACACAACACCTTATAACACCATCACCATTTATTGCACACACATTTCAGGACACACACAGACCCAAGAGGTTCATGGTTATCCAAGTGTGGGTCTCGAAAGGACTAATCCTGTCTGGACCAAAGTAGGATTGGGTACCAATGATTTCATCACTTTAATTGCAGAGATCTAGAATCCAACAAGTTCGGAGCTCAGAGTGGTTCCTGGACAGTGGATGTTCTAGACATATGACATGAAGTGCTTGTCTCCTGTCCGAGTTAGTAGAACCACCAGACCAAGAATAACATTTGGTGATAAAGCGAAAGGTAGAACCGTGGGTAAGAGTAAGACTATCCATGGTAACATTATTATGAAAGATGTACTGTTAGTTGAAAAATTATGCTATAACTTGATTAGCATTAGTCAACTATGTGATAATTGACACTCAGTATAATTCAACCAGTACACCTGCATAATAAGATCTGCCGATGATAGTATACTGCTTATAGGTAAGAGGCATGACAACGCTTATAAGATTGATTGAAATTTTGATCAGTCAGCCTCACCTACTTGCTTTGCTTCTTTGAATAGTTCCAAAAATTGGCTTTGGCACAAGCGTTTGAGTCACTTAAATTTTAAAAATATTGTCAGTCTACGTAAACTTGATTTAGTTGATGGATTGCCCCAGATATAGTTCTCAAAATACAAGATTTGTTCAGCATGTCAGCTTGGTAAGCAGACCAGATCAACCTTTAAGAACAGAAGTAGTAAATCTTCTTCTCGGTGCCTAGAGTTGCTGCACATGAATCTTTTTGATACTATACCAGTAACAAGTCTAGGAAGAATGAAGTATACCCTAGTGTTGATAGACGATTTCTCTCATTTTACGTGGGTTGTATTTCTAATGGCAAAGATCAGGCTACTCCAAAGCTGATCAAATTACTGAAAAGACTACAAAACGAGAAGTCGTGTGGGATAGATAGAATTCACAGTGATAAAGGTACTGAGTTACCAATCAGTCACTCGAATTGGTATTAAACATGAATACTCTGCTGCTAGAACCCCGCAACAAAATGGAGTTTTGAAAGAAGCTACGCGAACTATGCTTGCAGAGTCAGAAATCTCTCAGAGATTTTGGCAGAAGCAGTTAATACAACTTGCTATACGCAGAATAGAGAGATTATTAATAAACGAATGAACAAAACATCGTATGAGATCTGGAATGGCAGTAAGACAAATATTTCTTATTTCCACATGTTTGGTTGCAAATGTTTTATTCACAACAATGGAAAGACTCATCTCACCGCTTTTGATGCTAAATCTGATGCAGGAATATTTCTTGGCTACTCTGCTGTTAGTAAGGCATTTAGAGTATTTAATAATAGAACACTTACAGTAGTGGAATCCATTCATGTGAAATTTGATGTATCTATTGATAATACTGCATCTGAACTGCAAATCAATAATTTGAGTAATCGATTAGAAAATACTCAAATTGATAAAATTATGATGATGAGTTGGACTATAGTAGAAGGGTCGACTGCATTTATAGCCAGAAGTCCCAGAAGCATAAGCAGAGGTACCTGCTGGTCCACAAGAGCTGAACCCTGCTGCCGAGGACGCTAATGTATACACCCCTACTACAGTAGACATCACAAAAGCTACCAACTCAAATACTACTGACGAAGTAACAAATCCTCTTGGACCTCCGCTCCAGTGGAAGAAGGATCATCCACCTGTCAAGTCATAGGTAACCCTACTGCTCCTCTATGCAACAGAGGACAGATGATTAATGAATTTCTTCATGCTGCATTCATCTCTCATAATGAACCCAAATAGATAGATGATGCTATTCTATATCCAAGCTGTGTAGAAGCTATGCAAGAAGAACATAATCAATTTGAAAGAAATAAAGTTTGGCACTTAGTACCACGTTCACCGCATCACATTGTTATAGGTACCAAGTGGGTATTAGAAATAAATTGGATGACAATGGTACTGTAATCAGAAATAAAGCAAGATTAGTTGCATAGGGATACAGACAGAAAGAAGGCATTGATTTTGATGAAACTTTTGCCCCTATAGTCCGATTAGAAGCCATTCACATATTTCTTGCATTTGCTGCATTCAAAGACTTTAAAGTTTATCAAATGGATGTCAAGAGTGCTTTTCTTAATAGAAAACTCCAAGAGATTATGCTGAACAACCTCCTGGGTTTGAAAGCCATCAGTAGCCTTCCTCTGTTTATAAACTGAACAAAGCGTTGTATGGTCTGAAACAAGCTCCCCGAGCATGGTATGAAACTCTATCAAAGCATTTGACTCATTTGCTACATTCAAAGACTTTAAAGTTTATTAGATGGACGTTAAGAGTGCTTTTCTTAATGGAAAACTCCAGGAAGAAGTTTATGTTGAACAACCTCCTGGGTTTGAAAGCCATCAGCAACCTTCCTTTGTTTATAAACTGAACAAAGCTTTGTATGGTCTAAAACAAGCTCCCCAAGCATGGTATGAAACTCTATCAAAGTATTTGACTGAGCACGACTTTACCATTGACACGGTGGACAAGACCAATTTTAAATTCACAAAGGGTGACCACACTCTTCTGGTGCAGATATATGTTGATGATATTATTTTTGGTAGTACTACCACAAAACTTTGCGAGAGATTTTCCAAAATCATGCAGGATCAGTTCGAGATGAACATGATGAGAGAGCTGTCATTTTTCCTAGGATTACAAGTCAAGTATGATCAACCAGTCGAAGTACACCAAAGAGCTGTTAAAGAAGTACGGAATGAGCACTAGTTCAGCAGCAGCCACTCCCATGAGCTCGTCTGCTAAACTAGATTTGGATGAAGCAGGCATCAGTAGAAGTAACAATATATCGTGGTATTATCGGATCGTTACTATATCTGACAGCCAGCAGACCTGACATCATGTTTGCTGTATGTATGTGTTCTCGCTTCCAAGCTAATTCTAAGCAATCGCATTACACTGCCACTAAGGGGATTCTTAAGTATCTAAAAAGAACTGAGAATGTTGGCCTCTGGTATCCTAAAGATTCAACGTTTGACTAAGTTGGATATTCAGATGTTGACTACGCCGACCGTAAGATTTATAGAAAAAGTACAAGTGGCTACTGTCAATTCCTAGGAGATAGATTGATTTCATGGGGTTGCAAGAAGCAGACATCCATCGCAACGTCAACTGCAGAGGCAGAGTACCTTGCTGCTGGAAGCTGCTGTGCTCAATTACTATGGATTCAACAACAATTAAGAGATATGGAATTGAGTCCACTGATGCACCAATATTTTGTGATAATATGTTTGCAATAGCTATCACATATAATCCAGTGCTTCATTCTCAGACCAAGCATATTGAAATTCGTCATCATTTTATCAAAGATCATGTAATGAAGAAGGAGATTCGGTTGGAGTACATATCTATCGACCAACAAGCAGCAGATATCTTCACAAAACCTCTATAAGAAGCTAAGTTTTCTTATTTTCGCAATATACTTGGTTTAATTGATATAACTAAGTGATCTTAATTTTTTAATTTCTCCTATATGCTCAATTAAGGGGGAATTACATTTTAGATATTGCATGAATTTAGGGGAATATTATTTGAGGGGGAATTGTGTTTTTCGAAGATATACTGATGCTCACTGGTAAAACAATTGTCTGCTGTAGTAGATGCTACTTAATCAGTAAACTCTACATACCAGTGGACATTACCATATACACTCATCTGTTAATAACCTTCTTTATTTATGAACCAATTGGAACGTTGGATTTCAAATTTATTGATTAACAATATTGAATTATTTCGGTCCTGCTTCAATCGTGTCCATTTCAGTTTATTTCAAATTGTATCTATTTAGATGAATGACACATGTCCATGTGTCCCTTCATCTACAATAAGACGTACATCTCTATAAGGACCCCCGTGCCCTTAACTCATTTATTAGTGTATTAACTCATGTATTTAGTGCATACAATCATGTAATCATGGGGAAAACCACATGCAAGTATCGTATAATATACCATCTATAAAATCTCTTGCATTAGAACCACATAATGTTCAAATCCCCCAACCAAGTCCACTTGCATAGCATGCACCCTTATAATACACTAACATGTTCTCAATTCATTTAGCAATTCCTCTCATTAATTGCATGCCACATTTAAATGAAAAAGAGAAAGGCCATGCCCTTTATACGACCCATATACACATATAAACGTGCTCACATGCGAGCACCCAATGAATGAATGAATGTGTATTTAATGTATAAAATATTATGCTCAATACCGATACTGGTACTTCGGTCCTGGAAGCACCTCCAATCCATAGCTCGATCCCAACTCCGGAGCTACCGATACACCTGTTCCACCTGCCCCAACAGAGACAACCCCCACACGGGGTGAGCATACCAATAACACCGATCCAATAATCAAAATATTACATTATATAATTTACAGAATGTAAAACGGTGAATTTAAAAGACACTCCCTGAGTAGTGTCATCCTCATACGGAATCCCTTTGTTGTTCCTGTTCTCAAAATAACCGAAACCATCAAATTCCCAAAAGCTAGTTAATCATTTCATTGATTAACTAATCCATTCACCAATTGCCTATTTCCATAATTAATGAATTCCAATCATTTATAATGATCATAGATAACACACGTATCTAAACAATATATTTCCACATTCCCATTTCATCGCTTGCTCAGTAGCAGCGGCATTCATAACCGATGTTCGCTCCATAGCGACAACATCTCAACCATTGCTCGCTCCATAGCGGCACCATATAGTTCCCAATACATACCCATTCATGGCAATAACAGTATATCGTGCATTTCACAGTTGCAATAATATGAAAGGCTATGCTTGTACGTTATATGTACCTTATTATTCCGTAGTCAGAATCAAACCTTGCCTTGGTCCCGTGACCCGATGAATTATGTGCTAAACCCAATTAATAATTCACAATTAATTACAAATACGCAACCACGTGCCCAAGCACGTTCACAACCTCCAATTATATCATCAATCCATGACGATTAACCATTTTAAAGACCCGGGCTAAGCATGCATCAATTCCCCAACAACAAAACCATAATAACCACAAATAGAGCATCTCGATCGATCGGCCAAAAGTGCTCGATCGATCGAGAGCTCCAGCACAAATTTGCCCAAAATTCATTCCTGCTCGATCGATCGATCGATCGACCGACCAACCATCTCGATCGATCAGCAGTTTTGCCCGATCGATCGAGCTCACTATTCATCATCTTCAAATTTGATAATTACGCGTGATCGATCGAGTCCATATACCGATCGATCGGCGAGCTCTGCAACAGCCCAAAAATGGCGTTTTATGGTTTAAAACCCCAAATGAACAAACCCAACACCCATTTTACCAACAAACCTCAACATAAACACCACAAATCTTCCTTAAACATACCACTCCAAAAATCTTTAAGATCCAAAAACTCATACCCAACTCAAACCTTAACCAAAGAGCACAAAACTACTACCAAATCGAAGATAAATGCGAGGGGAAGAACAATATCTTATTATCTTCGAGAAATCTCGCTCTGAGATCGAACCTTGCTCGATTCTTCCATGGGAGGAGAAAAGGGGTGAAAGGGGGGAAAGGGGAATCACTGGAGAGGGGAGAGAGAGAGAGAGAGAGAGAGAGAGAGAGAGAGAGAGAGAGAGAGAGAGAGAGAGAGAGAGAGAGAGAGAGAGAGAGAGAGAGAGAGAGAGAAGAATGAACCAATCCTTGAGCACCGAGTCCATTTGGTATATATAGTACCAATGCTCAAAGTCCCGAGTCCTCCACAGATACATCATGACTCATTAAAAATCACCTGTGTTCAATAATTACCTCTCAATCCCAATTTTCATTACCAGCCCCAACACAAAGCACGCCGGACCCCAGATCCCACCAAAAAACAAATTCCAAGGTTATCACCATGATGAGAATACCATCTCAACCCTTGGATCCAACAACCCCAAATACATGATTTAAAATCCTTGGGAGTCCCAATACCATAATTAATTCATAATTTCCACAATTAAAATCCATTAAGGATCAATACCACGCCCAGATTTACACCATTAATTTTCGGGCATCACAATTATCCCCCACTAATAAAATTTCGTACTCGAAATTTGCACAGGCGTACCCCACGTACTGCCAAGACCACATAATCCAATCGGATTCAAATAGTCAAATCATGAACACATCATGAACGACACATCAACTGCGAGGACACCAACCTCACACCAATCTCTGGAATGGAGTAAACCTCCCAAACCATCATAATCTCAAAATGACGTCAGCATACCTCGATACTAACCACGCCAAAAGTAGCCAGTCAATCGTAACTGCTATCCAAACGAATCATTATTGATTCAAACATAGATATCGCATCAATGATATCTCTACGACTTAGTCTACGATGTTAAATACATATTGCCACCAAGGAACATAACCAGTACACGGCAGTGTATGCACACTAAACTTTGTTTCCGTTTTCCCAATTCCATCTCCAGCCAAGGAATAGTTGCATCACTTGCAACTCGGATCAGGCAATCCCACAGCACCGATCAACATAACACATCTCCACAGGTATCAACATCTGTGTGTTCAAAGAATTCATATCTTGGTCCAAATACACCATCGAGACTCCACAAGGTCTCAAATTCTGTGATATCCCTGAAATAACTATGTGCATTTGGGCTATTATGTGTGAATTAATTATTATGATGAAATGCTTAGTCATGCGGTGGCTGTGACCTGCTAATGCATTTCAGGGAGCATGTGACACATGTTGGGGAGATTTATGATTGACATGATTTATTTGAGTTGATTCCCATTAATTTGGAAAGCATGTTTTTCGTTACTAAGATTGCATTTTAATTGAGTAAATGCTATAAAATATCAAGTAGGGATGTTTTAATACATCATGCTAATTACCGGAACACAAAATAAACTTTGTTATACTACCACCACACAACCCATGCCTCATACCATGGTTTATCACTCATTCTCCACACCACTCATTCCATCTATCATATCACACAACCCTCCTCCCCCATACCCCCTTTCCATCGAGCATAAGAAGAAAAAGGGGAGAGATTTCAAGTGCTTGCATTTCTTGATTCTTGCTAAGAAATTGGTAAAAAGAGGTAAGCAAACTAGTTTTGTTAGTTGAAGAGTTAAGTTGAGTTGAGTAATGATTTGGGAGAAAATGGCATGTATGGTTGTGTTTTTGTTGAAGTTGGTGTTTGAGTAGTTACATGGTAGTTTAATGGAGTATTATGTGTGTTGAGTTATTGAAGTTTGATGGTTTGTAGTATGTTTTATTGTAGCATGAGGTATATGCTCAAAAATGGTAGTTTTTCGCTATTACAGACATCCGCGATCGATCGGCGCTTTTTCCCGATCGATCGCGAGGACCCGAGGTGCGGGCAGTAGCTTTCAGCGATCGATCGCGAGTTTGGCGCGATCGATCGCGAGTTTGGCGCGATCAATCGGCGAATCCGTGATCGATCGGCACAATCTCAGCGATCGATTGCGGAATAGAAATTTTTGGTGTTGAGGCAGTAGCTTCTCGCGATCGATCGGGACATATTGGCGATCGATCGCGAGACGCCAAATAATGAGATTTTGGTTATTTTGTGGGATTTTTTATATTGGACATAAATTGGCATCTAATATTGTATTGTGCACTTGTGTAGAGCCGTCCCAGGTGGCAACACAACGTAGGGGATAGAGTCCTGCAACATTCTATATTTTGGAAAGGTACGTAGAGAGACGTACGGGCACCCAAACGGTAACATGTATTTTATATACTTATTGGTTTGTGCATATGGATGCAAGTATATATTGGATTGTGCATTGTGGGTGCAATACATGTTGAATTATGCATTGTTGTTGCATATATGTATATGTTGGATACTTGGTGCATATCCCATGAGTTATGGTTATATTCGAGTGATGATTTTAAATGCTTTGCCGCTATCGTTTGAAGCGATGATAGAATACTTGTCGCTGTCATATCGTAGCGAGGAAAGAATATTTGCCGCTAAAATGTGAAGCGAGGGTGAATGCCGCATGTCACATTTATGAGCGAGGTTATTCAATGCCGCTGATATGTCAAAGCAAGAGGTATTAGTACCGCGGTCATGACAAGCGAGGTGCATTAAAAGACACTATTATAACAGACTAGGGATCGGTTATTGGTGTGAATGAAATGGTTATATGTCATGACATTTGGGGAACCATAACATAATCCATTGATTATGATTATGAGCTATGGTACAGGAACAACCAAAGGGAGCGTTTTAAATGCATTGGAATACAGGAAGTGCTTTGTATTTATTGTTTATGCATTTATGCTTTATAATCATATTGTGTTGTATATGGATTATTATATGCTCATGATTTGGGGGTTGTCCTTGTAGGTGCATTTTGTCATGGAGGACTAGGGCCAGGGTTGATGCTTTGAGCTGTAAGGAGTGCTACTGCAATAGCAAGACAGGAAATTTTTGTATAGTTTCTACACAGGGTAGAGTACACCTATAGACTTACATTCATTTTGATAGGAATGTAATTAATTCCTTTTTTGGGGAAACTTTTTGGCACTGTAACCCTTAAGCTCAGGACATCAACATGAACTCTTACTCTGATTTATGCATTCTTAGTTCTCTTATTGCACTTAAAACCATACTTAAGGTAGAGGGGCCTTACAAATTCCATAGAGAACATGCAAGAAAAATCGATTGCATTCTCGCCACCTGTGTCGACAACGACACCCAACAAATCCAATCCTGGCCATCCCTTGTTTCCCCTAGGATTCATCGATCCTAAGATAGGGATGCTATCGAATTACCCAGCAAGGAACTGCCTTGACCCAATCATACGACAATCTCTCCTCAAAGGGAGTCAATCTGACCTCACGATCATTCCCCAGAATAAATCGTTCCATCGAGATTACCAATCTCAAGATGCCACAATCTCTCACGAGAGATTCCTTCATCCAAGCATACTAAACCGATGCTCGAGAAGTACCGAAATTCTGGCATTTGTATACACACACCGATATACATGCCTAAGCACCAATGCTACATGCATACTCGATGCAATCGACTCGGGTATCACCAATCATACCCAAAAGCCCCAAATACAACTGTCAATCATCAGTTATTCACACATAGTGGAGAATGATGATTGACGGACCAACGACCAATGGTGCGATTCCAACAACAACACCACACAACCGACTCATCGAATCATCCAAAGATTCCCAATAGGTGGGTATATCAATACCGCCTTCCTCATAAGGAAAGTGTCATGAATCCATGACCCTCCAACCTCGAACCACCGTTCGGAAAAACCTGGATATATTGATAACAAAATATATCCCAGAACCAATAAATACACAACTGGTTAAAAACAGTGCATCTTTGCCACTATTACCAATCCAAAATCCGTATACACAACGTATACCCATTCTAACGATGCTCTGTACTAATACCATAGTACTCCACAATTTCGAGCATCTCCCCAGAGACGTATCCTCGTACGTCTCATCGAAAATATGAAGCCATTACATAGTCCTGTAAGTAATACAATGAGCAAACAACGCAGCGGAATAAAATTTTTATGGATTACTAAACACCGGATCTATACATAGGTTATCATATCGGATAAAGGATTTACGAAGGTCTCACCCTTGTAGCGTGTTTGAGCAGATTCCACGGAGGAGCACGTCCAACGATCCCGAGTCACGAGCAACACCTCCAAGGTCTTGCCTCAACGGTATCCACACGATCAAATCGGGAAGGGACGTTCAAGAACAAGTTGCTAGACTTATTCTTGAACCAAAACCAAACTCTCGGTTCAAAACCGATTAACGGCAACCAAACTAATCCAATGAAGAGACGACGAGGGCCGTGGGTATTGGAGAAGAAGGTGGCGGCCGAGAAGCTTAATGGCTAGGTTAAGGTTGTTATGAATTGTATATTTTAACAATTAATCAAAACCTTGTATTTATATTATAAGACTTTAATTAAGGTTCAAGACTTTCTTAAAGTCTTATGGGCCCAAACCCATGATTTAATTAAATCCTTATAATCATTTTAATTAAGACTCCTCTTAATTATTTAATTCATCCCATGAATTTAATTTCCCTTATCGATTTAATCTTTTGTGCGACCCGATAGGATCTTGTAATGTTGGCAGTGACATAAAATCTTATTTTACGTTACAAGCAAAGAGCGGTGTCTAGCAACACATCAAGGCTACCCAAATTACAAGAATATCAAGGACTCGACATAACCTTTAGAACTTGTGATAATATCAACAATGTAACTTAATCCCTTTGTCCTTTGTGTTTAGATTGAACACGAGTCATGGAATAGTCATACTCGTATATTCAATCTTTATTTCTTGATCCCCAAGTAGAACTAGAATAAACGAATAAGCTCGATATCTCATATCGACTCATTCGAGCATGGCCATGCATTTTAGTTTTCACTTGATCAAGGGCCAAACAAATCTCCTGTTATATAGGAGGGACAAATCCTATCTCGATCAGTCAACATCCCTCTACATAATTCGTAGTGTATCCAATTGTAATGCCTCGATTTATGTTATATACGTGTGATATGATTATGGTGTAATTATATCACGTGGCGGTATGATATTGGGGGTTCGGGTGGAACTAAGAATGAATTAATACACGTATAGTAGAATATACCATTTGTGTACATGTAGCATGCATTTGAAGGTGCATTAGAATGTACATGTGAGTTGCATTTGACATGAGTTTGAAGGGAATTACATGTGCATGTGAAGTTACTTGCAATTGGAATTTGAATTTGAGTTTCATTTCAAGTACATGTTATTTAGCATGTCATTAACTCCTAATGATATGATAGTAAGTGTTTAGGGAAACAAATGACCTTATATCAAGTGAATTATGGAGGCAAAATCACATAGTGCTCACTTTACACCTACTAAAACACTACACAAGCTCCTCTCCATTTCTTTCAAGGTTTTGTTGGTTTGAGCTTGGGTTTCAATTGTAACTTGAGCTAGGAGGGTGTGTGAAGTGGAATTGTACCATCTTGGTAAGAAATTCATAGTTGTATACTTGATTTTGTCATTGGTGTTGATGTATGAGACATAGCATATCAAGTGTTCATGTGTACAATCATAACATGTTTATATGCTAGGAATTGGAATCTATGATGTTAGAATCATGTGAAGATGTTCCTAGATAGTGCATGAAACATGTTTACATGTTAAAATTCGAGTTGTAGGAGAAGAGCTAGGAGGATAAGCTCAAAATCGCCATGTTCTGAACTTTCTGGACATCGGCGATCGATCGCGAGCTTTGTGGCGATCGATCGCCGACACAGAGTAAATTTTAAGGCGGTTAAATCATGTGGCGATCGATCGGTGAAAATGTGGCGATCGATCGCGAGCAACAGAACACTTTGGCGATCGATCGCGAGGTTTGGCGATCGATCGCGAGGGAGGCAGAACAGTTTGGCGATCGATCGGTGAAATGTGCGATCGATCGCCAGAGTTCAAATCTTGAAAAATTTTATATTTTGTAGAATTTGATTTTAATGCCTATGATAACATGATATATTGTTGGCATTGTTGTAGCATCATCTCAGGGGACAGGGCAAAGAGGCAATTAGCTATCAACGCCTGATTTATCGCTTTTGTGTCGCAATACAGGTACGTGTTGACGTACGGAGTATAGATATTATGTGATGATGCTATTATGGTTTTGATATCATATGATTTATGTTATCGTTGTGTCATATGATTGGTAGTATCATATGCATATGCATACATGGATTTCATATGATTGGGTTGGATGCCTTGATAGATATGTGTATATGCTTTGGTGAGATCATTGCCTTGATAGATATGCCTGGTGTGGTATATGCTTTGGCTGGGATCGTTGCCATGATAGATATACTACATATGCTTTGGCTTGAGAGATATACGCCTGGTGTGGGTATATACTCTGGCTATTATCACCGATGAGCATGGTACTATGATATGTGCTGCTAATATGCAGATGTGATGTGGTTTCACTGACATATTGAGCTGATTAGGCATATCATATGGGGCTCGTGATAATAGGGAAATTGTTGAGACATGTCATGACATAGTGCATTTGTGGATGCATGATACAGAACATTCACGTTATATGATTTATTGTGCTTATTGATATTGTGTTTTGATATTGCACTGAGATAATTGTTATCTATACTCACGTTGTGAATGTTTCTGTAGGGACTCATAGACGTGGGGAGCGTGAGTCATGATTTCCGCTGCGAGGGGAACCACTGCCTAGGAGTTACTTTGGATTAGGTTGTTTATGTACATGTTATGTATAGTTTGTTAGGTTTTTGATAACCTTGTAAACAACTTAACTAGTATGAACTCTTAACCCGTGCATGGTACATTACTTAATTCAGACTCACATATGTATGTTTAATGGATACATAATGGATTAAGTAAAGAGGACCCCACATTAGTGGTATCAGAGCAGTGGTTCGAGAACGGGGTGAACATGGGTAGAGGAAGTGTATTAGGGAGTTACCTAAACACTTTGAGAATGGTACTAACATGTTAGTATGTGGAATATGATGTTCTTCTAACATGTTATATACTTGTAAATGTTATTGTTAACCCTTGATCTACAGCTATGACAGACAGAGGGTATCATGAGGATGTTGGGGATGCCATGAGTGGCAATGCCAGTGTGAGGATGGTGCCTGTACCACCACCACCGATTGAGCAAGGACCAGTGGAACAGGTACTGTTGCCTGGAGAATTGACATTGACGCAATTTCTGAGCTATCAGCCACCTAGGTTTGAGGGGACTGAGTCAGGGGAACTGGCAGAGGAGTGGCTGGAACGTGTGGAACAGATATTTGTATCTGCACCGTGTGCCAAGACTGCGTGGTTACGCTTAGCTGAATTCCAGTTAGCTAAGAAAGCTATGATGTGGTGGAAATCCACAGTGCTTGAGTTGAGGGCTCAAGGACATACAGTGAACTGGGATGTGTTTAGAACGAAGTTTCTGGAGCATTATTTCTCTGTTGCTGCAAGGCAGAGGAAAGAGGATGAATTTACGCATTTGAGACAGGGATCAATGACAGTATCTGATTATGCTGTGCATTATTCTTCTTTGCTCCGGTATGTGCCACATATTGCTGTTAACACCAAAGCTAAGATCAGACAATTTGTGAAAGGTTTGAGGCCTGAATTGTTTGATAGGGTCATGTCCAATAACCCTACATCATATGAAGAAGCGTTGACTAGAGCTGAGATGGCTGAGATTGCTGTAGGGGTATATACAGATGTTGGACAAGCCCAACCACCTACATCTGACAGTATGAGACCTAGAGGGGAATCATTTAAATCACCACGAGGTGGTGCATCTTCATCTAGGTTTAGTGGAAAACGTTTTGGATCAAGGAAAGGGGAGGATAGAAAATCGAAAGGACAGTCCCAAGGCAGTAGTAGTAGTAGTGGACATGGATTACAATGTTTTAAATGTGGAGGGCCACATTATCAAAGGAATTGTCCACAGTTTGATACAGTGGTTTGTTTCTGTTGTGGGAAACCAGGACACGTGATCCGTGATTGTCCTCAAGTGGGTGGACAACAGAGGAGAGGACCAGTGTCAGAGAATACAGTGCAGCAGAGACCACAGGGTGTACCACAGTCTGGTGGAGGACAGAGGGCAGGAATACCTCAGGCTCAGGTGTATGCACTGAACAGGGAGGAAGCAGAGGCAACTCCTGATACTGTGATAGCGGGTAAGTGTACTTTGTTTACTTATCCTGCTTTACTGTTGATTGATACTGGTGCATCACATTCTTTTATTGCACAAGCTTTTGTTGATCAGTATCATATATGCTCGTCTCCACTGTTGATGCCTCTTTATGTTTCGACACCCATGGGAACTACTGTGATGACTTGTCAGAGCGTGTCTGATTGTGCTATTCAGTTTGAGTCTGACTATGGCTTTCAAGCTGATTTGATTGTATTAGATATGTCAGATTTTGATTGCATCCTTGGAATTGATGTATTGAGTAAATATCAATCTGTTGTGGATTGTAGTCAAAAGATTGTAAGATTTCAATCTGATACTGGAACTCAATGGTATTTTTATGACCAAGGATCGAGGGCAAGGATTCCTTTGATATCAGCAATCCGAATGTCGCGTTTGTTAGAGCGTGGACATGCGGGTTATTTGATTTATGCCGTGGATGTAAATGAACATAAAAGAGAAAGGAAAGTGGAGGAGATACCAGTGGTTGCAGAATATGCGGATGTGTTTCCAGATGAGATACCTGGATTTCCACCGAGTCGAGAAGTGGAATTTGGTATGGATTTGATACCTGGTACTTCTGCAATTTCACGGGCTCCTTATCGGATGGCACCAACTGAATTGAAAGAGTTGAAAACTCAATTGCAAGACTTATTGGACAAGGGGTACATACGTCCTAGTGTATCGCCTTGGGGTGCTCCGGTTTTATTTGTTAAGAAGAAGGATGGGACAATGAGATTGTGTATTGACTATAGACAATTGAACAAGGTAACCATAAAGAATAAATATCCTCTTCCTCGTATTGATGATTTGTTTGATCAGTTGCAGGGATCAAAGATTTATTCTAAGATTGATTTGAGGTCGGGATATCATCAAATACGGGTGAGGGAAGGAGATATACAGAAGACAGCATTCAGAACTCGTTATGGACATTATGAGTTTCTGGTAATGCCATTTGGAGTGACAAATGCTCCTGCTGTCTTTATGAGTTTAATGAACCGTGTTTTTCAGGAATACCTTGATCGATTTGTCATTGTCTTTATCGATGATATACTAATATATTCACGGAGTGATGCCGAACATGTTCAACATTTGCATATGGTATTGCAAGTGTTGAGGACACATCAGTTGTATGCCAAACTCAGTAAGTGTGAGTTTTGGTTGACTAGTGTCGGCTTTTTAGGACATGTTATTTCCGAAGAAGGTATATCAGTCGATCCAAAGAAAGTGGAAGCAGTGTTGAATTGGTCAGCACCTACTTTTGTGCCAGAGATTCGTAGTTTCTTGGGTTTGGCTGGTTATTATAGACGGTTTGTTGAAGGATTTTCAGCAATTGCCAAACCATTGACACATTTGACACAGAAGGGAGTATCATTTCAATGGTCAGAGGCGTGTGAGCGTAGTTTTCAGGAATTAAAACATCGATTGACTACAGCTCCAGTCTTGATCATTCCATCTGAGCATGACAGGTTTGCAGTATATGCTGATGCATCTTTACTTGGATTGGGTTGTGTATTGATGCAGGACAAACATGTAGTGGCTTATGCATCACGACAGTTGAAGCCACATGAACTGAGATATCCAGTGCATGATCTGGAATTGGCTGCCATTGTCTTTGCATTGAAGATATGGCGACATTATTTGTATGGTACGTCGTTTACCATATATACAGATCATAAAAGTTTAAAATTTCTATTCACTCAAGCAGAGTTGAATATGAGACAAAGGAGATGGATGGATCTGTTGAAAGATTATGATTGTGAGATTGAATATCATCCAGGAAAGGCTAATCTTACAGCAGATGCCTTGAGTCGGAAAGTACATCATACGGCTGACGAGGTGCTTCATTTATCTGCTTTGATGACTTCTTGTTGTACTTTGGGTTATGATTTTGATATGGAATTAGAGCCAGTACGGGTATCAACATTGTTGGTTGAACCCGACATTTTTGAGAAAATCAGAACGGCACAACTGGCTGATGATGAAGTACAACAATGGAAGGAAAAGATAAATTAAGGACAAACATCTCAATTTGTACTTACAAGTGATGGAACGTTGAAATACAGAAATTGTTGGGTAGTACCTGCTTCATTAGGACTACGCCAAGAACTACTACAACGTGCTCATTGTAGTAGATACAGTATACATCATGGAGGAAAGAAGATGTATCATGATTTACGTACCCAATTTTGGTGGAAACGTATGAAACAGGATGTATTGAGTTTTGTGAAACGGTGTTTGATCTGTCAACAAGTGAAAGCGGAAAGACAGAGACCAGGAGGTGAATTACATAGTTTGGAAATTCCTCAGTGGAAATGGGAACATATCACGATGGATTTTGTGACTCATTTACCACGGACGTCTTCTGGTTGCGATGCTATTTGGGTGATTGTTGACCGACTCACCAAAGTATCTCATTTTGTGCCATATTGTATGACGTTTACATATCTGAGAATGGCACAGTTGTATATTCAACATGTAGTGAGACTACATGGTATTCCAGTTTCCATTGTATCGGATAGGGATCCGAGATTTACTTCTCATTTTTGGGAAGGGTTACAGACAGCGTTGGGAACTGAAGTGCGGTTGAGTACAGCATATCATCCGCAGACAGATGGACAAACAGAGCGTACGATACAGACGCTTGAGGATATGTTGCGTGCCTGTGTATTAGAGTTTGATACCTCTTGGCAAGATTCGTTGCCATTAGTGGAATTTTCATATAACAACAGTTATCAGTCTAGTATACAGATGGCACCATTTGAGGCTTTGTATGGGCGACGATGTAGATCGCCATTGTATTGGGATGATGTGGATCAGTCTTCCTTAACTGGACCAGATATGATTCATGAAATGGAAGAGAAAGTAAAGGTCATTCGATTGAAACTTAAAGCTGCTCAGGATAGACAGGCTGCTTATGCCAATAAGCGACGTAGACCACTTGAATTTCAAGTTGGTGACCGTGTGTTCTTGAAAATCTCACCTTTTAAAGGTGTAGTACGATTTGGGAAGCGTGGAAAATTATCTCCACGGTATATTGGTCCGTATGAGGTATTGCAACGTATTGGTACGTTGGCATACCGATTGGCACTACCACCGGCATTGAGTAGTATTCATGATGTTTTTCATGTTCCACTGTTGAGGAAGTATGAACCAGATCCGAGTCATGTATTACAGTTACCTGATGTACAGTTGGATACAGATGTGTCGTATGAGGAACGACCGGTTATGATCTTGGATCGAGCTGAACGCAGGTTGCGTAATAAAGTGATTCCTATGGTTAAGGTACAGTGGGACAGACGGGGTGTCGAAGAGGCAACGTGGGAGACAGAGCAGCATATGATGCAACGGTATCCAGATTTATTTTCTGGTATGCTTTTACAGTTTTATGATACTGTTGGTACATGTGATGTCCCCGAAATAATTAACTGCAATTAAGGCATTAATTATGTTAATATGTTTAATTATGTGGATAATTGGTTTATGTGTTTAAATTAATTAACACGATGAAATGCTTAGTCACATGATAGGCATGACCCGGGGGTTACGTTTCAGGGTGCATGTGATGCATGTTAGATATTTGGGGTATTTTAATGACTTCATGTGTGGGTAGTCATTTTTGAGGAAACATGCATTTATTTGTAATTGTGGAGCATAGTGGTGTTATGCTTTTAAATATCATGTTGGGGTGTTTTATACACCGTGGTATTGTGGGATGCACCCTATTTTAATTAAACCCAACCCTTATAACCCCCCACCTTTACCAATTCATTCTACTTTACCAAAATCATTCCCACACAAACCCTTCCCCTCATTTTCGTTCTTGAGCTTTGGGGTGAAGAGAAGTCCTTGCAAAACCTTGATTTGTGGAGTTTATTGGGTGATTTGAGATCCCCAAGAGGTATGGATACCTCATGGTTGTTTTTGTAAGGTTTTGTTTAAGTTTGGTATGATTGTATAAGTGTTGGTATGGATTGGAAGGATTTTTGGGAGCAAAAATGGCAAAAATCGCGACTCTGCGCGAGGCGATCGATCGCCTGAAAAGAGGCGACCGATCGCCATGGAGCAGTAGGCTTTTCGAAAGATAGGCGATCGATCGCCTAAAATGAGGCGACCGATCGCCGAGAGGCAGTAGCCAATCCAAGTGTTAGGCGATCGATCGCCATGTTTGAAGCGATCGATCGCCGCGAAGAAAAATTGGAGGCGATCGATCGCCTCAAGTAGCGATCGATCGCCACTGTGTAAAGTTGGAAAATGATGATTTTTGTTGAATTTTTGGTATTTGGCTATTGTTTAGCTCATAATATTGATTTGTGTGGTTGTGTAGAACCACCCCAGGTGCCAACAACATCGAGGAGATAAAGTTCTCCAACTTCTCCACTTTTGGGAATTAAGGTACGTAAGAAGCGTACGGGCATCGGACGGTAACACCCTCCTAACTATGACTATGTATTGATTGCATAAGTTTATGATGATGATGTCTATGATGATGATGCTTACGATGATAATTATGATAAATAAGTTTATGATGATGATGCTTAGGATGATGATTATGATGAGTAAGTTTATAATGATGATGTCATGATGATGATGTTTATGATAAGTAAGTTATGATGATGCAATACGATGTTTATTATGTGGTAAGATGCCATAGGGTAAGATGCCCACATGATAAGAGACTATACTCCTATATTATGACTATGAATGCATAAGAATTTACGATGCGACGATGATGTGTATAATGCATGAAGATGATAAGATGTTTAAGATGATGTTATGATAAGTAAGTTCACGATGAAGATGATTTGACAATGAATCAAGATGATAAGACGTTTAAGATGATGTTATGATAAGTAAGTTCACGATGAAGATGATTTGACGATGAATCAAGATGATAAGACGTTTAAGATGATGTTATGATAAGTAAGTTCACGATGAAGATGATTTGATAATGAATCAAGATGATAAGATATTTACGATGATGTTATGATGAATAAAGATGATTTTATGAGGAATAAAGATGACAAGATGCTTATGATGATGTTATGATAAATGATGATGATATGATGTTACTATAACGATTATGAGGAGACGACGACGTCTATAAGATGATAATGCTTATATGATAATGATGTTTACAAGATGATAATGTTTATAAGACGCTATGATGTTTATGATGAATATGAAACTATGTTCTTAAGAATGGTTGAATGTCCGGTGGTTATTATGGGCAAGCGAGGAAGGTCTTGCCGCTCACATAAATGAGCGATGGGGTACATCCGCTATCAAGGTGTAGCGATGGGTATCATCCGCTGAGCGATGGGGTACATCCGCTATCAAGGTGTAGCGATGGGTATCATCCGCTAAGCGAGGGGGTACATCCGCTATCAAGGAGTAGCGAGGGGTATCATCCGCTGAACGAAGAGATACATCCGCTATCAAGGCGTAGCGATGGGTATCATATGATGTATTATGTCGAGCGAGGGGGGCCAATTATACCGCTGTCATAATGGAACCCGGACAATCCCATTTCTAATTAACATAGTTTGTTGCGAGCATATATGTGAAGTATGATTTTAATCATTTATGTCGAGGACTAACGATTATATGCATGACCATGAAACAGGGACAACCAAAGAAGGTTAATGCGATTAACCAGGAAGTATACGTTACCCATTTACTTCATGCATTTATTTATATGCCATTATTATATGATGTTGAGTAATGACGAATATGCTCACGATGGGTTGTTCCTGTAGGTACACATTTGGATTTGAAGGGCTAAGGGCAGGGTTGAAGAAGTGAGCTTCGAGATGCCTTATGAATTAGAATTCAGGGATTGGTATAGTCTCTACTCCAGGAGTAGTATAATTCTCTAGTGCCATTCATTTGAGAATGTAATTAATTTGCTTAAAGCTTTATTTTGGCTGTAATTCTAATAACTCGCGTAATAACCGGAGCCCTAAGAGATCATAAATGCATGTTTAGTCCCTAATATGTTGTTAATACGATGTTAAGGTAAGAAGGCCCTACATTAGTGGTATCAGAGCAGTGGTTAGATAACCCGGGAATGAGTGAAGGGTAGCCTTAGCAATAGGTTGGCTAGGTGCTTACTTGTAAACATGTTGTGTGCATATGTTACATATGAAGTATAGGATGCTATGCTAACATGTTTTATTTATCTAACGAGGTATTATATGAACTGCTTTTGGGTATTGTTGTTACCCCTTGTCTTGCAGTATGGCAGAAAATGCTGAAGTAAGTAATGCGATTACATATGCGCTTCTCCGTCGCCCATGCCTCTTGTAGTCTCGACCCCCGCTGGAAGAAGTTTACTAATTGATCAGGTGGTTTATGACAGCCTCATTTATTTTGAGGGTACCGAGCTGAGGACAGACTTGGTTAATCGGGGAATGTCAGACTTCGAATGCATCGCGGGCATCGATGTGCTGAATAAGTATCAGGCAGTTGTGGACTGCAAACAAGGACTGTCCGATTCAGGTCTGATATGGGAGTCCAATGGACATCCTATGGGGATGGTTCCCGCTCAAGGATTCCGTTAATATCTGCTGTCAAGATGGCACAGTTATTGGAACGAGACCATAAAGGATATCTCATCTATGCTGTTGATATCACTGAAAAGAGGAAAGAGTTAACGGTTGAGGATGTGCCCGTAGTGGCGGTATTTCCTGATGTATCTCCGGAAGAGATTCCCGGATTCCCACCGACGAGAGAGGTCGAGTTTGGGATTAAGTTACTACCAGGGACGTCTACCATTTCTCGTGCCCCGTATAGGATGACACCAGCGGAACTAAGGGAGTTAAAGTTTAGTGGCAAGAGCTCCTTGATAAGGGCTATATACGCCCTAGCATATCGCCCTGGGGTGCACTAGTTTTGTTGATAAGAGGAAAGATGGTTCGATGCGGCTGCGCGTCGATTACAGACAACTGAACAAAGCCATAGTGAAGAATAAGTATCCGTTTCTAAGGATTAATGATTTGTTTGATCAACTGCAGAGTACGGGGCTCTACAGTAAGATCGATCTGAGATCGGGGTATCATCAGATTCGAGTTCGAGAGGATGATGTACAGAAGACAGCTTTCCGGACTAGATATGGGCGCTACGGATTCTTAGTCATGCCCTTTGGGGTGACGAATGCCCCAGCTATTTTATGAACCTGATGAACAGGGTACCCCAACCATATTTGGATCAGTTCGTCATATTTTTCATTGACGATATGATCATTCACCCTCGAACTGAAGAGGAACACGTGAAGCACTTGAGAACAGTACTCCAGATCCTTAGGGATTGACAGGCCCCTGACACCGCTGACTCAGAAAAGAGTGCCGTTCTATTGGTCCGAAGCTTGTGAGGAAAGCTTCCAAGAATTGAAGCGTCGTTTGACTACGACACCTATATTGGTAATTCCTTCTGAGGATAAGAAGTTTGTTATGTACACGACTGCATCACTGCAGGGTTTGGACTGTGTATTGATGCAAGATAAGCATGTGGTGGCTTATGCATCGAGGCGGTTGAACCACATGAGGCTAGGTACCCAGTCCATGATTTGGAGCTGGCAGCCATGATATTTGCCTTGAAGATTTGGAGGCATTACTTGCATGGTACGTCGTTTGCCATCTACACGGACTATGAGAGCCTGAAGTTTTTGTTCACGCAGGCTGAGTTGAATAGGCAATTTGACAGCAAACGCCTTAAGTTGGAAGTGAAGTGTACTGCTGAGGACGCTATGTGTTATCAGCAATGATGACCTCTTGTTGCCATCTGGGCTATGATTTTGATGTGGACGCGTAGCCAGTGCGAGCGTCAACCTTGTTGACTGAGCCAGACATATTCAAGATTTCCAGGAAAGCCCAGAGGTCAGAGAATGAGATTCAGAGGTGATCGTTTTTAGTACTTCAAGGACAGCCATCAAAGTTCAGAGTGGCTGAAGATGGTTCATTGAGACTGGGCAACCGATGGGTAGACCCAGATACGCCGGAGTTGCTTAAAGGAATATCGGAACGGGCTCGTAGTAGCCGGTTCAATATCCACCCAGGAGGAAGGAAAATGTATAAGGACCTAAGTGGTCAGTTCTGGTGGAGACGTATGAAGCACGATGTGATCGCTTTCGTTAAAAAGATGTTTGATCTGCCGACAAGTAAAGGCAGAAAGGCAGAGGCCTGGTGGCAAGCTGAAGAGCTTGAAGGTACCTAAGTAGAAGTGGAGGCATATCATTATGGACTTTGTGACCCACTTACCAAGGACGGCCTCTGGATTTGATGCGATCTGGGTGATCGTGGATAGGCTAACAAAGGTAGCTCACTTCATCCCCTACTGTATAACTTTTGCGTACCTAAAGATGACCCAATTATATGTGCGGGATGTGGTGAGGTTGCATGGGGTTCCAGTCTCGATTGTGTCTGACAGAGACCCAAGGTTTACTCCACATTTCTGGGAGGGTCTCCAGATAGCTTTGGGCACAGAAGTGATACTGAGTACAACTTATCACCCTCAGTCAAACGGCCAGACAGAGCGTACCCTTCAGACGCTCGAGGATATGTCGAGGGCATGTGTTTAAGAGTTTGATACTCCGTGGCAAGATTCGGTGCCAATGATAGAGTTCTCCTATATTAACAGCTATCAGACGAGCATTCAGATAACTCCTTTTGAAGCTCTTTACGGACGACGATGTAGGTCACCGCTGTATTGGAAGGACTTGATTAGTAAAGCGATCCGAGGGCCGGATATGATTAAGGATATGTAAGACAAGATTAAGTTGATACGCCAAAAGATGAAAGTGGCCAAGATAGGCAAGCAGCCTACGCCAATAAGCGGCGACGGCCGCTAGAATTCCAAGTAGGAGACAAGGTTTTCTTAAAAGTCTCGCCCTTCAGGGGTGTGGTTCGGACCGTATGAGGTATTGCAGCGTATTGGTACATTGGCTTACCATCTGGCCCTACCGCCGTCTTTATCTGGAATTCATGATGTTTTCCACGTTTCTATGTTGAGAAAGTATGAGCCAGACCCGTCTCATGTTTTACAGCCTACTGAAGTGCAGTTAGACTCAGATGTATCCTACGTTGAACGGCTGGTCAGAATTCTGGATCGTGAGGATCGCAGACTACGAAGTAAAGTTATACCGATGGTCAGAGTTCAGTGGGATCGTCGGGGTGTCGAGGAGGCTACGTGGGAGACGGAACGGCATATGGTACAGCACTACCCGGAACTATTCTCTGGTATGTAATTTATGTTTAGTTCTTTTGGGGTAAGTGCATGCGATTTCGAGGACGAAATCTTATAAGTAGGGGAGTAATGTGATGTCCCCGAAATAATTAACTGCAATTAAGGCATTAATTATGTTCATATGTTTAAATATGTGGATAATTGGTTTATGTGTTTAAATTAATTAACACGATGAAATGCTTAGTCACATGATAGGCATGACCCGGGGTTACGTTTCAGGGTGCATGTGATGCATGTTAGATATTTGGGGTATTTTAATGACTTCATGTGTGGGTAGTCATTTTTGAGGAAACATGCATTTATTTGTAATTGTGGAGCATAGTGGTGTTATGCTTTTAAATATCATGTTGGGGTGTTTTATACACCGTGGTATTGTGGGATGCACCCTATTTTAATTAAACCCAACCCTTATAACCCCCCACCTTTACCAATTCATTCTACTTTACCAAAATCATTCCCACACAAACCCTTCCCCTCATTTTCGTTCTTGAGCTTTGGGGTGAAGAGAAGTCCTTGCAAAACCTTGATTTGTGGAGTTTATTGGGTGATTTGAGATTCCCAAGAGGTATGGATACCTCATGGTTGTTTTTGTAAGGTTTTGTTTAAGTTTGGTATGATTTTGAAGGATTTTAAAATGGGTTTGTTTTGAGTTGTTGTGGTTTTGGTTGCATGTTGGATTTATACTTGTTTTGAAGTATATTTTGGTGGTTTAAGTTGTTATTTATGTTGTTGATTGATTGTATAAGTTTTGGTATGGATTGGAAGGATTTTTGGGAGCAAAAATGGCAAAAATCGCGACTCTGCGCGAGGCGATCGATCGCCTGAAAAGAGGCGACCGATCGCCATGGAGCAGTAGGATTTTCGAAAGAGAGGCGATCGATCGCCTAAAATGAGGCGACCGATCGCCGAGAGGCAGTAGCCAATCCAAGTGTTAGGCGATCGATCGCCATGTTTGAAGCGATCGATCGCCGCGAAGAAAAATTGGAGGCGATCGATCGCCTCAAGTAGCGATCGATCGCCACTGTGTAAAGTTGGAAAATGATGATTTTTGTTGAATTTTTGGTATTTGGCTATTGTTTAGCTCCTAATATTGATTTGTGTGGTTGTGTAGAACCACCCCAGGTGCCAACAACATCGAGGAGATAAAGTTCTCCAACTTCTCCACTTTTGGGAATTAAGGTACGTAAGAAGCGTACGGGCATCGGACGGTAACACCCTCCTAACTATGACTATGTATTGATTGCATAAGTTTATGATGATGATGTCTATGATGATGATGCTTACGATGATAATTATGATAAATAAGTTTATGATGATGATGCTTAGGATGATGATTATGATGAGTAAGTTTATAATGATGATGTCATGATGATGATGTTTATGATAAGTAAGTTATGATGATGCAATACGATGTTTATTATGTGGTAAGATGCCATAGGGTAAGATGCCCACATGATAAGAGACTATACTCCTATATTATGACTATGAATGCATAAGAATTTACGATGCGACGATGATGTGTATAATGCATGAAGATGATAAGATGTTTAAGATGATGTTATGATAAGTAAGTTCACGATGAAGATGATTTGACAATGAATCAAGATGATAAGACGTTTAAGATGATGTTATGATAAGTAAGTTCACGATGAAGATGATTTGACGATGAATCAAGATGATAAGACGTTTAAGATGATGTTATGATAAGTAAGTTCACGATGAAGATGATTTGATAATGAATCAAGATGATAAGATATTTACGATGATGTTATGATGAATAAAGATGATTTTATGAGGAATAAAGATGACAAGATGCTTATGATGATGTTATGATAAATGATGATGATATGATGTTACTATAACGATTATGATGAGACGACGACGTCTATAAGATGATAATGCTTATATGATAATGATGTTTACAAGATGATAATGTTTATAAGACGCTATGATGTTTATGATGAATATGAAACTATGTTCTTAAGAATGGTTGAATGTCCGGTGGTTATTATGGGCAAGCGAGGAAGGTCTTGCCGCTCACATAAATGAGCGATGGGGTACATCCGCTATCAAGGTGTAGCGATGGGTATCATCCGCTGAGCGATGGGGTACATCCGCTATCAAGGTGTAGCGATGGGTATCATCCGCTAAGCGAGGGGGTACATCCGCTATCAAGGAGTAGCGAGGGGTATCATCCGCTGAACGAAGAGATACATCCGCTATCAAGGCGTAGCGATGGGTATCATATGATGTATTATGTCGAGCGAGGGGGGCCAATTATACCGCTGTCATAATGGAACCCGGACAATCCCATTTCTAATTAACATAGTTTGTTGCGAGCATATATGTGAAGTATGATTTTAATCATTTATGTCGAGGACTAACGATTATATGCATGACCATGAAACAGGGACAACCAAAGAAGGTTAATGCGATTAACCAGGAAGTATACGTTACCCATTTACTTCATGCATTTATTTATATGCCATTATTATATGATGTTGAGTAATGACGAATATGCTCACGATGGGTTGTTCCTGTAGGTACACATTTGGATTTGAAGGGCTAAGGGCAGGGTTGAAGAAGTGAGCTTCGAGATGCCTTATGAATTAGAATTCAGGGATTGGTATAGTCTCTACTCCAGGAGTAGTATAATTCTCTAGTGCCATTCATTTGAGAATGTAATTAATTTGCTTAAAGCTTTATTTTGGCCTGTAATTCTAATAACTCGCGTAATAACCGGAGCCCTAAGAGATCATAAATGCATGTTTAGTCCCTAATATGTTGTTAATACGATGTTAAGGTAAGAAGGCCCTACATTAGTGGTATCAGAGCAGTGGTTAGATAACCCGGGAATGAGTGAAGGGTAGCCTTAGCAATAGGTTGGCTAGGTGCTTACTTGTAAACATGTTGTGTGCATATGTTACATATGAAGTATAGGATGCTATGCTAACATGTTTTATTTATCTAACGAGGTATTATATGAACTGCTTTTGGGTATTGTTGTTACCCCTTGTCTTGCAGTATGGCAGAAAATGCTGAAGTAAGTAATGCGATTACATATGCGCTTCTCCGTCGCCCATGCCTCTTGTAATCTCGACCCCCGCTGGAAGAAGTTTACTAATTGATCAGGTGGTTTATGGCAGCCTCATTTATTTTGAGGGTACCGAGCTGAGGACAGACTTGGTTAATCGGGGAATGTCAGACTTCGAATGCATCGCGGGCATCGATGTGCTGAATAAGTATCAGGCAGTTGTGGACTGCAAACAAGGACTGTCCGATTCAGGTCTGATATGGGAGTCCAATGGACATCCTATGGGGATGGTTCCCGCTCAAGGATTCCGTTAATATCTGCTGTCAAGATGGCACAGTTATTGGAACGAGACCATAAAGGATATCTCATCTATGCTGTTGATATCACTGAAAAGAGGAAAGAGTTAACGGTTGAGGATGTGCCCGTAGTGGCGGTATTTCCTGATGTATCTCCGGAAGAGATTCCCGGATTCCCACCGACGAGAGAGGTCGAGTTTGGGATTAAGTTACTACCAGGGACGTCTACCATTTCTCGTGCCCCGTATAGGATGACACCAGCGGAACTAAGGGAGTTAAAGTTTAGTGGCAAGAGCTCCTTGATAAGGGCTATATACGCCCTAGCATATCGCCCTGGGGTGCACCAGTTTTGTTGATAAGAGGAAAGATGGTTCGATGCGGCTGCGCGTCGATTACAGACAACTGAACAAAGCCATAGTGAAGAATAAGTATCCGTTTCTAAGGATTAATGATTTGTTTGATCAACTGCAGAGTACGGGGCTCTACAGTAAGATCGATCTGAGATCGGGGTATCATCAGATTCGAGTTCGAGAGGATGATGTACAGAAGACAGCTTTCCGGACTAGATATGGGCGCTACGGATTCTTAGTCATGCCCTTATAATCATTTTAATTAAGACTCCTCTTAATTATTTAATTCATCCCATGAATTTAATTTCCCTTATCGATTTAATCTTTTGTGCGACCCGATAGGATCTTGTAATGTTGGCAGTGACATAAAATCTTATTTTACGTTACAAGCAAAGAGCGGTGTCTAGCAACACATCAAGGCTACCCAAATTACAAGAATATCAATGACTCGACATAACCTTTAGAACTTGTGATAATATCAACAATGTAACTTAATCCCTTTCTCCTTTGTGTTTAGATTGAACACGAGTCATGGAATAGTCATACTCGTATATTCAATCTTTATTTCTTGATCCCCAAGTAGAACTAGAATAAACGAATAAGCTCGATATCTCATATCGACTCATTCGAGCATGGCCATGCATTTTAGTTTTCACTTGATCAAGGGCCAAACACATCTCCTGTTATATAGGAGGGACAAATCCTATCTCGATCAGTCAACATCCCTCTACATAATTCGTAGTGTATCCAATTGTAATGCCTCGATTTATGTTATATACGTGTGATATGATTATGGTGTAATTATATCACGTGGCGGTATGATATTGGGGGTTCGGGTGGAACTAAGAATGAATTAATACATGTATAGTAGAATATACCATTTGTGTACATGTAGCATGCATTTGAAGGTGCATTAGAATGTACATGTGAGTTGCATTTGACATGAGTTTGAAGGGAATTACATGTGCATGTGAAGTTACTTGCAATTGGAATTTGAATTTGAGTTTCATTTCAAGTACATGTTATTTAGCATGTCATTAACTCCAAATGATATAATAGTAAGTGTTTAGGGAAACAAATGACCTTATATCAAGTGAATTATGGAGGCAAAATCACATAGTGCTCACTTTACACCTACTAAAACACTACACAAGCTCCTCTCCATTTCTTTCAAGGTTTTGTTGGTTTGAGCTTGGGTTTCAATTGTAACTTGAGCTAGGAGGGTGTGTGAAGTGGAATTGTACCATCTTGGTAAGAAATTCATAGTTGTATACTTGATTTTGTCATTGGTGTTGATGTATGAGACATAGCATATCAAGTGTTCATGTGTACAATCATAACATGTTTATATGCTAGGAATTGGAATCTATGATGTTAGAATCATGTGAAGATGTTCCTAGATAGTGCATGAAACATGTTTACATGTTAAAATTCGAGTTGTAGGAGAAGAGCTAGGAGGATAAGCTCAAAATCGCCATGTTCTGAACTTTCTGGACATCGGCGATCGATCGCGAGCTTTGTGGCGATCGATCGCCGAGACAGAGTAAATTTTAAGGCGGTTAAATCATGTGGCGATCGATCGGTGAAAATGTGGCGATCGATCGCGAGCAACAGAACACTTTGGCGATCGATCGCGAGGTTTGGCGATCGATCGCGAGGGAGGCAGAACAGTTTGGCGATCGATCGGTGAAATGTACGATCGATCGCCAGAGTTCAAATCTTGAAAAATTTTATATTTTGTAGAATTTGATTTTAATGCCTATGATAACATGATATATTGTTGGCATTGTTGTAGCATCATCTCAGGGGACAGGGCAAAGAGGCAATTAGTTATCAACGCCTGATTTATCGCTTTTGTGTCGCAATACAGGTACGTGTTGACGTACGGAGTATAGATATTATGTGATGATGCTATTATGGTTTTGATATCATATGATTTATGTTATCGTTGTGTCATATGATTGGTAGTATCATATGCATATGCATACATGGATTTCATATGATTGGGTTGGATGCCTTGATAGATATGTGTATATGCTTTGGTGAGATCATTGCCTTGATAGATATGCCTGGTGTGGTATATGCTTTGGCTGGGATCGTTGCCACTGATAGATATACTACATATGCTTTGGCTTGAGAGATATACGCCTGGTGTGGGTATATACTCTGGCTATTATCACCGATGAGCATGGTACTATGATATGTGCTGCTAATATGCAGATGTGATGTGGTTTCACTGACATATTGAGCTGATTAGGCATATCATATGGGGCTCGTGATAATAGGGAAATTGTTGAGACATGTCATGACATAGTGCATTTGTGGATGCATGATACAGAACATTCACGTTATATGACGTATTGTGCTTATTGATATTGTGTTTTGATATTGCACTGAGATAATTGTTATCTATACTCACTTTGTGAATGTTTCTGTAGGGACTCATAGACGTGGGGAGCGTGAGTCATGATTTCCGCTGCGAGGGGAACCACTGCCTAGGAGTTACTTTGGATTAGGTTGTTTATGTACATGTTATGTATAGTTTGTTAGGTTTTTGATAACCTTGTAAACAACTTAACTAGTATGAACTCTTAACCCGTGCATGGTACATTACTTAATTCAGACTCACATATGTATGTTTAATGGATACATAATGGATTAAGTAAAGAGGACCCCACACCAATAGTCGCCTTTATAGTATACCCTGTTACGGGTAACGTTTGACAATATCAAGATACATAACTCCTTATGTTGGGATCTCTGATGATCACAAGTCGTAAGGATTACATACATTATTATCACTATGAGAATTGCATATGACAATCATATAACTATCCATGTTGCATTCTCATGGTGGGTCTGTCCAGTACATCGTTCTCTAACATGTACCCATGTATTGATTTGATATCTCATATCAATGAACAATTCATCAATCAACACATACTAGTCTCTACGTATTATCATTATCCCTATTCATGATAATACTTGACTAGGGACATCTTTAAGAATAATACAATATTATTCTAAGGACATTAACTTATATATCAATTCATATTGCACAGATATTCGAATAATATATGATTTGCCATTCATAAAATCATAAACATTGTATGTCCAAACAATCATCCAATGACTTGTCTTAGGGCATATCCCAACAAATCTCCCACTTGCACTAAGACCACTCAGACATAAACCTGATGCCTAGAGATCTAGTATGACGATCATGCCTATGCTGTGACAGTGGCTTCGTCAATGGGTCAGATACATTATCATCTGTTGGTACTTTGCATATCTTAGGCAAAACACATATCCTGATTGCGATCGAAAATCATCTTTGTCGGTTTGGAAGCTTGCATCAGTGTAACCCATTACATTGAGCTCTTCCTCACCTCCATAAATCAAGAATGTATCCTTAGTCCTTCTCAAGTACTTCAGGATGTTCTTGACTGCAATCCAGTGACCTTCACCTGGATCAACTTGATATCTGCTCGTTATGCTCAAAGCATACGATACATCGGGACGAGTACATATCATGGCATACATGATAGATCCAATAGCTGACGCATATGGAATCTTACTCATGCGTTGTCTCTCATCTGGTGTTGAAGGACACTGTTCCTTCGAGAGATAAATACCATGTGTCATAGGCACGAATCATTTCTTTGATTCTTGCATGCTAAACCTTTTAAGCACTTTGTCTATGTATGTACTTTGACTCAGGCCAAGAAGCCTTCTCGATCTATCTCTATAGATCTTGATTCCTAATACATAGGTGGCTTCTCCCAAGTCTTTCATCGAAAAGCAGTTCCCTAGCCAAATCTTTACAGTAGGCAGGGATATCATTTCCAATGAGAAGTATGTCATCAACATACAACACTAGGAAAATGATTACGCTCCCACTGACCTTCTTGTAGACACAAGGTTCATCTTCGTTTTTGATAAAACCAAACTCTTTGATTGCATCATCAAAACGAAGATTCCAACTCCGAGAAGCTTGCTTCAATCCATAAATGGATCGTTGTAGCTTGCATATCTTTCCAGCATCCTTTGGATCGACAAAACCCTCGGGCTGTGTCATGTACACATCCTCGAGCAGATTTCCATTAAGGAAAGCTGTTTTGACATCCATCTGCCAGATTTCATAATCATGAAATGCAGCTATTGCAAGTAAGATCCTTATGGATTTAACCATGGCCACTGGTGAAAAGGTTTCATCATAGTCAATACCATGAATTTGTTTGAATCCTTTTGCAACCAGCCGACCTTTATAGGTTTGTACATGACCATCCATATCGGTCTTTTTCTTGAAAATCCATTTGCACCCTATGGGTCGTACCCATTCAGGTGGATCAACCAAAGTCCATACTTGGTTTGCATACATGGATTCCATCTCAGATTTCATGGCTTCTTGCCATTTCTCAGAATCAGTGCCCATTATAGCTTGTTGATAAGATGACGGCTCATCCTCATCAATAAGTAGTAAGTCACCTTGTTGAGTCACAAGAAATCCATATCTCTGTGGCTCCCGGTGTTCTCTTACAGACCTACGCTGGGCTTGTGTCTCTTGAGCAGGTACTTCTTCCACAACAGCTTGCGGTGCCTGCTCTGTTTCCATCTCAATCTCAGGTTCAGTGTTTTCTTGTGGTTGAACTTCACTAAGTTCTATTTTTCTCCCACTGGTTTTTCTAGAAATAAATTCTCTTTCAAGAAATACACCAGTCCGAGCAACAACTACTTTGTTCTCTGTGGGATAATAGAAATAGTATCCTTTCGTTTCCTTAGGATACCCCACAAATAAACACTTATCAGATTTGGGTCCAAGTTTGTTAGTGGCGTGACGTCTAACGAAAGCCTCACAACCCCAAATCTTCATAAAAGACATACTAGGACGCTTCCCAGTCCATATCTCATATGGTGTCTTTTCCACTGATTTAGATGGAACACGGTTCAGTAAGAAAATCGCTGTTTCTACAGCGTGTCCCCAAAACGATATCGGAAAATCTGCATGACTCATCATTGATCTAACCATGTCTAACAAGGTTCGATTTCTCCTCTCGGATACACCATTCCATTGTGGAGTATACGGAGGAGTGAGTTGTGGGACTATCCCACACCCCTTTAGATAGTCATGAAACTCTTGGCTTAAGTATTCACCTCCTCGATCTGATCGAAGGATTTTGATACTTTTGCCAAGTTGGTTTTGTACTTCATTCTTGAAATCTTTGAACTTTTCAAAGGTTTCATGCTTATGCTTCATTAGGTACACATACCCATATCTACTGAGGTCATCAGTAAATGTAACGAAGTATTGAAAACCACCTCTAGCTTGTGTACTTATTGGTCCACATACATCACTATGTATTAGTCCCAATAAAACATTTGCCCTTTCAACATGTCCCTTGAAAGGGGCTTTAGTCATCTTGCCCATTAAACAAGATTTGCATGTTTCATATGATTCAAAATCAAATGAATCTAATACTCCATCCTTAAGAAGTTTAGATACGCGGTTCTCATTTATGTGGCCCAAGCGACAATGCCAGAGATAAGTCGGATTACAATCATTATTTTTAATCCTTTTAGTATTTATGTTATAGACAGGTATATCAAGATTTAATAAATAAAGATCATTCACCATTTGTGCACTAGCATAAAACATATCATTTAAATAAATGGAACAACAGTTGTCCTTTATAATAAATGAGAATACATACTTGTCCAAACAAGAAATAGAAATAATGTTTTTGGTAATTGAAGGCACAAAATAACAATCTTTTAAAATCAACGATAAACCAGAAGGCAAAGATAAATGATAATCCCCTATAGCTAATGCAGCAACTCTTGCTCCATTTCCAACTCGGAGATCAACTTCGCCTTTCGCCAACAATCTACTCTTTTTGAGGTCCTGCACATTTACACAAATGTGAGATCCACATCCAGTATCTAATACCCATGATGAAGAAGTAGATAAATTGACTTCTATAACAAAAATACCTGAAGTGGAAGTCACACTTCCTTTCTTTAGATCCTCCAGATATACTTTGCAGTTTCTTTTCCAATGGCCGGTCTCACCGCAATGGAAACAGTTCCCTTCCTTCGATATCCCTCCCTTTGGTTTCAGTGCAGATGACTTTGGCTTAGATTTAACAAAGACCTTCTTTGCTTTCTTAAAGTTCTTAGTTTTAGTCTTTCCTTTGCTCTTATTCACAATAAGAACATTTGTTGGTTTAGACTTCTTGCTATTTGCTTCAAAAGTTCTAAGCATGCCAAGTAACTGTGGTAGTGTCTTTTCAATTTCAATCATATTGTAATTTAAGACAAATTGACTGAAGCTTTCAGGCAACGATTGCAAGATCACGTCAGTGGCCAACTCTTGGTCCAAAGGAAAACCCAGTTTCTCTAGATTCTCAATATACCAATCATCTTGAGTACATGAGTACCAACCAGACTTCCTTCTACCATTCTACACTGGAATAACGCCTTAGAGACGTCATACCTCTCTTGTCTTGCTTGTTGTTGGTACAGTTGCTTAAGATGCTCGATCATATCAAACGCCTCCATTTCCTCATGTTGCTTCTGAAGCTCAGAGTTCATGGTGGCAAGCATAAGGCACCCAACATCAAGTGCGTCACTTTGATGCTTCTTGTAAGCATCCTTTTCGGCTCTTGAAGCCGTTAGGGGAGGTTCCTCAGCAGGTAAGGGTTCCTCTAGGACATATTGTTTCTTTTCTTGTTTGAGGACTATCCTCAAGTTCCTATGCCAGTCTAGGAAATTTGTCCCATTTAATTTGTCCTTCTCAAGGACCGATCGCAGTGATAAAGTGCTTGTTACGTTGTTAGTTGCCATGTATATCTACAATATAAATATGCAAAATAAGTTTATGATTTAATCATTTAACATGGTCTTATATTAAATGATACTCCCACTATTTTGTTTAAAAAATATCAACCCTCGAAACTTTTAGTGGGCCAAGATCCATATTTCGCCTTTTCTTGAGTTAGCTTTGGCTAATCGCCCAAGACTCGGTTATTTAGGTAGACAACACTTTGTCAATTACGTCACATATAATTCTTGGATAGTTGGACGAACAACGCTTTGTTCAATTCATCAAATGAATTATTATCCAACCCATGCCTCTAGGTTCCCAATCCTATTGAGATAACCTAGTTAAGTCGTACCCAATTTAAAGTATAACGGATATCACTTTTATCCTTTCGCGCCTTACTAAGATTGCCACGGTGCTTTGCTTTGGCAAACCCACACATGTACAATCGAAGTTTTTGACGAGTACTTTTAATTTTGGAAGGCATCTAAAACTTAATATTTTAGAGGGATTTATTGATCTCATGATTAGTTTGATAATTTAAAATATGTCCACTACATATAGTTGTATACATATCTACATATATGTGTAATACAATTATCAATCTAAAGCATAAGATAAATCATGCATCAACATACATAATTAAACGTGACATGGTTATAGCCCCTACTAACGATTTTCTCAAGCCAATGAGAAAATCCTAAGAGTCAACCTAAGGTAACTTCACAAGCACCTTCCTTTGGCTCCAATTTGTGAATGGCCTCCTCGTCCCGGCACCTTGCTCCATCTTCATTGATCACCATCAACAATTTAAACTATACTATTTACAAGATATAGAATTCCTCGATTCACATTCGAGGGGAACATAGGGGAGGGATAACATTTAGAATAAAAGAGAAGGCACGACACGCAGGTCGTATTATAAAAATTACAAACATTCACAAATCCTATCTAATAGGTCACAGGGCTATAACCACGCACCATGCTCAAACAACACATAAACCATGCATTAACATTTAATTAATTTAAATTCTAAACATTTTAAATTTAATTCTAATTAAAACTGTAAAATAGAATTTTGAAAAATTATCGTACGCTCGGGACATCACTTGCCACGAACTTAAGCGACTAAGCCACGAACCACCATGGTTCGAACCAATCAAACAAACAGCAGGACCAATAATGGGCCTAGGGTTCGAAACCCTAGCCCATGGCCGAACCATGACCGAGCGGCGGCGCGCTAGGGTTCCAAACCCTAGCCGCCGTGCACCACATTGAGTTTTTCATCGAGCCAACTTGTTTAAAACGCCATAATTCATGAGCCACGAGCCACGATCCAACCATGCACGGTTCATGACGGTGGCGGCTTAACCATCTCGAGCCAAGGGTTCGAAAAACCCTAGCCCTCATGTGGTGTAGCCGTCGACACTCATAATTCCGTGGACCATGATCGAACCAACTTGCACCTTCTCAATACTTTATCGAGCCAATAGAGTTCAAAACCCTAGATAGTGCGACGGTGGCCGAGCCCATGCATTCCCAACCAAGAGGGTTCGAAACCCTTTTTACATGTTGGCGGCGGCCGAGAGCCATGGTGACTAGGGTTCAAAACCCTAGCCCTTTGGCGGCGGCTGCTCGGCCATGCACGAGCCAAGGGTTCGAAACCCTAGCAACATGCGGCGGCCGTTAGCTCTATGTGAGCCAATGGCTCGGTTTTGATCACGAATTATCATATATGTAAGGACCCTAATCCTTAAGTGCGGAATAAAGGCATAATAGAGCTAAATAAATGATCAGAGTAGAGTAAACAAGTTGAGTCTATGAGCTTAAGCATTTACATGCCAAAATAAAGGACTACCAAAAGGATTAATTACATTCCAACAAATGAATGTGTCCACTATAGTTTTACGCTACTCCTAGAGTAGGCACTATACAGAAGATTCCTTTCATCTACCAAAGATGCTCGTGAAGCTCACTGTCTCAACCCGTTCAAGCCCGTCTATCATGCCAAAAAGGTACCTACAAGGACAACCCCCAAACATGAGCAATAATAATCATTCATATTCAACACAATATGAAGATAAAGCGTAATGCATAATCAATATAAAACACTTCCTGTTTTTCCATGCATTTCAAACGCTTCCAGTTTGGTTGTCCCTGTACCATAACTCATGAGTATAATCAACAGATTATTTTTAATGGCCAAAACATGTCATGACATCATATACCATCTCAACTGTACCACATATTGGTCACCATTCCCTAGTCTGTCCATCACAGTGTATTTTAATGCCCCTCGCTTATATTCATATGGGCGGCATAGGATAACCTCGCTACAATGGACATGCGGCGCTCCCACCCCTCGCTTCACAGAGAGCGGCAAATACCCTTTCCTCGCCCCATATGATAACCACGCTCAAATGTGACATGCGGCGCTCCCACCCCTCGCTTCACATTTAGCGGAACCAATACAAAAAGCGGCAAGCATTAAAATCATCAAAGGATGACCACGACTCATGGGATGTGCATCCAATAATCATAATATGCATCTAACATCAATATGCATAAATTACCATGTATATGCATCCACAATGCAATACCTCATATGGCATAAATCAACATGTATATGCATCCACAATGCAATACCACATATATACTCGCATCCACAATGCATAAACAAAGAGTATATAAAATACATGTTACCGTTGGGTGCCCGTACGTCCACTACGTACCTTTCCAAAATGTGGAATGTGGTTGGACCTCAATTCCTTGGCTGCGTTGCCACCTGGGTTGGTTCTACATATTCACAAATACCAATATTAGAACCCAATAATAGTCCAATACCAAAAATCCCACAAAAATAACCAAAAACATCATTTTTGGTGTCTCGCGATCGATCGCCATCAAGCCCCGAACGATCGCGAGAACACACTGCCTCGCCCAACAATTTTCATCAATCCGCGATCGATCGCGGAGATAGCGCCGATCGATCGCGGCCTCGCCGATCGATCGCGCGCATCTCGCGATCGATCGCCGAAGCGCACTGCCTCAGCGCTGTTGCTCGCGATCGATCGCGAGCGGACGCCGATCGATCGCCGAGCTGTGGGAAATTGAGATTCGGGCACTATTCACCCTTCTCCTTCCCAAATCCAAACAAACCCACATAACTCAACAACAACTATACCCAACTACTCAAAACCAACAATAAACAACATTATATACCCAAGTATACAACATCTAACCAAAATATACTTCAAAACAAGTATCAATTCCAACATACAACCAAACCCACAACAACCCAACAAAACCCATTTAAAACCATACCAAACTCAAATAAAACCTTGCAAAATTAACACATGAGGTACCCATACCTCTTGGGGATCTCAAATCACCCAACAATCTCCTCAAAACAAGATTTTGCAAGAACTTCACTCCACCCTTGAGCTCCTACTCGAAAATGTGAAGGGGGAGAAGGGTTTGGGTGTTGGAGATAATTTGGTAAAGTAAAATAAGAGTGGATGGGGTGGGGTTGGGTATAAGAGTGAGTTTATTAATTAAAATTCATACCAAATAATTTCATGGTGTATAAAACACCCCAACATGATATTTTCCAAAGCATTTACTCAAAATGCACCATAATATCAATTAACACATGATTTCACATAAATTGCTAACTAAGGCAAATAAATCATGCTTCCCATAATATTTACCCAACATGCACCACATGCACCCTGAAATGCAATCCCGGGTCACCCTACCCACATGGCCATGCATTTCCACATAAGGTAAATAAATCTCAACACATAATCAATTACCACATAATTAATCATGTACTCACAATTTAAAGCCAATTAGCAATTAATCATTTCGGGGATGTCACAATACTCCCCTACTTATAAGATTTCGTCCTCGAAATCACATGCACTTACCCCAACAGAAACTAAACATAAACTCATACCAGAGAATAGTTCCGGGTAGTGCTGCACCATATGCTGCTCCGTCTCCCACGTAGCCTCCTCGACACCCCTGCGATCCCACTGAACTTTGATCATCGGTATCACTTTGTTCCGAAGTCTACGGTCTGCTCTGTCCAGAATTCTTACAGGCCGTTCCACATAAGACACATCGGATTCCAACTGAACTTCGGAAGGCTGTAACACGTGAGACGGATCCGGCTCATACTTTCGCAGCATCGATACATGAAACACATCATGTATACCAGATAAAGAAGGCGGCAAAGCCAGTCGGTAAGCCAATGTGCCAATGCGCTGCAAAATCTCGTACGGTCCCACAAACCTCGGAGACAGTTTCCCGCGCATCCCAAACCGCACAACGCCTCTGAAAGGCGAGATCTTCAAAAAGACCTTATCTCCCAACTGAAACTCTAACGGTCTCCGCCGTTTATTCGCATAAGCTGCCTGTCTGTCTTGGGCTGCTTTCATTCTCTGCCTTATAATCTTTATCTTCTCTTCCATTTCCCGGATCCACTCAGGCCCCCCGACTGATCTACTGTCCAAATCATCCCAACACAAGGGTGATCTACATCGTCTGCCATAAAGAGCTTCAAACGGAGCCATCTGAATACTCGCCTGGTAGCTATTGTTATACGAAAACTCTACCAAAGGCACTGAATCCTGCCAAGAGGCATCGAACTCCAATACACAAGCTCTTAACATGTCCTCGAGCGTCTGAATAGTGCGCTCGGTCTGGCCATCCGTCTGAGGATGATAAGCAGTACTCAATCTGACCTCAGTTCCCAAGGCTGACTGAAGGCCTTCCCAAAAATGAGATGTGAATCGCGGATCTCGATCTGACACAATGGAAACGGGGATCCCATGCAATCTCACCACATCTCTAATATACAACTGCGCCATCCTCAAGAATGTAAATGTCATGCTATAGGGAATAAAGTGGGCTACCTTAGTCAATCTGTCCACAATCACCCAAATAGCATCGAAGCCTGAAGCACTCCTCGGCAAATGAGTCACGAAGTCCATGGAAATGTGCTCCCACTTCCACTTCGGTATCTCCAAGCTTCTCAACTCGCCGCCAGGTCTCTGTCTCTCTGCCTTAACCTGCTGGCAGATCAAACACCTCTTTACAAAGGCGACGACATCGGACTTCATTCTCTTCCACCAAAACTGACCACGCAGATCTCTGTACATCTTCTTCCCGCCTGGGTGGATGCTAAGTCTGCTACTGTGAGCTCGCTCCAAGATCCCCTTACGCAACTCCGGCGTACTCGGAACTACCCAGCGGTTACCCAATCTCAAAGATCCGTCGTCGGCCACTCTGAATTTCGTCGGCTGACCAAGATGCACTATAGACAACCATCTCTGAACCTCAGCATCTGCCCTCTGAGCTCTCCTGATGTTCTCATAAATATCTGGCTCAGCTAATAAGGTAGAGACATACACTGGTGATGCATCTATATCAAAATCATAGCCGAGATGACAATAGGAGGTCATCATAGCCGACAAATGGATGACGTCCTCAGCAGAACTCCTCACTTTCCGGCTCAAAGCGTCTGCTGTCAAATTGGCCTTCCCCGGATGGTACTCTATCTCGCAATCATAGTCCTTGAGTAGGTCCATCCATCTCCTCTGCCTCATGTTCAGCTCTGCCTGAGTGAATAGAAACTTGAGGCTCTTGTGATCCGTATAAATGGTAAAGGAGGTACCATACAAGTAATGCCTCCAGATCTTCAGGGCGAATATGATAGCCGCCAATTCCAAGTCATGAACTGGATATCTGGTCTCATGCGGCTTCAACTGCCTCGATGCATAAGCTACCACATGCTTATCTTGCATCAGAACGCATCCAAGGCCCTGCAGTGATGCATCAGTATACAGAACAAATCTGGAGTTCTCCGTCGGAATCACTAATACTGGCGCCGTCGTCAACCGATGCTTCAACTCCTGGAAGCTCTCCTCACAAGCTTCTGACCAAAAGAAAGGCACACCCTTCTGAGTCAACTGAGTCAGCGGCTTGGCAATCTTCGAAAAGCCCTCGACAAAGCGCCGATAATACCCGGCCAAACCAAGAAAACTCCGAATCTCAGGCACAGAAGTGGGGGCAGCCCACTCCATCACGGCCTCAAACTTCTTGGGGTCCACTGATATCCCACTGCTCGAAATGACATGCCCCAGAAACACTACACTGCTCAGCCAAAATTCACACTTACTGAGCTTAGCATACAACTGATGCTCTCTGAGAATCTGAAGCACTGTCCTCAACTGTTTCACATGATCTTCCTCGCTCCGGGAGTAGATAAGAATGTCGTCAATAAACACGATGACGAACTGATCAAGATACTGCTGAAACACTCTATTCATCAGACTCATGAAGACTGCTGGAGCATTCGTCACACCGAACGGCATTACTAAGAACTCATAATGCCCGTATCGAGTCCGGAACGCTGTCTTCTGCACATCTTCCTCTCTGACCCGAATCTGATGATACCCGGACCTCAAATCAATCTTGCTATACACCCTGGTACCTTGCAACTGATCAAACAAGTCGTCTATCCTTGGGAGAGGATACTTGTTCTTCACTGTAGCCTTGTTCAGCTGCCGGTAATCGATGCACAACCGCATCGAACCGTCCTTCTTCTTCACAAAGAGAACTGGTGCGCCCCATGGCGACACGCTCGGGCGTATATAACCCTTGTCCAAGAGATCCTGCAACTGCTCTTTCAACTCTCTCAACTCTGCCGGTGCCATCCTATACGGTGCACGAGAGATAGCGGATGTCCCTGGCAGCAACTCGATCCCAAATTCAACTTCCCTGGCCGGTGGAAATCCTGGGATCTCTTCTGGAAATACATCAGCAAATTCTGCCACAACTGGTACATCCTCAACCCTCAGTTCTTTACTCTTTTCAGACGTGTCCACGGCATAAATAAGATAGCCCGTGTGCCCACGTTCCAACAGCTGAGACATCTTGATCGCTGAAATCAACGGAATCTTCGCACGAGACCCGTTGCCAAAGAAAGTCCACTGACTGCCCAACTCAGGTCTGAACTTCACTGTCCTCTGTCGGTAATCTACCACTGCCTGATATCTGTTCAGAACATCAATACCCAAGATGCAGTCGAAGTCTGACATACCCAGCACAATCAAGTCTGATCTCAACTCGTTGCCCTCAAAATAAATGAGGCTACCTGCCAAAAACTGATCAGCAACGACGTTTCTTCCAGTGGGTGTCGAGACCAATAGAGGCGTGGGCAAAGGAGACGTGCGCATATGGTGTCTTTCCACAAATCCCACAGACACAAAGGAATGGGAGGCACCTGTATCTATCAAAACAAAAGCAGGGTACGTAAATAAATGACACGTACCGGCAATCACCTCCTCTGGAGCTGCCTGAGCCTGCTCCCTGGTCAGTGCATATACTTGCCCTTGGGGTGGTCCCACTGTCTGACTTCCCGATGGACGAGGCCCAAACTGCTTCCTCTGCTGCACTGTCCTGTCCTCAAATCTCGGCCTGTTGCCCTGATACTCTGACTGGCCTCCCCTGGTGGGACAATATCGAGCAATGTGGCCCATCCTGCCACATACATAACATGCAGGACACTTATTTGAAGAATGCGGCCCTCCACAATTGTTGCACTTAGGCTCTCCCGGCCTCTCCCCTTGTGAAGATCCTCGATTGGCCGACCAATTACCCTTCTTGTTATCCTGCTTCTGTCCAAAGTATTTCTTTCCACCATACCGCGAAGATGAAGAGGCACCACGGGGTTTAAATGGCTCACCCCGAGGCCTCAAACTGTCACTAGTCTGCCTCTGTGGCGGTACCGGTGGTGGCATGGCATAAGCTCCCACTCCTAGCTCAGCAAGCTCCGCTCTTGTGAGAGCATCATCAAAAGAAGTTGGGTTATTGATGATAACCCGGTCATAGAGCTCCGGTCGCAGTCCTTTCATGAAATTTCTCATCTTGGCACGTCCATCAGAGGCAATATGGGGGACATACCTAAGTAGTGATGAGTACTGTGTGGCATAGTCTGCTACTGTCATGTTCCCTTGCCTCAGATTGGTAAATTCATCCTCTTTTGTCTGCCTTGCTGCCGCGGAGAAGTATCGGTTCAAGAACCTGGTCCTGAAGAGCGTCCAGTCAATCACAGCACCCAGTGCTCTCATTTCCATTACTGTGCTCCTCCACCACATCAGTGGTTTCTTGGCTAATTGAAACTCCGCTAGCCTCAGCCAAGCCGTCACAGCACAAGGAGCCGATACAAAGATCTGCTCAAGTCTTTCTAACCACTCTTCAGCCTCTTCTCCGGACTCTGTCCCCTCAAACCGGGCCCCTCAAACCGGGGCGGATGATAAGACAGAAACTGCGTCAAGCTAATCTCACCCGGTAGCAATAACTGGACCACTGGTTCCATCCCTACAGCCGGTGGAGGTAGAGGATTAGCCTGTCCAATACTCGCATTTACACTCCCAACATCTCCGACTTCCTCATTAGCAGCCATGCTGTAACACAAATGTTAACAACAATCCAAAGCAATATATATATCATGTCGTTAGATAACAGGAGTGATATAAGCATGTTAGTATAACAGGATATACAGTAATATGCACCACATGCATAAACATGCTCCAAATGTAAGCACCTAGCCAACCATGCTAAGGCTACCCTTCACTCGTTCCCGGGTTCTCTAACCACTGCTCTGATACCACTAATGTAAGGACCCTAATCCTTAAGTGCGGAATAAAGGCATAATAGAGCTAAATAAATGATCAGAGTAGAGTAAACAAGTTGAGTCTATGAGCTTAAGCATTTACATGCCAAAATAAAGGACTACCAAAAGGATTAATTACATTCCAACAAATGAATGTGTCCACTATAGTTTTACGCTACTCCTAGAGTAGGCACTATACAAAAGAATCCTGTCCTTTCATCTACCAAAGATGCTCGTGAAGCTCACTGTCTCAACCCGTTCAAGCCCGTCTATCATGCCAAAAAGGTACCTACAAGGACAACCCCCAAACATGAGCAATAATAATCATTCATATTCAACACAATATGAAGATAAAGCGTAATGCATAATCAATATAAAACACTTCCTGTTTTTCCATGCATTTCAAACGCTTCCCGTTTGGTTGTCCCTGTACCATAACTCATGAGGATAATCAACAGATTATTTTTAATGGCCAAAACATGTCATGACATCATATACCATCTCAACTGTACCACATATTGGTCACCATTCCCTAGTCTGTCCATCACAGTGTATTTTAATGCCCCTCGCTTATATTCATATGGGCGGCATAGGATAACCTCGCTACAATGGACATGCGGCGCTCCCACCCCTCGCTTCACAGAGAGCGGCAAATACCCTTTCCTCGCCCCATATGATAACCACGCTCAAATGTGACATGCGGCGCTCCCACCCCTCGCTTCACATTTAGCGGAACCAATACAAAAAGCGGCAAGCATTAAAATCATCAAAGGATGACCACGACTCATGGGATGTGCATCCAATAATCATAATATGCATCTAACATCAATATGCATAAATTACCATGTATATGCATCCACAATGCAGTACCTCATATGGCATAAATCAACATGTATATGCATCCACAATGCAATACCACATATATACTCGCATCCACAATGCATAAACAAAGAGTATATAAAATACATGTTACCGTTGGGTGCCCGTACGTCCACTACGTACCTTTCCAAAATGTGGAATGTGGTTGGACCTCAATTCCTTGGCTGCGTTGCCACCTGGGTTGGTTCTACATATTCACAAATACCAATATTAGAACCCAGTAATAGTCCAATACCAAAAATCCCACAAAAATAACCAAAAACATCATTTTTGGTGTCTCGCGATCGATCGCCATCAAGCCCCGAACGATCGCGAGAACACACTGCGTCGCCCAACAATTTTCATCAATCCGCGATCGATCGCGGAGATAGCGCCGATCGATCGCGGCCTCGCCGATCGATCGCGCGCATCTCGCGATCGATCGCCGAAGCGCACTGCCTCAGCGCTGTTGCTCGCGATCGATCGCGAGCGGACGCCGATCGATCGCCGAGCTGCGGGAAATTGAGATTCGGGCACTATTCACCCTTCTCCTTCCCAAATCCAAACAAACCCACATAACTCAACAACAACCATACCCAACTACTCAAAACCAACAATAAACAACATTATATACCCAAGTATACAACATCTAACCAAAATATACTTCAAAACAAGTATCAATTCCAACATACAACCAAACCCACAACAACCCAACAAAACCCATTTAAAACCATACCAAACTCAAATAAAACCTTGCAAAATTAACACATGAGGTACCCATACCTCTTGGGGATCTCAAATCACCCAACAATCTCCTCAAAACAAGATTTTGCAAGAACTTCACTCCACCCTTGAGCTCCTACTCGAAAATGTGAAGGGGGAGAAGGGTTTGGGTGTTGGAGATAATTTGGTAAAGTAAAATAAGAGTGGATGGGGTGGGGTTGGGTATAAGAGTGAGTTTATTAATTAAAATTCATACCAAATAATTTCATGGTGTATAAAACACCCCAACATGATATTTTCCAAAGCATTTACTCAAAATGCACCATAATATCAATTAACACATGATTTCACATAAATTGCTAACTAAGGCAAATAAATCATGCTTCCCATAATATTTACCCAACATGCACCACATGCACCCTGAAATGCAATCCCGGGTCACCCTACCCACATGGCCATGCATTTCCACATAAGGTAAATAAATCTCAACACATAATCAATTACCACATAATTAATCATGTACTCACAATTTAAAGCCAATTAGCAATTAATCATTTCGGGGATGTCACAATATATTTCGATCCGTCAATTATATCATATATAATATTATACGATGATTTTCACAAACTCGATAAATTCCATATCATATATAAAAATACAGTTTTAAAGCATGCAATATTAGTTCTAATATGATTAACACAATTTAATCACATAAATCCGATATGAGCCTTGTACATCGCTCTGATACCACTGTAAGTAATCCAATGAGCAAACAACGCAGCGGAATAAAATTTTTATGGATTACTAAACACCGGATCTATACATAGGTTATCATATCGGATAAAGGATTTACGAAGGTCTCACCATTGTAGCGTGTTTGAGCAGATTCCACGGAGCAGCACGTCCAACGATCCCGAGTCACGAGCAACACCTCCAAGGTCTTGCCTCAACGGTATCCACACGATCAAATCGGGAAGGGACGTTCAAGAACAAGTTGCTAGACTTATTCTTGAACCAAAACCAAACTCTCGGTTCAAAACCGATTAACGGCAACCAAACTAATCCAATCAAGAGACGGCGACGGCCGTGGGTATTGGAGAAGAAGGTGGCGGCCGAGAAGCTTAATGGCTAGGTTAAGGGTGTTATGAATTGTATATTTTAACAATTAATCAAAACCTTGTATTTATATTATAAGACTTTAATTAACGTTCAAGACTTTCTTAAAGTCTTATGGGCCCAAACTCATGATTTAATTAAATCCTTATAATCATTTTAATTAAGACTCCTCTTAATTATTTAATTCATCCCATGAATTTAATTTCCCTTATCGATTTAATCTTTTGTGCGACCCGATAGGATCTTGTAATGTTGGCAGTGACATAAAATCTTATTTTACGTTACAAGCAAAGAGCGGTGTCTAGCAACACATCAAGGCTACCTAAATTACAAGAATGTCAATGACTCGACATAACCTTTTGAACTTGTGATAATATCAACAATGTAACTTAATCCCTTTGTCCTTTGTGTTTAGATTGAACACGAGTCATGGAATAGTCATACTCGTATATTCAATCTTTATTTCTTGATCCCCAAGTAGAACTAGAATAAACGAATAAACTCGATATCTCATATCGACTCATTCGAGCATGGCCATGCATTTTAGTTCTCACTTGATCAAGGGCCAAACACATCTCCTGTTATATAGGAGGGACAAATCCTATCTCGATCAGTCAACATCCCTCTACATAATTCGTAGTGTATCCAATAGTCGCCTTTATAGTATACCTTGTTACGGGTAACGTTTGACAATATCAAGATACATAACTCCTTATGTTGGGATCTCTGATGATCACAAGTCGTAAGGATTACATACATTATTATCACTATGAGAATTGCATATGACAATCATATAACTATCCATGTTGCATTCTCATGGTGGGTCTGTCCAGTACATCGTTCTCTAACATGTACCCATGTATTGATTTGATATCTCATATCAATGAACAATTCATCAATCAACACATACTAGTCTCTACGTATTATCATTATCCCTATTCATGATAATACTTGACTAGGGACATCTTTAAGAATAATACAATATTATTCTAAGAACATTAACTTATATATCAATTCATATTGCATAGATATTCGAATAATATATACTAATGATTTGCCATTCATAAAATCATAAACATTGTATGTCCAAACAATCATACAATGACTTGTCTTAGGGCATACAAGTCCAACACCAGTAATGCTTACCGTGGCTGATTCACAATCAACCTCGATCAACACCAGCTGTCTCCATGATAGTATGCTCCAAATCTCTCCAAGAGATACGATCAATATAGTAGTGTTACCCCACTAACTGTATCCACAATTCCAATTGTGTCCCCCATTATATTCCATATGCAAGGATTCTCAACCAGCCCTAACAACGACTTGTTGACACTCATGTTGGTACTCCCAAAAAAATTGATCTGTCCCGGTACAAGTCCCTCAAAACATTTGACGTATAAACGTCCCCGTGAGAGATTCACTGTCTAAATTTTCACTCCACCTAGTGACTACAAGAGTCCACCATAAACCCTCGTCGTATCATCATACGATTCATCAAACTCGGTTCTAACGAGCAGTATAATAGCTACAACAATCTCACTACAGTTTACCAAACCTACCCACGTATCATACGTTCCAACCCGGTATACCATACCATAACATCCATTTAGAGTAGTAGGTCATCACCCAATATTTCTCTAAAATACCAAAGCACAATGGACATCCCGGTGTCCTTACTCAACCACAATGCAATCCCAATCCATTAGGATTATTCCACACCTTCATGTGTGGGTGTGACCATGTCCACCATGCGTCACATCGGTACAAGCAAGTAGTTTCCTCAATAACTACTCCTGTTACCAGTCACTTGGCCATAGCCATCCCAACGAGGATACCCAAAAGTACCACTACTAGTAAAATATTTACCTCAAATATGTGGTGCGGTACACTTCCTGTACTGCGCATCCATTTATCCATCGAGCAAACCTGCTCGGCATAATGGTCTCGTCAACCGGTGACTCAGACACTACCCCTGTGCCCACCATTGGCACTCCAACCATACGACTAAATACATATACCTAAATGTATTATTCATCTTAACGGCGGCATCCGTCCACACATGATATCCTCTATGTCATCGTCATTCTGTGACTGTACATGCCAATACATGGCATCCACAATAACATCGTCAACCTGTGACGGTACATGTCAACACATGACATCCACAATAATGCTAACAAAATAGTAATCTACCATAACTCATCGCTACTAAGATAGCGGCATACCTGTACCCATTGCCCTATAGCGGTACGCAATCAGCACCCATTGCTCAAAGGCGGTACAATCCCGAGTTATGAAATCAGCGGTATGAGCCCTCGCTATATAATCAGCGGCATGAAACATAGCTACATAATCAGCGGTATGAACCCTCGCTATAGAATCAGCGGCATAAATACATCGCGAACCATCGCCATAGAATTAACGGAATGTACCATCGCTATATATACCTGGCAGCATGAACCATCACCATAGAATTAGCGGAATGTACCATAGCTATATATACCCGGCGGCATGAACCATCGCCATAGAATTAGCGGAATGTACCATCGCTATACATATACCTAGCGACATGAACCATCGCCATAGAATTAGCGAAATGTACCATCGCTATACATATACCCCGCGGCATGAGCCATCACCATAGAATTAGCGGAATGTACCATCACTATACATATACCCGGCGGCATGATCGCTATACATATACCCGATGGCATGAACCATCGCCATAGAATTAGCCAATCCCTACCCTTGTTATAGCAGTGTATTTTAATGCATCTCGCTTGTCATGACCGCGGCACTAATACCCCTCGCTTCGACATATCAGCGACATCGAATAACCTCGCTTCAAATGCGACATGCGGAATTTACCATCGCTTCAACATTTAGCGGCAAATATTCTTTCATCGCTAAGATATGACAGCGGCAAGTATTCTATCCTCGCTTCAAATGACAACGGCAAAGCATTAAAATCATCACTCTCATATAACAACGACTCATGGGGGTATGCACCAAGCATCCATTCTATACCTGCAACCACAATGCATAATCCAATATGTATACAAAGTACATGTTAATCACCAATGATAGTCTTGTTATAACAGTGTATTTTAATGCACATCGCTAGTCATGACCGCGGCACTAATACCCCTCACTTCGACATATCAGCGGCATCGAATAACCTCGCTTCAAATGGGACATGCGGAATTTACCATCGCTTCAACATTTAGAGGCAAATATTCTTTCCTCGCTATGATATGACAGCGGCAAGTATTCTATCATCCCTTCAAATGACGGCGGCAAAGCATTAAAATCATCACTCGAGTATAACAACGACTATACATACTATGCACCAAACATCCAATACGTATATGCAACCACAATGTATAATTCAATATGTATATAAAATACATGTTACCGTTTGGTGCCCGTCAACCCTGGCCTTAGCCCTCCATGCCAAAACGTACCTATAGGAACGACCCCAAACCATGAGCATACAATAATCCATATTCACCACAATATGATTATTATGAGTAAATGCATAAACTATAAATACAAAGTACTTCCTGTATTCCAATGCATTTAAAAATGCTCCCTTTGGTTGTCCCTGTACCACAACTCATAATCATAATCAACGGATTATATTACGGTTCGTCATGACATATAATTATTCCATTAACATGTTCCTAGGCCCTCAACAGGCCCAAAGAGCAAACCACTGCTCTGATACCACTAATGTAAGGACCCCCCGTGCCCTTAACCCATTTATTAGTGTATTAACCCATGTATTTAGTGCATACAATCATGTAATCACGGGGAAAACCACATGCAAGTATAGTATAATATACCATCTATAAAATCTCTTGCATTAGAACCACATAATGTTCAAATCCCCCAACCAAGTCCACTTGCATAGCATGCACCCTTATAATACACTAACATGTTCTCAATTCATTTAGCAATTCCTCTCATTAATTGCATTCCACATTTAAATGAAAAGAGAAATGCCATGCATTTTATACGACCCATAGACACATATAAACATGCTCACAGCGAGCACCCAATGAATGAATGTGTATTGAATGTATAAAATACTGTGCTCAATACCGATACTGGTACTTCGGTCCTGGAAGCACCTCCAATCCATAGCTGGATCCCAACTCCGGAGCTACCGATGCACCTGTTCCACCTGCCCCAACAGAGACAGCCCCCACACGGGGTGAGCATACCAATACCACCAATCCAATAATCAAAATATTACATTATATAATTTACAGAATGTAAAGCGGTGAATTTAAAAGACACTTCCTGAGTAGTGTCATCCTCATACGGGATCCCCTGTGTTGTTCCTGTTCTAAAAATAACCGAAACCATCAAATTCCCAAAAGCTAGTTAATCATTTCATTGATTAACTAATCCATTCACTAATTGTCAATTTCCATAATTAATGAATTCCAATCATTTATAATGATCATAGATAACACACGTATCTAAACAATATATTTCCACATTCCCATTTCATCGCTTGCTTAGTAGCAGCGGCATTCATAACCGATGTTCGCTTCATAGCGACAACATCTCAACCATTGCTCGCTCCATAGCGGCACCATATAGTTCCCAATACATACCCATTCATGGCAATAACAGTATATCATGCATTTCACAGTTGCAATAATATGAAAGGCTATGCTTGTACGTTATACGTACCTTATTATTCCGTAGTCAGAATCAAACCTTGTCTTGGTCCCGTGACCCGATGAATTATGTGCTAAACCCAATTAATAATTCACAATTAATTACAAATACGCAACCACGTGCCCAAGCACGTTCACAACCTCAAATTATTTCGTCAATCCATGACGATTAACCATTTTAAAAGACCCCGGGCGAAGCATGCATCAATTCCCCAACAACAAAACCATAATAACCACAAAACAGAGCATCTCGATCGATCGGCCAAAAGTGCTCGATCGATCGAGAGCTCCAGCAAAAATTTGCCCAAAATTCACCCTCGCTCGATCGATCGAGCAAACCTCTCGATGGATCGATCGGCAGTTTTGCTCGATCGATCGAGCTCACTATCATCGTCTTCAAGTTTTGATAATTACGCGCGATCGATCGAGCCCATATACCGATCGATCGGCGAGCTCTGCAACAACCTAAAAATGACGTTTTATGATTTAAACCAATAAACAAACCCAACACCCATTTTACCAACAAACCTCAACATAAACACCACAAATCTTCCTTAAACATACCACCCCAAAAATCTTTAAGATTCTAAAACTCATACCCAACTCAAACCTTAACCAAGGAGTACAAAACTACCACCAAATCGAAGATAAATGCGAGGGGAAGAGCAATACCTTATTATCTTCGAGAAATCTTGGTCCGAGATCGAGCCTTGCTCGATTCTTCCATTGGAGGATAAAAGGGGTGAAAGGGGAATCGCTGGAGAGGGGAGAGAGAGAGAGAAGAATGAACCAATCCTTGAACACCGAGTCCACTTGGTATATATATAGTACCAAGGCTCAAAATCCCGAGTTCTTCACAAATACATCATGACTCATTAAAAATCATCTGTGTTCAATAATTACCTCTCAATCCCAATTTTCATTACCAGCCCCAACACAAAGCACCCCGGACCCCAGATCCCACCAAAAATTAAATTCCAAGGTTATCACCACGATGAGAATACAATCTCAACCCTTGGATCCAACAACCCCAAATACAGGATTTAAAATCCAGGGAGTCCCAATACTGCAAATAATTCATAGTTGCCACAATTAAAATCCATTAAGGATCAATACCACGCCGGGATTTACACCATTAATTCCCGGGCATCACAATCTCCTTCCTCTTTAAACCGTCATTAACGTTTTCAATTTTCATTTTCACCATTTCAGACAAACTGTGCTAACACAATCTCGAAGCAAATTTTTTTCTTCTTCGTATTTTCTCAGCAATTCAGAACTCATCATGTAGGAGACCAGCCGGCCAAGTTTCGTCACCAACGCTGTCCACATTGACTTCGACGCCGTCTACACCAGCACCAATGAGGAAATGATTAGTATTTTCCGATGTTTGAAAACTCGGGATTGTTGGTTATGTTGGGTCTCACTCCGATGTTCTACAAAGAAGCTCTCCAAGAGTTTTATGCTTCAGCAAGGGTGGCAAACAACATAGTGGTGTCCTCTGTCTCCGACCAAGCTGTGACAGTTACTCAAGAGGACTTTTCTACGCAACTGAGCCTTCATACTGCCGGGCTCACTTTCCATCTCCGTTCGTGATGAGATGCGTACTTTGTTTTCTGAATCTGGCCAACGGTTGCGGACCCCTCCATTCAAGAAGATTTTGATGAAGAACCACTTCAGAATGCTCACAGACATCATTGCAAAAGGTCTGCTGTGCAAAGATGGTTCATTTGGCGTCATCACTCCAGAGAAATTTGAGGTGATTTGTTCCATTGTGAAGGGATTGGTTGTCAACAGGTCCGTGATACTTTTTCAAGTGCTGATTGGGATGCTTGAATCAGCAAAGGATCATTCTGGATTTTCCCTCCCGTTCAGTCCCATTCTGGAAAGCATGAATGTTCCGATGGGTACGATCTTCAATCTTCATCCAGCTAGGCTCATAAATGCCAAGCACCTGCTGACGCATCCCATCAGTGGGGAAGGAGGTCCTTCCAAGACTGCTCCAACCAAGAGGAGAAAGCCTCAAATGATGAGTGACTCTGAATATATCATCTCAGAGTCTGCTGAGTCATCTCCTCCTCCTCCACCAATGTGACGCCCGGGGATTGTTGGTGTTAATCCCGATGTGGTAATAATCCTTAATGGATTTGTTTGTGGCATTTATGAATTAATTGTGGTTTTGGGACTCCCGGGGATTTTAAATCCTGTTTTGGAGTCGTTGGATCCAATGGATGAGATTGTATTCTCATCGTGGTGATAACCTTGGAATTTGGTCCTTGGTGGGATTTGGGTCCGGAGTACTTGGTACTGGGGCTGTTTATGGAAATAGAGTTTGGGAGGTAATTTTTGAAAACAGATGATATTTAATGAATCATGATGTACTTGTGGAGGTAATGGTATTTTCGAGTTTTGGTACTATATATACCAAGAGGACTCGGTATTCCGTCATTTTGGCACGGAACACCTCTCTCTTCCCTCTCTCTACGCCTCACATCTTCCCCTTTCCCCTCTTCTTTCCTCTTGGAGGAAAATGGTTGGTAGCTTGGCTCGGGAGCCGATTTTCTCGAAGATAATCAGGTACTCATCTTCCCCTCGTCATTTCTTCGATTTGATAGTGGTATGGTGAGTTTTGGTTGAGTATTTTTGTTGGGTTTGGTAATTGGGGGTTTTTGATAAAAATCCAAAGTGGAGTTTTTAGTGTTTTTATTGGTTACAATTGGTGTATTGGATGTGCTGTGGAAGTTAGGGGTGTTGGTTTTGAGTTTGGGTGTCAAAAACACCATGGAAGCCCAAATTTCTCGAAAAATCGCAGGTCGCGATCGATCGCCGAGGAGGGCCGATCGATCGCGACGAGCAGCTGAAAATTGGAGACGATGTACAGTGCTGCCGATCGATCGCCAAGTCTCGGCGATCGATCGCGAGGCGATTAGCGATCGATCGCGGAGACGCGCGATCGATCGCAAGATCTTTCTGTTTGGCAGCGGGTGCGCACGATCGATCGCGACAGAAGCGGCGAGCGATCGCGGCCCGAAGTGTGGTGTTTTTTTTCAAAATTTTGGAAAATGTCGGGATTTTGGAACCGAGGTTTAAAGGGGCCGTTTTCGGGGCAATGTCTACATTCCAATGGGAATGCTATACTTTTAAAATGGATTGGTTGGAGCCAAATTTTAATAAAACAAAATTCTCGGTTGGATTTTTTTGGCTATCTTTTAAACTTGTAAAATGGTATATTTTGGGTATTATGCATGCCTAGCCGAGGGGCTTTTATTTTGATAATCGTCATGGATAGACGATAGGTTTGGAAGTTTTGAACGTGCTTGGGCACGTGGTTGCATGCTCGTGCTTGATTGTGAGTTATTTATGTGTTAGCACATAATTCATCGGGTCGTGGGACTCAGGCAAGGTGGGACTCGAACTACGGAATTATAAGGTACGTATAACGTACGAGCATAGCCTGTTATAATATTACAACTGTGAATTGCATGGTATGTGGTAATTGCAATGAACGAAGGTTGAAACGCATGGTATATGGTGCTTGTGATAAATGGACAGTGAAATGTATGGTATTTGGTAATTGTGATAAATGAAAATACGCTGGGAATTATATAGTGCCGCCTTGAGCGAGCAACGATTGAGATGTTATCACCGTTGAGCGATCCTCGGTTAGCCGCTATTGTTGAGCGTGCGTGGGGTTTGAAATGCCGCTATTGTGGAGCGAGCAATGAAATAGGAACATGGAATCATTGGTTAGATATACATGATATCTATGGTCTTTTATATATATTGATTTTACCATATTAATTATGGAACTGGCATAATGGAAATGGTATTTGTTAATCTATGTGGTGGTTAACTGGCTTTGGGGAATTTGATGAGTTTGGTTATTTTGAGAACAGGGACAATACAGGGGATCCCGGATGAGGATGATACCATCCAGGGAGTATCATTTAAATTCATGGCATTTATATTCTGTAAATTATGAATTGTAATATTATGATTATTTGGATTTGTGGTATTGGTATGCTCACCCCGTGTGGGGGCTGTCTCTGTTGGGGCAGGTGATGCAGGTGTAGCAGCATCTTGGAGTTGAGCTCGGGCTGTCAATTTGAAGTACTTCCAGGATCGAGGTACAAGAGCTGGTTGAATAAGTACACAGATCCAGTGTTGAGATCGAACTGTGCTTGGGAGGTGCTTCCAGGATTGAAGTACCGGTCATGGTATCTGGTAGAGTATTTTATACATTAGATACACGCTTATTCATTGGGTGCTCTCATGTGAGTACGTCTTTACGTGTATATGGATGTATAAATGGGTATGAAATTTCTCTCTTCATTTATGGTTGCATGTAATTAAATATGGAATTGCTAAATGAACTGAGTGTATGTTAGTGTATTATTATTGAGGTGCATACTATGAAAAGGGTTTTGGTTGGGAAGTTGAACATTATGGGGTTCTAATGCAAGAAATTTTATAGATGGCATATGGTGTTATACTTGCATGTGGTTTCCTTCCCATATTCATATGATTGTATGCGCTAAAGGCATGTGTTAATACACTAATAATAGGTTAAGGGCACGGGGGTCCTTACAACCAAAGAAACCAAGAACCAAAAAGGGGAACCCTGTGGTATCCAAGAAGCCAACTCCCACTGTTGCAATAGCAATTAAAGCAGAGGCAACATCTGCTGATCCAGTTACTGGCCCAGAAATTATTCCAACTGCGGAAGTGGTTGAGGTTTGCTGCACCAGAGGATCCTGATTATGAACCTTCTAATCCTTTGAATTAAAATTTTGTCGCAACTACTGTACCTCCAGCACCAATGGACATTATCACTACTGCGCCAGTACTTGCTGCTCCTTCTACTGCCGAATTATCACTCAGTTATCGACGAGGGGCAGGATCTGCACTCTGTCTAAGAACACCAAGGACAGCCTGCACCTACTGCCTTCCTCCTCAAACTCCCGAAGTAAGAGGAAAAACTTTTATGGAAGCAGTGTCCACTCCAGTGGCCACATAAATCAATTTGGTTCTGGATGAAGTTGAAACACAGGTGCAAGAGCAGCTGGGGCGTTTTGATCAGTGGGTAAAGACCCAAATGAAGATCCGGCTGAACAATTTTAACAGGATCTTAAAACAAGCCAGTTTAGAAGATAATCGAATTCTTGAATTCCTTAAGACTCAGGACGTTGAAGAGGGTCTATGTCAGCAAGATGTCTACCGCCTAATGCACTACATCAGGGGACTCGCCAATCTGGTAAATTCAAGGCATAAGGAGTTTGATCCAATCTCTGGCACTGGTACCAAAGACATAGCAGTTCTCCACTCATTGGAAGCCAGACTTACCTTGGCTGAGAGGACTTTGCACGATCTCAAGGTCACCTTGGGATTGCACTATTGCTCTAGCCAATTGAATGTAGTTCCGGCAGAAGTCACTGATTGGAGGATGGTTGTTGTGACCCCAACAGAGGTCTCCTTGGTAAGTGTTTCCCCTACCATCTCTGTAGACGAAGAACAACCTTTTACCTCTCTGAACCCCTTGCTGTGTCTGATCAACATCCACATCTACCAGATGTTGGTCCCTTAAATGTTGACACCGTCACTGAATCGTTAGTTCATCAAGTCAAACTCAAATCAGAGGATGATGATTCTACTGATAACATGACTCCCTCAACAAATGCCTTAACCCTCATTCCATCTCCTCCTCAACCCACACAACCCCAATTTACCAGTGTACCCACTATTGCTCCATTCTTTCCAGCCCCACTGATTGAACCATTGAACCAAATTCCGTTTAATCTTACAAATTTTTCCATTCCAACAAATCACCTATCCCCACTTCCTTCATGCCTAGAGATCCCTGCTGGGGAGTTGGTCACAAGTGGTGCTCCTACAGACTCTACTATTTCTGCTGAGATTGTTTTGTTTGTTGATGTTCCTGCTACTATATCTTTCGATGTATCTGTTACTCTTACTCCTGCCAGAACAACCACTATTGTGGCTATGGCCCCAGCTGAGGTCTCCTTGGTAAGTGTTTCCCCTACCGTATTTGTTGACGAAGAACAACCCTTTACCTCTTCTGAACCCCTTGATGTGTCTGATCAACATCCACATCTACCATATGTTGATCTGTTAAATGTTTACACCGTCATTGAATTGGTAGCTCATTAAGTCAACCTCACATCAGAGGATGATGATTCTACTGATCACATGACTCCCTCAACAAATGCCTTAACCCTCATTCCATCTCCTCCTCAACCCACACAACCCCAATTTACCATTGCACCCACTATTGCTCCATTCTTTCCAGCCCCACTGATTGAACCATTGAACCAAATTCTGTTTAATCTTACAAAGTTTTCCATACCAACAAATCACCTATCCCCACTTCCTTCATGCCTGGAGATCCCTGCCGGGGAGTTGGTCACAAGTGGTGCTCCTACAGACTCTATTGTTTCTGCTGAGATTGTTCCGTCTGTTGATGTTCCTGCTGCTATATCTATCGATGTATCTGCTTCTCTTACTTCTTCCAGACCAGTCACTCCTGTCGTTGAGTCTGATAGAGATGGCTCATCTACCTTTGCACAAAATCTCGACAGTGATCAACCTGAGGATCTGTTTGACTTCCCTGAACTTGAAGCTGAAGATATGCCTCCTTCTATGACTGTTAGCTAAATCAGTTGTCAACAATCATTTCCAATCTTGCTAGTGAATTAAAAAACTGAAACATGAAGAAAGAGACGCCTGTCATGAGATTGCAAAATTTACTGCGACATACTAACTCACAGTTTCAAGATATCACTCGAGATGTCACAAGTCTATCTGAGAAGGTCACAAGATTTCAAAAATTCGTCATAGACACCTTCTCAGACTCCTTCTCCAAGCTGGCCAAGCAAAGCTCGAAATCAGCCAGCAGAATGAATCTCTTCATACTGCAACATCACTAGAGATTGGAGGAAAGATTGAAGACATGCACAAGAAATTCTCAGAGCAGATGACCAACATGCAAGCAGCCTTTGCAACCCAATTAGAAGATTTGAGCAACAGTTTGCCAGCTGTAAGTCGCTCATGCCAAAGGCTACGGCATCCAGTAGACAACAAAAGCTATCCAGAAGAGATCAAGTCCCAGAGAGGCAATTATCCGCTGGACGAGGACAACCAAGCTAGCAGAGACCTTCCTACCAGCAGAGAACACAAAGCTCAAGGCAACTACCACCTCCCGACACCTCCCACGATGCTGACCGCTCCAGACATTGGTTTGGGCGCCCGTAGTATTTTTTGTCTTGACATGTTATTCATTTACTTTTTGATAATAATATACTTATTTTCACTGTTCTAAATCTTATCTCCCGCTATTCAATTCAGAATTGAATGACACCACTCAATGTGTCATATCAATCCACGTTAGCTAACTTTGCCACATTTTGGCTATAAATAGAACTCGCATCACTACATACTTACTAAATTTCAAGCATGCCTTACTACAGATCCAAATTACATCCTTGCAAGTTTCTGCTATCCTATCTCGTGGGTTTATTACTTATCTAAATCAACTCTACATGGGTTGATTACTTATCTAACATACCTCTGCTAGCTCTAGCTCGCCATTCATGTCTTAGTGTTGTTCGTCCCACCAGCCTGGAGTCTCATAAGCAGATAGATGGGGTGTTGATGACAAAAGGAAGAAGATAAAGGCTATGATAAACAGAGGATTACTTTGAACACAACTTAGTTTTTTTTAGGTTTTCGTGTAAGAATTCTTTGTATTGTTTTTTCTCTCCCCCTTTGTGAAAACCCCAAAACTAGCCAGTTCGGATCATTCTCTACTGGCTATGTTTCTCAAGTTGGCCTTTCTTTCTTGAATAGAATGTAATCTTAGGATTGTTGTAAGGATTGTAAATTGTAAGCAGAAATCATTTTATATAAAAATGATATTTCTCTCTTAAATGTTCAGCTTGATTACTACTTGTAATCTGCTTATTTATCTAACATAATTTGGTGCTCTCCACTGTTACCTTTTAAGTCTTAACATGTATCTGTTGTTCGATGTTCAAGTCAGAGTCTCCACTGCTGAGTTTTGTCATCACCAAAAAGAGGAAAATTGTTGGGAAAATATTTCTAAGTTTTGGTGATAACAAACGTCTACTGCTTGAAGCATCTACTGAAACGAAGAAGCATGATGAAAAGAACGTTGATCGACTCTACAAAGGTCTACTGGGTGCAAATATTGAAAGATATCATCCACCGGATACTGAGTCTACCGAGTCCAGAGACTAAGAGTAAAAGATACCGTCTACCGAGTCCAGAGACTAAGAGTTATCATCTACCGGATGCAGAGAATGGAAGTCTACTGGTACAAGAGTATCTCAGTCCAATATACAAATCCGTAGGAGATATCAGCAGACGATTAAGAAAACATTAGTTGGCCTTAGTCTAGCAGACTAAATAACTAATGACTATCCAGCAGACGCTGAAAAATACATCAGTTGATCTTTTGTCAAGCATAGATATAGTCAAGGAGAAGCCAGTAGACGTATAAGGCAACAAGACAAAACACGTACAGACTCACTCTGACAAAGGTACAACAAAGTGACGCATTGATATATCAGCGCCCACCAATCGCGTAAGATTAAACTAGCCGTTGATTAACAAAATTGGAAAGAAGACAAAAAGGATTTGAAAGAAAATCAGGAAGCTGATTTTACGCGGTTCTTTCCAATTGAAGAATAGTTACCTTTAGACTTTTATGTCTATAAATACGTCAAAGAAAAGAATGAATAAGACCTTTGCTCAACTCTCAGTCCCAAATCAACTTCATTCGAATTCAAGCAAAACATTCAAAACGCATATTGCATGCAACACAAAAGCATAGTTGTGATCTTGAAGATCAAAGTCTACTGAGTTTGCTGCTCAAAGAACACTCGAAGATCAAAAGTTTTATATTCTGTGTAAGTGTTGTAAAAACACATTGTAAACAACTGTGATTATTGTATTGCTATGAGTTTAGGCAAATTTGTGTGGGTGCCTGATAAGTGTGGATTTTACACTTATTTTGCTATGAGTTTATATGGATTTTCGTGTTGATTCCTGGACGATTTTACGCTTTTTGGTATATATTTGTGTATTTCAGGAATCTAGGTCCAAGGGGATAAAAGTGGAGGAAACGAGCTAAAAATGTTGAAAAAGAACCAAACCGAGCGAAGACATTGAAGAATGGACCGGAATCTCAAAGATTAAAATCATACAGCTCGGTGATCGATTGGTATAACCAGCCGCGATCGATCACGGAGCTGTAAATCGAGGAACCAAACATATTATATTGGCGATCGATCGGTAACCAGCCGCGATCGATCGCCAATGTCAAGAAATATTTCACGATCAATCGTAAGGAATGAAGATCAATCGCGGATATGTGCTTTTTGGTGGTCAGCATCCAGTAGGTATCAGCGATCGATCGGGAAGTAATGAAGATCGATCGCGGATAGGAGTTTGATACTTTTTGAGTTTGGTTTAAGGTGGACTCCTCCATGCACCTCCTTCCTTATATATAGAAGACCTAATGCACGAAAAAGGGGACCTTGGCATCTCTTTTTTCAGTCCTAAGAGCAACTCTTTCATCTACCATTCACACCAAAATACCACAATTCATTGAAGAAGCAAGAACAACACAAGAGACGGAATTACGGAGCGTCGCACGGAGTGACACCCGCGTTTATTTAGTATTTCTGAACTTATTTAAATTTGAATTTCAGATTTTGATGTTAATATTATTGAAGAACATATTTTTGCATTATTATTTGATGATGATAGTTGGCTAAGTTCTCTATCAAGGCTAGGGGATCCTTTGTGTGAACCCATGATTGAAGTTCGAGTTTTTGATTGATTTTTCTACAATTCTTTGAGTATGATTATGTTTTTAATACTTTTCAAGGATTAACTACCTTTGAATTGATTTTAGTAATTATAATTGACTTGACCATACAATATTATAATTTGACATAATAATTCATACAATGGGCTTTAGATTGAAACTGATCACGTGAAATCTATCACACTGTGATAGCCATAGATCTACCAAGATCGAAAGCTAGAAGTTTTCATAGAGCGTATGCAATGTTGGATGTTAAATGAATACATGACCATTGACTTGTTACAATTCAATATTAGGTTCAATATAACTTGACCATTGTATATTGGATAAAATTGGAAAACTCGTCACCTTAGAACGTAGAATTTAAAGTCGTAACTAAAACGAGAATTTTGGGGGATTACAAGTCTTGATATTCGTCTCTATTAATTTCCATATCTTTTCATTGCTTGGTTGTTTGGATTGGAGAAATTTCTGGGTTTGCAATAATTAATTTTCACTCAATATTCGTAGGTTAAATATAGATAGGCTAATTAATTCTGGTAATTGCTACTAGTCCTCGTGGGTTCGACACTCGTAGTAGGATATGGCGATCGATCGCGGCTTGTTTATTTTTGGGCAGTAGGATATGGCGATCGATCGCGGCTTGGCGCCGATTGATCACGGCGCTGTTCCCTTTGATTTTTTCAAAAATGTTGGAAAATGTCAGGATTTTGGAAACGAGGTTTAATTAACCAATTTGCGGGGCAATGTCTACATTCCAATGGGAATGCTATACCTTTAAAATGGAATAGTTGGAGCCAAATTTTATTAATAAAATGGATTACTTGATTTAGTAATTGGCTAACCTTTGAACACATAAATTGGAATATTTTGGGTATTATGCATGCTTAATCGGGGTCTTTTAAAATGGTTAATCGTCATGGATTGACGATAGGTTTGGTGTGAACGTGCTTGAGCACGTAGTTTCATGCTTGTGTTTAATTGCGAGTTATTTATGTGTTTAGCACGTAATTCATCGGGTCGCGGGACTCAAGCAAGGTTGATTCGGTCTACGGAATCATAAGGTACGTATGACGTACGAGCATAGCTTTAATATATTATTGCAATTGTGGTGCATGATATAATATGATTGTGACGAATCGATGGACATTATGAAATGTATGGTGCCGCTATGGAGCGAGCAATATTTAGGATGTCGTCGCTACGGAGCGAACATCGATTAGGATGCCGCCGCTGTTAAGCGTGCGTGGTGATTGAACTATGGCTTTAATGTTTAGATACGTGGGATATCTATTAGCCATTCGTATTTGGTTTGGATTCTATTAATATTGTAAACTGGTAATTGGGAACATGGAATTAGTTAATCAATGTAATGATTAACTGGCTATTGGGAATTTGATGGTTTTGGTTGTTTTGAGAACATGGACAGTACAGGGAATCCGGAGGAGGATGATACCATCCAGGGAGCATCTTTTATATTTCATAGCATTTACATTTTTGTAAATTATGAATTGTATTATTGTGATTATCGGTTTGGTGGTATTGGTATGCTCACCCCGTGTGGGGGCTGTCTCTGTTGGGGCAGGTGGAACAGGTACAAGGGTAGCTCCGGAGTTGAGGTCGAGCTGTAGATTGGAGGTACTTCCAGGATCGATGTACCGGAGCTGATATCCTGCATAGTATTTTATACATTAGATATACACACGCTTATTGATGCTCGCATGTGAGCACTATTATATGTATATGGGTTGTATAAAGAAGGCAAGGGCCTTTCTCTTTTCATTTATGTGTTGCATGCAATTATTTAGGAATTGATAAATGAATTGAGGACATGTTAGTGTATTATAAGGACGCATGCTGTGTACGTGGATTTCGTTGGGGGAAAACCGGTAAATTGAATGGAAAATGCAAGAAATTTTTATAGGTTCTAATTCCCCTGATATATGATTGTATACACTCAATGCATGATTTAATACACAAATAATGGGTTAAGGGCTTGGGGTCCTTACAATCCATGATTTAAGTTTTGAGTTTTTGATTGATTTTTCTGCAATTCTTTGAGTATGATTATGTTTTTAATGCTTTTCAAGGATTAGCTACCTTTGAATTGTTTTTTAGTAATTATAATTGACTTGACCATACGATATTATAATTTGACACCAGAATTCATACCGTGGGGTTTAGATTGAAACTGATCACGTGAAATCTAGCACACTGTGATAGCCATAGATCTACCAAGATCGAAAGTTAGAAGTTTTCATAGAGCGTATGCAATGTTTGATGCTAAATGAGTACATGACCATTGACTTGTTACAATTCAATATTAGGTTCAATATAACTTGACCATAGTATATTGGATAAAATCGAAAAACTCATCACCTTAGAACGTAGAATTTAAAGTCGTAACTAAAAGGAGAATTTTGGGGGATTACATGGGTGAACCGAAGTCTTGATATTCGTCTCTATTAATTTCCATATCTTTTCATTGCTTGGTTGTTTGGATTGGAGAAATTTCTGGGTTTGCAATAATTAATTTTCACTCAATATTCGTAGGCTAAATATAGATAGGCTAATTAATTCTCGTAATTGCTACCAGTTCTCGTGGGTTCGACACGCGTACTTCTAATTTCATTATACTAAAAATTGACACCTTGCACTTGTGGTAATTAATCGCTACACTGGAATTTTCTCTTTAAATTAATAGCGATCAGTGCCTAAGAATGTTGTATGCTGTAAATTGTAAACCATAGTCTTCTAGATTAACCTTCCTGCAAAGGAAGATGAGGAGACGTAGAAGCATTTGTGCTTCGAACTTCCAGAACATATCTTGTGTCATTTACTTTCAGTACTCTATCTTTTTGTTTCTAAACATCTACCGGTCAGTTCTAATCTCACAAGTCCAGTAAACATTTTTGGCACTATTTTTAGTGTCTGCTGACTTGCTATCAATTGAGATCCTACCGCAGTACTTAACAGTCTGTTGTACTTAGAAGAATCGAGAAATTGAATCTAGTGTTTCTTCAACCGCCCTTCTAAACACTACTCTGATCCTAATATATTGGGTTCAAATTAATTTTGATGTTAACAAAATTTGTTAATTATATTATTGATGAATTTATTAAGTGCCCAACAAAGTTGATTTGTTCTCAATAATCATGTATTTATTATATATTAAACATATATTGAGAATGAACATGAGAAGTATTAAAGTTTGATAAAGGCATAAAATCATGCTTGAATTTATATTAGATTCGTGTGTTGGACCACACCGAATAAGAAATATATATTACGGTTTTTAGCATAATTAATTGTATATTAGTTCAAATGAGATAAGACCAATTTTATTTCAGATCATAGAGCTATACTTTTATGAATTAAGTTTTTCTGAATTCGTTTAGAATAACGGAGAAAATTACCCAAAATATATCATGCGTGTGGATTTTACTGCACTGACACATTTTGGTAGATTGAACATAACTTTCTTGTACAACATTCATTATAGGTGCTTCTAAAACCAAATGAAATCTAAGATATAGATCTACAATCACTTGCTAATTTGACCATCCCAGTGTCCAGATTTACTCAACAATTGAGTTCTTGTACGCACTTGTACGCCTCAAAATCAGTGCCATGTGAAAATTAGAGAAAGGAAGAAAAGAAAAACTAAATATGACCGATGTAACATTATATATATATATATATATATATATATATATATATATATTATGCTATGTACATGGGAAATACACTAACGATGCATTTACACACACTGGAACCGAGAGAAAGAAAAGGGAAAAGGGAAAAGGGGAGAATTCGATTTCCAACCTCGAAACGTCATTTAAACTTGAAACAAATTATATATCTGAGCTGCCATCTTCAGTTTGAGATTCTCGAGTGTCTTGAGTTCATTGAAATTTACAATGATGCTACAAAATTATGAAATTGAAATATGTGATGCTTGGACATGAATTGTGAGAATCTATTCTTTAAAGTGATTGTAAATTTGAATTAATGGGGTGATTATTGAAATTGAACTATAATTATTGAGTTGGGGTAAAATTATAATGGGAAGTAAAGTTAGGGACTAAATGACAAAAGATGACAATTACATCCCCTTTCTTCCTTCACACTTCACACTCTACACACACTAAAATTGATTTCTTCCCCTTCTCTCATCCCAACTTTTCTCTTCTTCAATCTAAGGCAATATCAATTACCTTGGGCTCAAAATATTAGGGGTTCTTGCTTGGGTGTGGTGAGTTTGTTGAACTTTGATGGTAGTTTTGTTGAGTTTTGATAGTGATTTTTATTGAATGTTGGATTGATTTTTGGAATTGTGAATTTATGGCGATTCTTTGAATTTGGTGATGAAATGGTAGTTAGAAGTAAACATTTGTTTGGGTTTATGAAATTATGTTTGTAGTTGAAGTATTGAAGAGTTTTGTGTGTATGGGAAAGGGGAAACTTTTGGAGTTTCGAAAAGTGGAGTTTTAGGATATGAAAATGGCAATTTTCGAGTTACAGCGACGACCAATCGATCGGTAAAGTGTGTGGTGGAGGGTAAAATTTTGGGCGTCTGCTGCTCAATCAGATCATAGTTTCGCTATTATAATTTGTGTGCGGGGTCAAAGTGTCGCTATTATAATTGGTATGCCGGGTCAAAGTGCTGCTATTATAATTAGTATGAGGGGTCAAAGTGCCGCTATTATAAATAATATTCGGGGTCAAAGTGCGGCTAATATAACCAATAAGCAGGGTCAAGTGCCGCTATTATTATTCGAACATAGAATGAATAATTGTTGTAATTATTTGAATAATGATCTGATAGTTGAGAAAGAAGTATGAGATTCGAGGATTTATGTCGCCTTTAATAAATGGCTCATTTATTATTCGAACAGAGAATGAATAATTGTTGTAATTATTTGAATAACGATATGACAGTTGAGAAAGAAGTATGAGATTCGAGGATTTATGTCGCATTTTAATAATATGATTTTATGACAATTATGAATTGTATCAACAGGAAATATCGAAGAAATGTATCTAAATGCATAGATATGGAGTACCTTATATTTACTTGTTATGCGTTTCTTTTTATTACAGATCCTGAAATTGTTGATATGCTCATTGTGTTGAGTTTGTTCCTGTAGGGGGACGTATGACGAGAGTAGACCTTTTGGAAGACTTCAGAAATAGAGACAACATGCACAAAGAAGGATCAAATAAATTTTGTTTTGTTTACTTAGTAAGCTTTTGAAAACTACAATAACATTTCCACGAGTCCTTTTTCTTTTGAGATCTAGTGGCATTTACTCATGTTTTAAGTCTTAACTCAAAACTCATTGTAAATGAACAACTAGAATATTGAGGCATTACATTAGTGGTATCAGAGCAGTGGTAGATGTCTGGGTTAAGCGAATTATTATTAGGGGTAATGGAGAGGAATAAGTGATTTTTTAGGCATATATTTATGCATTATTGAGCATTGTTGGTAGATTGCTATGATATTTAAATTGAAATGCATATGTTGGATAGAAATTCTAGTCTTTCGTGATATAAATTCTTATATATTATTGTTTACCATTGTATTCTAGCATGTCATCACGAGAATTTGTTAATCAACATGAAGATGTGGGAGATGCTGTAAGTATAAATTGCAGTATCGGAAAAGCACACTCTCTCCCACAACCGCCACTGATCCCAGGACCTATTGAGCAACAATTACTACAAGGAGAATTGAGCATAACTCAATTTTTGGGATTTCAGCCACCACGATTCGAGGGGACCAAATCTGGGGAACAAGTTGAGGAATGGCTGGAGCGGATTGAACAGATCTTTGTGTCAGCATCTTGTGCCAAATCAGCATGGTTGAGGCTGACAAAATTTCAATTAGCCAAGATAGTATCTATGTGGTAGAAGGCTGATAAGTGTGGTTTTTACACTTATTTTGCTGTGAATTTATATGCATTTTAATATGATTATTGGATGATATTATGTGTTTTCATATTATTTTTAAATGTTCCAGGAATAAAGGTCTAAGTGCACAGAAGTGGAGGAATCAAGCTAAAAACGATGAAAGGTGAAAGAAAGTTGAAGAAAAGATAAGAAACTGGAATCCAAGACACATGTCACTTCCTCAAATTGCTTCATGTTCAAGCCATATTTTGGAAATGTGCTCAACAACAAAGTTGTAGAACATTCTGTTATCTTTGCTTGGACACCTAATTCGCTTAATTCTAAGACCGTATGAGAAATTTATGACCAAAATACCAGGCGTCTGTCAGCAGCTGAAGCAACAAAAATCCTGAATTGAAGATTGATCGCCAACTGAATGGCGATAGATCGCCGAGGAGCGAAAGTTGAAAAATAAAAGGTTGCATGTTGAAGATCGACCGGTGGACTTTGGCAATCAATCGCCAGGAGACGAATTTTCAGAATTTCTTTCTTTTTTGAAGAGTTTGAGTCCTACAAGGAAGCTTCTTCCTCCCCCACTATAAATACAACTTGTTGGACGAAATTGGAGACTTTTGGCTTATAATTTACCCTAGAATATCAGCCTCCACTATATTCCATCAACCACAACTCAAGCTATTGAAGGGCAAGTGTAAGGCCCCAACCCCTTAACTCGTCATTAGTGCATTTATGACATCGTATGAGTATAAAAAAAATTCATTCATTAAAAGAATCATTACATGCTTCACATATTCTCCATGACATAAATAATACTGAGCATGGAATGATCACTTCTACCAGCAATAAGACTCAAGGTCCACTCATTATCATCACCATTGCACCACTTTTACATTGTGGGTTTTTTTATAAAAATTTGGGCAGGGTCTCCCCATAAATTGAGCTATCCGAAAATGAAACACATCACAAAATAACTCCCAGCCAGGGAAAAACACCATACTTAAAAGAAACCAAAACCCTAAGTAAGTTCCCAGCCAGGGAAAACACCATACTAAGAAGACATCAAAAGTGGGCTTCAATACCCTTATACAGTCCATATACATGCATCCAGAAGCTCACATACGAGCAATAAATAAATGAATACCAATTAAATGCATAAATAATGTATGCCTTCAACCCATACTCAAACTACACTCCGGGAAGCAGCATCATTCAACGAGTTCGAGCTTACCATCCCCAAAACGCGGTAGTACATGTCGTACCTGTTCTACCTGTTTCAACAGAAACAGCCCCACACAGGGTGAGCATACCAACATCACACTACCCATATCATAACAATGTATAAAGATCATGATATCACAATTTAAGAGTATTAAAAATCTATAAGATGTACTTCCTGTGAAGTTCTGAATCTGTACAGCTTCCACGCAATGTTCCTGTTTCAAGCTTACACGCTTTCATAACATCAAGTTTAGTATCATTATTCAAAACATGATACTCATCAATATAATAAATTCCATAAAATCACAATTCATCAATTATGCTCAATCATAACGAATCTCATGTAGAAGGCAACTCTGCCTATCAGTGGATCTCAGTCTCAATCATTTCTCATATCGATAAATCGATCATGCCAAAGGCATCCATACCCAATACCATATCCGGACCACGTACATTCACGTGTCCACCATACCACATATATCAAACTCAATTCACATATTCGTTTCCTTATATTCAGTCATCACAATTCAATAATACATAAATACTGGAATATGAAATAATTCATATTATACATGCTCGTACGTCACTACGTACCTTATAATCTGTTTTTACCGTCAAGTCACCCTCCTTGTTGTCCGAGAGCTCAAGAAGGCTCTACATGAACTTAAAGGTATAAGGGTTATCTCATAACCAATATTTGATGCACAAAATCTCTTATTAATTCATTCATAAAGTTATGCCCATAATATCACATAATCCAACCACCCAACAACAAAACTAAATTTAGCCAATTAACATGTTCCAAACATCCAAACAAACACCGAAGTGATTCAAAGAAAGGATCCATGTAGATAAGAGATTCTACCCTTTAAATCCAATTCCCTTAATCCCAACATAAAGTCATTTATTTGATTAAATTCAACTTTAACAAATTAAAGATGCATTGGATTCCAAAATTCTTGATTTAGAACTCACTATTAAGATTAGTAACTCAATAAAGTGACATAAATCAATAATACATGCTATGCTATCCATTTGAGCATAAATATCACCATAACTCTATTCCATGTTATAATACATACTAGCATGCATCTAACCCATTTATTTACACACTACACATGCTTCCAATTGTAACACATCTCATACCATAGCCCAACACCCACCAAATATCACAATGGCTACAAGCCATAGAAGTTAGTCATTTCCCCCCACTAACAAGACTTAGACCACACTTGAATCTCATTTAAGCCTATTAACAAACACATTTCATGCATGATTTTAATCTTCATTTTTTTTAACCAACAATAATACTAGCCAATGCACAAATCAATAATTCCCTTCTAACAATTAATCATTCAATAAAGTGAGTCACATAACCGCCTTAACCCGCTATACCAATTCAAGTTATCATTCTTCATTGACAATACTTCATCTAACTACAAATCACAACATATACCCACGTACAACAATAAAACAATCTTCATCCTTCAAAATGTTTAAATCCAATTAGAATACTCTCAAATTATGAGCCATAAATGTTAGCTATTCACCACACCATTAGTAAGGCTTTTAACCAACACAAGAACACCATTCAAGCATTTTATCAAACATCATAAAAGCATCTTTTACAAGCCTCAACATAGCCCATATTTTCGAAATATAGGGCAGCCACAAAACAAGCAATAATTTCGAAAACCATTAGCCCCAAAACAAGCAATAATTTCGAAAACCATTAGCCCCAAAACCAGCAATAATTTCGCCCCCAACACAACCACAAATTTCAAACATTTACATCTCAAATTTTCGAACACAAAAACCCACAAAACTCAACCAAAATTCGAATACAAGAGAGGTAAAAGGTGTAGGATGTTAAGAAACTTCATACCCAACAATTTCATGGCAATAAAATCAAATTCCATTGGCAAAAACCGAACCCTACGGGCAAGAGAGAAGGGGCGACGGGTTTGGGGTTTTGGGGAAGGAGAGAACCGATGTGTGTAGTGTGTGTAGAGGGTGTAGTGTGTGTAGGATTTAATCTCCCCTTTTAAAAAATTAAACCCAATACTCTAACTTTTATTTATCCCTTTCTTCATTTCTTTATTAAAATAAAAGACAAATTATTCCTCAATTTAAATCATGCATTTTTTTTTCTTGCATCGCAAAGTTACCCAGGAATTATTTATTCTCATCCCAGACTAAAATGACATTCCCAATAATTTATAATCTCCTTGAATTTAATTCACCTTATAAATTCAATCCCGGAATCATTTATCCCAATTCCGCTCCCAATAAAATTCTCAATAGTTGAATTCCAAAATTATCTTATAAATATCGCAATTATCAACAAATAAATATTTATAATTTATTCCGGGCATTACAGCAAGACAGATCGGAATAGACGGGACGACGCAACAAAGCAAGGAGTCTACGCCTAGCATATTTTCGTATGTCTATACTTAGTTCCTCATTATTTTCAGATTTGTTACGTTTAACTTGTTTCAAACATGTTTTTGCATTATTATTTGACTATGATAGTTGGCTATGTTTGTTTATCAAGACTAGGGGATCCCATGTTTGAACCCATATTTAGATAACGATTTTTGATTAACGAGTTTTGATTACTTCTTACAATTCTTTGCGCATAATTTATTGTTCTACATTCTTTTGAAGGATTGATCACTTTTGAATAATTATTGTATTGCGATTGACTTGACCATACGATATTGCAATACGGCATAGTAAATTAGGCTGTGGGTTTTATCTTGAGACTGACCACGTAAATTTAGCACACGTGTGATAGCAATAGATTTACTAAAAACGAATACTAGCAGTTTCATAAATAGTTTTTCGGTATTGATTATGCAATAAGAATACGAGACTTGTTATAGCTTGACCATGTATAACAAATGCATTAGGAAAACTCGTCACCTTAGAACGTAGGATTTTAAATCATAACTAATAAAAGAATTATGGGGGATTACATGGGTGAACCGAAGTTTTGATAATTGTTTCTACTGATTTTCTACACTTTTTTATCGCTTGCTTGTTTGATTTGGCTTTTGTTCTTGGTTAATTTAGTTTAATAATCATTTAATAATCGTAGGCTAAATATAGTTAAGTTAAAGGAATTTGGTACTTATTTTCTAGTCCATGTGGGTACGACATCCCAACTTGTATCTACTATACTAAAACTTGACACCGTGCACTTGCGGTATAATCGCGCTACAATGGAATTTTCTGTTTAAATAAATCATGATCAAGTTTTTGGCGTCGTTATCGGGGATTAGTTTAAAGTAATATCAGACGAGATTAATTGACTGTAATTTAGCTTTTTTTTATTTATGTTTTCCAGCTTTTTCAATTTTTATTTTTTTCTCCACTACTGCAGTTGGTTGGTTGAGTTTTGCATGTTGTTGTTTCTTAGTGCATGCTAAGGATAGCAAGCCTAAACTTGAGCTTTTTGATCCGGAAATTGAGAGAACTTTTCTTAGAAGACTACGAGAAGCTCGATCAGTGGCGGAAAACAACCAAGAAAGGGACGGAGAGGATAAAAGATGGAACTAGGAGGTACCTATTAGACGATCACTCATGGATTATGCTCATCCCTCGTTCCATGGATCATTGTCTATTATCACTAGACCCAGCATTCAGGCCAATAACTTCGAAATCAAGCCTGCAATCATTCAAATGATCCAGCATTCAGTCTAGTTTGGGGGAGCGGCTACTGATGATCCCAATGAATCTCCAACTTCTTGGAGATTTGTGGCACCTTCAAACATAATGGCGTTACTGACGATGCCATCAGGTTACGACTCTTCCCTTTTTTCTCTTAATAATAAAGCTAAAAGTTGGTTGCATTCACTTCCTGTAGGATTTATTACTACTTGGGATGTGATGGTGCAAGCTTTCTTATCAAAATACTTCTTACCATCAAAGACTGCAAAGATGCGCAATTGATAAGTGTGATTTTTACACTTAATTTGATATAAGATTAGGGGCGTTTTTGTAGTGATTATTGGAAAATATTACTCTTTTTGGTTTATATTTGTATATTTCAGGAATCTAGGGCCAAATGCATAAAAGTGGAGGAAATAGGCTTAAAATGATGAAAAAGGACCAAACTGAGCAAACCTGAAAAAGGAGGGGCAAAATCGTAATTTGCTGAAACAGAGGAGGCGACCCATCGCCTCAAATGAGGCAATCGATCGCCTCCAGGCAGTAGCCAGAGGCGACCCATCGCCTCATTTGAGGCAATCGATCGCCTCGACACGAAAATTCAGGATTTTGTTTCCATCTTGGTTATTTGGTGTCCAAACTTGGTGAAACTCCTCCTACCATAAATATGGATTATCATGGACGTTTTTGGGACTTTTTGGCTCACTTTTGACCTACAATACACAGCCTCCATCACTCATCATCCTCTCCAACCATCTACACACCATAACCATTGAAGAAGAGACGCATCGGAAGAGACGGGACGACGGAGCAACGCAAGGAGTCAACACCTCTCGTTATTTCCGTATTTCTAACTTTAGTTCTATATTTTCATTAGATTTTAATGTTTAGAATGTTGCAAAACATGTTTATGCATTGTTATTTGATGGAGATTGTTGGCTAGGTTTGTTATCAAGACTGAGGGAATCCTTTGTATGAACCCATGATTTTAATTGAATGTTTTGATTGATTCTTATTATCTAAGTGCATAGATCATTGTTCTTCATGCTTTTAAGGGTTTGGCCATCCTTGAATGATAGTAAATTACAATTGAGATCGAGAGATAAAATTGTGATTCGATATAGTGATTTATGCCGTGGATTTCAGACTGATATCGAGAGATGAAGTCAAATACACGTGTGATAGCTATATATATCTAGTAATCGAAAGCTAGAAGTTTTCACGGATCCTAATACAATATTGTGTTGTTAAATAAGTACTCGAGAGTGACTTACTGCAATTTGATATTAGGTTTAATATAACTCGAGAGAGTATATTCGATAAATTTGGAAAACTCGTCACCTTAGATTGTTTGAATTCGATTCTTAACTAATAGGTGAATTTGTGGGGGATTACATAGGTGAACCGAAAGTCTTGATAATTGTTTCTTTTGATTTTATTCTTTTTTGTTCTTGTGTTTTTGGGTTGATCTTGAGTTCATTAGTCAATTTAGTTAATTAATCACAACCAGTTATCGTAGACTAAATATAGTTAAACTAGTGGAGTTTGGTAATTATTTCCTAGTCCTCGTGGGTTCGACAATCCGTACTTTTCATATCATTATACTAAAACTTGACACCGTGCACTTGCGGTACACAATCGCTACACTGCAAAATACTATTTAAAATAATAGCGATCAAGTTTTTGGCGCCGTTGCCGGGGACTAGTTTTAATAATATCAAACGAGATTCGTTGACTGTAGTTTAGTCATTTGTTTTATTTATTTATTTATTTTCGATTTTTTTTCTCTTCTACTGTTTCTTTTTGTTTTGGTTGATTGTTACAGGGTACTATCTCTTGGTGCATGCTAAGGAGTAGCAACCCTACACTTGAGCCCTTTGATCCCGAGATCGAACGCACTTGTCAAAGGAGGCTGAGGCAAGCAAGAGCACACATGGCTAATACCGAGGAGATTCCGGTACCACTAGTTGCAAGATCACTCATGGACTATGCTCACCCTGCATTCCATGGATCACTGTCGAGTATCACGAGACCAACCATACAGGCTAAAATTTTTGAGATCAAGCCTGCTATCATACAGATGATCCAACATTCGGTCCAGTTTGGGGGAGCCGCTACAGATGATCCAAATGATCACATCTTCAACTTCTTGGAGATTTGTGATACATTCAAGCATAATGGCGTTACTGACAACGCGTTACGTTTGTTTCCCTTTTCTTTAAAAGATAAAGCTAAATCCTGGGTACAATCGTTGCCTGCAGGATCTATTACCACGTGGGATGGAATGGCGCGGTTGTTCTTGTCAAAATTCTTTCCACCATCCAAGACGGCCAAGATGCGCAATGACATCACTACTTTTGCCCAATGTGATCCAGAGACACTATATGAGGCTTGGGAACGCTTCAAAGATCTACTGCGGAGATGCCCACATCATGGCCTCCCTATCTGGCTGCAGGTACAAACATTTTATAACGGTTTATTTTCTGATAACCGTTCTATGATTGATGCAGCGTCAGGAGGAACTGAGATGAGGAAGACACCGGAGGAGGCTTACACGCTGTTGGAGGAGATGGCTGCTAATAGTTGTCAATGGCAGTCTGAAAGGAACATGCCAAAGAAGCAAGCCGGAGTGCATCAAGTGAGTGAAGTCACTGCCATAGCTGCCCAATTGGAAGCGCTGAACAAGAAGATGGATAGTTTGAGCATGCATGCAATGCAAGTTCAAACTGTTACATGCGAGCTTTGCCAAGGAGGACATCCAAGCACTGAATGCCAGGTTGGTAACCCATTCATTACTACTAATGAAGCTGTTAATTTTGTAGGGAACAGACCACCACAGACCTACCCCTACCCAAATACGTACAATACTGGGCCAAGGAACTATCCCCAACCACCACCGGGGTATGCACCAAAGCCAAGCATGGAGGAGTTGCTAACTAAGTTCATATCATCGGCTGAAACAAGGATGAACAATCATGAGGCATCGATAAAGAACTTGGAAGTCCAAGTGGGACAGTTAGCAAAGATCGTAGCCGAACGAGCACAAGGATCACTATCTAGTGACACTGAGACGAAACCTAGGGAGCAAGTCCATGCTATCACGTTGAGGAGCGGAAAGGAGGTCACTGAGAAGAAGGATGTGCACGTAGAGTTAAGAGGTGAGGCAGACAACAAGCAAGAAGAGGTGCAAACACGCGACAAAGGTAAGTCTACTAAGACCCCTACACCCATCACTCCTACTAAGGTAGAGATCCCACTCCCATTCCCCGCTGCGTATAAGAGAGCAAAGATTGATGCTAAATTTGCTAAATTTTTAGAATTGATTAAGAATCTTCATATTGAGATGCCTTTCATAGATGTTATTCGGTACATGCCGAATTATGCAAAGTTTTTAAAGGAGATTCTATCGAAAAAGCGGAAACTGGGAGAGCATGAGATGATAAACTTAACTGAGGAGTGTTCTGCTGTCATTCAAAATGATTCACCTCCAAAGTTAAAGGATCCAGGGAGTTTCACTATACCTTGCAAAATCAATTCTAAATCTTTCAATAAATCTTTATGTGATTTGGGGTCAAGTGTTAATTTAATGCCTTTGTCTGTGTACAGGAAGCTGGGCTTAGGAGAGTTAAAAGCAATCAATGTCTCATTGCAGATGGCAGACAAGTCCATTAAGTATCCGCATGGGATAGTGGAGGATGTACCGGTCAAGGTTGACAAATTCACCATTCCTGTGGATTTCATGGTGCTAGACATAAAGGAGGAAGCGGACATGCCATTGATATTAGGAAGACCATTCCTAGCTACTGGAAGGGCATTGATAGATGTCCAAGAAGGGAAGTTGATCCTCCGAGTAGGGGGGATCAAGTGACTTATGATATGTTCAAAGTTGTGAACAGCACACGCACTGAGCACCGATGTTTTAGTGTCAATATAATTGATACACTATCTGTTGATGCGATGCAGGGTAAGAGTGAGAAGAAGGTGGAGGTCACATCGAATGGCCAACAAAGAAGAGGTAAATTTGGTGTAGAAGACTCGGTATTAATGAATAGAAAAAAGATGAGATTTTTTCCATGGGAGTCTAACGCACCATGGGCTGGACCATTCAAAGTTGTCGATGTTTTACCATTCGACACCTTCAAACTGAGAGATGACCATGGGGAACTATTCACTGTGAAAGAGAAGTGGTTACGACATTACCACATGGAGGATGGAAAATCGTCCCCCACTGACCCTTGCGGCACTTGAGCGTAAATGGTAAAAAGTCCAGCTTGGGACTATAAATCAAGAACTCTTTCCTATCCCTTTGCTTTGTTTTTGTTTATTTTGGTTTGTTTTTGTTTTTGTTTTTGATTTTGGCGAGACTCCATGCGTGCTGTGATCTGTCCAGCAAATGCCCCACAAGTTGACGAGGAATTGGACAACGATCACTGACGATCGTTGTCAACTGTAACTGCTTTGTCTTACTTTCCAGGCTTATTACATTGAGGACAATGCATGAAGTAAGTTTGGGGGAGTGCTTTACTGTGTCATGCTTCTTATTTGGAAATTGATAGTTTCTTGAGCACCAACAAAAAAAAAAATTCTTGAAAATGAGTTCAATTAGTAAGATAAGAATAAATCATAGTAGTGATCTCTCTTCCATGATGATATTAGTCTCACTATGCATGTCAACTTGAGTTTTGATGATTGTAAGACTTGTTTGTGAATATCTTGTTTTGAGTAGCATGTCAAAGATGAGGAATATTTTGAGCACATTTGAGTCATAATCTTGTGAATTGCATTTGTAGTAGTGAAAATTTTTGTGAACTTGATGAATTGTTTTTGAGCATCTTAGAGTACCTTAGAAACTATTTGATGATGACACTTTGAGGCGAAATTTATAGTTATGAACTTGACTTGTAAATGATTTAGGTGATCTTTGGACTGTTTGAGCCTTTCAAGCTTACCATGTTTACATCAATCTCTAGTATCCTAATTTGAGCCTAATTGAAAAAGAATGGAGTATGTTTAACATACTATTAGCCCCCATTCAACATTCTTTGGCAAACTCATTTTACCCACCTAATTGAGCCTAAATTGAATTTTTATCTTCACCTAAGGGAGTATAACGATTCTCATTAGATGCACATGAATTGCTATATTTTGATGAGCTTATTGTAAAAAAAAAATGATGAATGAGAAAAGAAAAAGATAGATAAAGTCTTGAAAAAAAAATCTAATTAAGACCCAAAGTGGCCAAGGCTAAAAGAGAAAAATAAGAGAATCTCAAGTTGTGCTAACAATGAACATTACATGCTTATACTCTCTTCTTTGTGCTATCCTATCCTTTCTTTGAAGCAAAACACCTAGGCCTAACGCTACAAGCTTAAAAAGACCTATTGATCCAAGTCCAGGGAATGACTACATTAGTGGAGAAGTGTTTGAAAATAGGACTATAGGGTGCTCAAGGATAATCTTACTTTTCATTGACTAGCATGATTTGATCTATGAAATTTGCATGGAACTTGAAGGTGACAATAGCACACACGCACGTTCTGATTCGGAGACATGTTGTTTGATCTCGGAGAAAACACAACTTGTTAAACTTTCTGATTTATTTTTTTTTGTCAGTAAGTGAGATATCTGAGCTACATGATTTACTATGAATTGGTTCATTTGAATTTTCAATGTTGAACTTGACTGTTTGATCTTATTTCTTGCTCGAGACGATCAAGTTTAAGTTTGGGGGAGTTGATAAGTGTGATTTTTACACTTAATTTGATATAAGATTAGGGGCGTTTTTTTAGTGATTCTTGGAAAATATTACTCTTTTTGGTTTATATTTGTATATTTCAGGAATCCAGGGCCAAATGCATAAAAGTGGAGGAAATAGGCTTAAAATGATGAAAAAGGACCAAACTGAGCAAACCTGAAAAAGGAGGGGCAAAATCGTAATTTGCTGAAACAGAGGAGGCAACCCATCGCCTCAAATGAGGCAATCGATCGCCTCCAGGCAGTAGCCAGAGGCGACCCATCGCCTCATTTGAGGCAATCGATCGCCTCAACACGAAAATTCGGGATTTTGTTTCCATCTTGGTTATTTGGTGTCCAAACTTGGTGAAACTCCTCCTACCATAAATATGGATTATCATGGACGTTTTTGGGACTTTTTGGCTCACTTTGACCTACAATACACAGCCTCCATCACTCATCATCCTCTCCAACCATCTATACACCATAACCATTGAAGAAGAGACGCATCGGAAGAGACGGGACGACGGAGCAACGCAAGGAATCAACGCCTCTCGTTATTTCCGTATTTCTAACTTTAGTTCTATATTTCCATTAGATTTTAATGTTTAGAATGTTGCAAAACATGTTTATGCATTGTTATTTGATGGAGATTGTTGGCTAGGTTTGTTATCAAGACTGAGGGGATCCTTTGTATGAACCCATGATTTTAATTGAATGTTTTTTATTGATTCTTATTATCTAAGTGCATAGATCATTGTTCTTCATGCTTTTAAGGGTTTGTCCATCCTTGAATGATAGTAAATTACAATTGAGATCGAGAGATAAAATTGTGATGCGATATAGTGATTTATGCCGTGGATTTCAGACTGATATCGAGAGATGAAGTCAAATACACGTGTGATAGCTATAGATATCTAGTAATCGAAAGCTAGAAGTTTTCACGGATCCTAATACAATATTGTGTTGTTAAATAAGTACACGAGAGTGACTTACTGCAATTTGATATTAGGTTTAATATAACTCGAGAGAGTATATTAGATAAATTTGGAAAACTCGTCACCTTAGATTGTTTGAATTCGATTCTTAACTAATAGGTGAATTTGTGGGGGATTACATAGGTGAACCGAAAGTCTTGATAATTGTTTCTTTTGATTTTATTCTTTTTCGTTCTTGTGTTTTTGGGTTGATCTTGAGTTCATTAGTCAATTTAGTTAATTAATCACAACTAGTTATCGTAGACTAAATATAGTTAAACTAGTGGAGTTTGGTAATTATTTCCTAGTCCTCGTGGGTTCGACAATCCGTACTTTTCATATCATTATACTAAAACTTGACACCGTGCACTTGCGGTACACAATCGCTACACTGCAAAATACTATTTAAAATAATAGCGATCAGCAATGACATCACTACTTTCACTCAACACGATCTGGAGATGATGTACGAGGCATGTGAACGCTTCAATGACTTATTGAGGAGATGCCCACACCATGGACTTCCTATATGGCTTTAGTACAAACTTTTTATAACTGTTTATTTTCTAACAACATCATGAGGAACTATGAGGAAGACACCTGATGAGACTTATACACTATTGGAGGAGATGGCTGCTAATAGCTACCAATGACTGTACGAGAGGAACGTGCCAAAGAGACCGGTAGGTTGAATCAAGCTGATGGAGTGACGGGGATATCGGCTCAATTGGAAGTTTAGACAAATAAAATTGACAGTTTGACAGCACCAATGATGAAAGTACAAGCCATTACATGTGAACTGTGTCAATGACCACATCCGAGCATTGAATGCCAAGCAGGTACCCATTTGTTCAACTAATGATGCTGTTAATTATGTAGGGAATAAGTCACAACAATACAACCCATACTCTAACATATACAATCCGGGGACGAAGAACCATCCGAACTTCTCGTATGCCAATCAACACAATGTGTTGAACCCACAACCACCACCGAGGTATGCACCAAAGCTGAGCATGGAGAAGCTACTACAAGTTCGACCAAAATAAGGATGAACAATCAAGATGCATCGTCAAGAACTTGGAGATGCAAGTAGGGCAGTTAGCAACCATCCTAGCTGGACGAGATCAAGGAACATTACCCAGTGACACTGAGAAGAATCCAAGAGAGAAAGTCAATGCCATAACACTGAGGAGCGGAAAGGAAGTTGCTGAGGAGAATTCTAGTAATAATGACGAGCACAAGGATGAGCTGACTGAGAAGAAAAGAGATCAAGAACGCGACAAATGTAAGTCTACTGAGACCACTACACCCAACAAACCACCTGCTAAGGTACATATCCCCCTCCCATTTCCCGCTGCATATAAAAGAGCAAAATTAGATGTTAAATTTTCTAAGTTTCTTGATTTGATTAAGAATCTCCATTTTGATATGCCTTTTATTGATGCTATACTGCAAATGCCGAATTATACTAAGTTTTTGAAGGAGATATTGTCAAACAAGAGGAAATTGGGAGAGCATGAGACAAATAATTTAACTAAGGAGTGTTCTGCTACCCTTCAAAACAATTCACCTCCGAAGTTAAAAGATCAAGGGAGTTTTACGATAACTTGCACTATTGGCTCTATGTCATTTAATAAATCTTTATGTGATTTGGGTGTAAGTGTGAATCTGATGCCTTTGTCTTTTTATAGGAAGCTTGGATTAGGAGAACTTAAGCTAGAAGGCTTAGCTTGCAAATGGCGGATAAGTACATCACATATCCAAAAGGGATCATTGAGTACGTACCACTCAAGATTGACAAATTCATCATCCCGATGGATTTTCTTGATTTGGACATGAAGGAAGACAGGAACATGCCACTGATCTTAGGAAGACCCTTCCGGGAAGAACATTAATTGATGTTCAAGAGAGGGAAGTTGATCCTCCGTGTGGGAGAGGATCAAATAAATTTTAATATGTTTCAAACTGTGACTCACCCACACAACGAACACATGTGCTTTAAAGTAAATACTATTGATATAATGTCTATTGATGTGGTGCAGGCGAATAGCAAAATAGACAAAGACCATGGAAAGAAGAAGAATGTGATGATCACGTCAAAAGCCCCCTTGAAAGGAAGTACTTTCTGTGAGGGAGACATGGTCTCTATGAATCAAATCAAACTACGACTGTTTCCAAGGAAGTCGAACTCACAATGGATTGGACCATTAAATGTGAACTATGTGTTACCATATGATACTATAAAGGTGAGAGATGATATATGGACCTTATTCACGGTAAAGGGAAAGATGAAGCACTACCACATGGATGACTTAAATTCGTACACCACCTTTTGACACTTGAAGGCGAAATTGGTAAAAAGTCCAGCTTGAGACTATAAATCAAAAACTTTATCTTTTCCCTTATCTTGGTTTTTAAATTCCATAGTTCTTTCCATTTTGTTATTGAATTTTGGTAAGTGACTCCGTGCGCGTTGTTCATATTTTTTTCTAACTATCTTCCCCACTAGCTGACGAGGAGGAGGACGACGACTATTGACGGTCATCATCACAAGTATTTGCTTGTCTTATTTTCCATGCTTAGTACATTGAGGATAAGGCACATTTTAAGTTTGGAAAGTAGGTGTTCACTATTGCATGTTGTTACAATCTCTTTTTCTGCGAGCTAATTATGATGTCGTTTCTTGAGCACTAACAAAATGTTTCTTGGAAAATGAGTTCAACTTTAAAGAAATAATTGAATTAGAATTGCGATTGTATTACATGATGAAATTAATCTCCATCTCAACTTGAGTGTGACAAATGCGAAATGATTATGTGCCTTACGGCTTGTTTATGGTAATTACGAAATAATTACATGCTTTGCGATTAAATTTGGTTTGGCATGGAACTGTTATGTGACGAGCATGAATTGGTGTTATCCTACACGATGCATGTAATGAATTAAATTGAATTAATGAATTTGGAGTAGTCCAATTAAGACTCAAATGAGTAATTTAGAAGGACATGTATAATTAATCATGTTGGTGCATTATGTAATTAAAGGCCTTAAATCTAGTGCTATAAATTACTACATCATAATATAATATTATGCTAACTCCCATACTTAAATCATTCCACCCTAACTCTCCCCTTCAACAACTTTTTTCTCTAAACTTGTCCCCCAACTCATTATTGCCTAGTGAGAAGAGAGGAAGGAGCTTGGTGGATCTTGAATTGCTTATATCTTACTTCGTTTGAAGTTGAAGTGGTAAGAAAATTTAATTTGTTGAATTTATCAACTTCTAGATGATGTTTTGAATTCATGATTTTGGGGAAGAAATTATTATGATTTTGTTGGGTTGAATTGTTGAGTTTTGTAGATTGGGTTGTTGTTGGTGTGTTTATTGAAGTGTTGATGTATTGTGTTGAAAAGGGTTGGAGATTTGTGGCAAAGGGTATGTTGGATTGGGTGTAGTGTGTGAAAATGGCGTTTTTCGCACCTGCAGAGCTCGACGATCGATCGCGCTCTTTCAAACGTGGAGGCAGAATGTTTCCGCGATCCATCGGTAAGGGCTTCGCGATTGATCACGGAAGGGCAATTTTTGGTGCCAAATTTTGGGATGCCTTGCGATTGATCGCGAGTTTCGGGAGATCGGTCGCGGGGCATAAAATTATGAAATTTTGATATTTTTCTTGGAATGTTATGATGGGATCCTTTATATTTATTAATATTGAATTGTTGGATGTGTGTAGAACCTTCCCAAGCGGCATCACATGGAAGATGATAGTTACTGAAATATCCCTACTTCTGGTGGATCAGGTACGTAAGGACGTACGAGCATCGACGGTAAATTATATACTTGTTAATGTACGAACATTACGGATGCTTGAGCAAATATACAGATAACTTTAATTGTTAAAGTGCCGATGTTATATTGAAGGGTGAAATAGAATACTTCCCGCTGTTACACGAAGCACGGAGTATTGTGAATCCTGGAGATATAATTGGTTGTACAATATTATATTTTCAATGATTTGGGTGGTAATGTCATGACTGTTGATTAACTAAGGTTGAATCACATTTTAATGAATATAACTATGAGTTGTGAAACAGGAACAACTAAGGAAAGAGTGATTAATGCATTGAATACATGGAGTATTTTTGCACTATCATATTGTGCATTCTGATATATGATTGCTAGTTACGATGCGTTGTATTTCATGCTCATGTATTGTGGGTTGTTTCTTGTAGGGTCTTTTGGCAAGGAAATCCTAAGGCAATGGTTGATGGGGTGAGCGAATGAGGAGTAGAACTACCAATATGGCAGTACATAAAGAACTTTTGAGGAATGGAGATTAAACTAGTAGTAATCTGTAATTACTAGTCATTACATTCGTATTTTTGGAGAAATGTATAAAATTTTGTATTTTGAACTTTTGTAACTCCTCTAATGCTCAATGTATCAACATAGACCTTACTATGATTATACTATTGAACTCTCTTGCTACTTGAATACTTGTTAAGGTAGTGAGGCATTAAATTAGTGGTATCAGAACAGTGGTTAGATAACCAGGGCTGAGAGCAGGGTAGTTTTGGTGAATGGACTAGACGAGTATTCCTTTTTGGAGATGTCTATGTATTTGTGTGTAACAATGTACAATATGTCATACTCAGACCTTGATATTTGTGACTCTATATATTGATGATTAACATGATGCCATGATATATATGAATTGATTGTTATATGCTATTATCAATTGTTGTAAGCCAGCATGGCAGTAAGAGATCTTGAGGATGTCGGGGATGCTGGGAGCATCAATGCAAGTATTGGTCAGAAAAATCCTTTACCACCACCAGTGGTGGGTCAAGGACCCATTGAACAACAACAGTCACCAGGGGAATTGAGCTTGACTCAATTATTGGGATACCATCCATCGTGATTTGAAGGGAATGAATATGAGGAACAAGCTGAGGAATGGCTTGAGAGACTTGAATAGATTTTTGTGTCAGCCCCTTGTGCTAAATCTGCATGGTTAGCGGAGTTTCAACTAACAAAGAAATCATCTATGTGGTGGAAGACAACAGTGATGGAATTGAGAGCTCAAGGACAACTTATTGATTGGGATTTGTTCAGAACAAGGTTATTAAATCGTTACTTCTATGCTGCTGAAAGAAGATGAGTTTGCTAATCTGAGGCATGGCTCTATGACAGTATCTGACTATGCCTTGCAGTACTCTTCGTTACTGAGATACGTAATGCATATTGCAACAAATACCCATGCTAAATTGAGGCATTTTCTGAGAAGATTGAGGCCTGGGCTATTTGATTGAGTTATCACTAATAACCCTAGTTCCTTCGATGATGCTCTTACACGAGCTGAGTTAGCTGAAATTGGAGTCAGTGCATACAAAGATGTAGTGCAACCACAGAAACCAACTCCAGAAAGTTTAAACCCTTGAGGAGTTCAATCTAAAGCACGAGGAACATCATCAACCTCTAGGTTCAGTGGTCGGCGATCTAATTTTCGCCGTGTGGGAGATCGCAGGAGTAACAACCAAATCAACAGGAGACAATCACAAGCAAGTGGGGGCAGGAGATACCAAATGTGTCCATTGTGGAGGACCCCATCTGATGAAAGATTGTCCAGCTTGCTTTGCGTGTGGCAAAATGGGCCACATTTCTCGTTATTGTCCTAATTTTGGAGGACAAACTTACTTCAGAAATAATAGGGGAAGAATCTCTGAAACAGCACAGCAGAGGCAACCGCAAGCACCTCGACCCACGGGAGGACAGGCTTCTGGGTCGCCTCAAGGCCAAGTTTATGCTTTGAATAGGGAACAGGCTGAGGCAGCTCCAGAGGAAGTGATTGTGTGAGGGCCCGATCCTAATGTGGTGTTTAATTATCACACAATGATTATTTTTTGTAAACAGCGGAAGATTTATTTCAAATGTTTTGTTAAATGGCCCTAAAAAATTTTCGCTTTTCAATGATATATATATATTGATATTATATATATATTTCCAGTTAGGCCTTTCCTTTGCAGATAATAAAACTAACGATATTCAGCATTATCACATAGTCTCGAAATATCATATCCCAAGTACAACATACACGGGGCATACCCCGGTAAATTTATTTTGTTTAAAAACGACATAATATTACTGGGAATGAAAAACAAACATAACCTGAGCTCGCTCATCATGGAGCTCGGTTATCTCTTGATGCGTCACCATAAGCATCGTCACCATGTCCTCCTGTAAAAGCCTGACATGTCCGAACAACAAAAGACATGACAACCCCCACAAAGGGGGTCAGTACCCCAGTACGAGAAATAAATAAATCATGTCAAATGACAAAGTATCATGAAATGCATACCATGTATGAATGCGGTGTATGAATGGGTACAAGGAATCGAATATCAAGATACCAAAATCGGAGTCCAAAGGAAGGTATCATCAATCAATATCAGCTCGAGCAGAGGGTGACATCACACGCACTTTGCGCTAGGAGAATCATCATGTGATGTGCTCGTCATCCCTCGTGTCTAGGTCCGGTAGCAACTCGCGTGACTACAGTCGCTACCTAAACTGTCTGTCATCGCCGTGCCCGTCGTCCCTGACACTCAGAGTGAGTCAACTCAGTCATAATCATGGATATTAAATGATAGATCAATATGATATGCCCACGAATCATCTATGCATCAAATGACATATGCAACTCAATATATCATGCAATCTCATGTTAAAGTATATACATATCATGTAATTTCACATATCATGTAATCCAAGACATCCATCATAGCATATAGTCACATAAGAATCATATAGTGACAATTAAATCATATAAATCAATTAATGGCATAAAAGGTGTTAGGATCGATTTCGGGGGTGGGTTGCCATTCCACACCCGAGTTCAACCAACTTGAGCTTCAATAGCTCGTGTTTTTGAAATAATTGCACCAAGAGATTATATCGAGTTCGGTTACAAAACCGAGCGGAAGACACTCGACATAACACGCTCTAAAACCGATTACTCATTTGAAAGGCATTTTAAAGAAATGCAAGAAAGTATGTAAAAGCAGTAAGGTAAATAAATGCAGTAAAGTAAATAACACAAGCATTTGTTTCTGGAAGTTCGAAGCACAACGCTTCTACGTCTCCCCTTCTTCCATCTCATGGAAGGATACACTAGAAGACTTTGATTTATACAACTCTTTGTACAAACCCGGTCCAGTTGAGCATTCCCCATCCAACTAGAACTCCTAGCAACTCAACTATGTATGTTCTTTAATGTCTCACATACAAAGACCTCTCAATCGGTTGTGATGAATCATCAACCGTTACAATGGTATTCACTCTTCTATTTAGCTCACAAATACAATGAATAGAGTGAATACAAAGGCACAAATGATCTCCTAACAGATCTGATACAGCAAGGTAAGAGGTGCCAAAGGTTTGAGGAGTGCTCTTCATTTAGCAGCTTTTGTCTTTGAAGTTCCCCAATTGAATCCCAAGTGGGTTTGCTTTGGAAGGCTTGGATTGATCTTCAATCAGTTGTTATTGAGCTTCCAAATCATGTATATATAGCCCCAAGTAATGATATATACGTTAGATACAAGAATATAACCGTTGGGACAGTTTTGGTAAGCTTTCAAACATTGCAACGGTCATATTCTGCTTCTGGGCTATTTTTGGAAGTCTGCTGGTCTGGTCAGCCAGTTGGTCTGGTCAGCTGGTCTGGTCATCCAGTTGGTCTGGTCAGCTGGACTGGTCACCAGTTGGTCTGGTCAGCTGGTCTTGTCATCCAGTTGGTCTGGTCAGCTGGTCTTGTCATCCAGTTGGTCTGGTCAGCTGGACTGGTCATCCAGTTGGTCTGGTCAGCTGGTCTTGTCATCCAGTTTGTCTTGTCAGCTGGACTGGTCATCCAGTTGGTCTGGTCAGCTGGACTGGTCATCCAGTTGGTCTGGTCAGCTGGTCTTGTTATCTAGTTGGTCTTGTCAGCTGGACTGGTCATCCAGTTGGTCTGGTCAGCTGGACTGGTCATCCAGTTGGTCTGGTCAGCTGGTCTTGTTATCCAGTTGGTCTTGTCAGCTGGACTGGTCATCCAGTTGGTCTGGTCAGCTGGACTGGTCATCCAGTTGGTCTGGTCAGCTGGTCTTGTCATCCAGTTGGTCTTCTCCAGCTGGTCCTCCCAGCTGGTTTGGTCAACTGTTACTCCAGCTGGTCCTCCCAGTTGGTACTCCAGCTGGTCCTTTCAGCTGGTCTGGTCAACTGGTACTCCAGCTGGTCCTCATTTCAGCAACCAAACTCAAGGGCATTTCTTAGCAGATCATCAAGCTGTAAAATATCATCTATGAACTGCACACTTGATGAAATATGTTAGCAACACAATAACAAGTTTTGTTAACATCAAAACTAAGATTATTCGGTTTCCAAAACCCAATAATCTCCCCCTTTTTTATGATCACAAAACTTGAATAAAAATAAGAAACATTAAAGCACAATGTTGCATAACAAAAAATATTTTTTAAACAACATATTTCTCCCCCTTTTTGTGTGAATCAAAAAGGAAGACAAATAAAATTTACTCACCCTAAAGGATTGAGAGTAAACTCTCCCCCTTAATTTTAAAAGGTTTGAAAATTTGAGCAAGTGAGGTGCAAATGGGGTAGGCTAAAACAAATTAAAAAAAATTCAATGCACATTAATTTTTTAAAAAAATAACCTCTTTTGATGATGGATGAAGCATACTTGGCAACAAATTTGAATTTCTTGACAAAACTCAACAATGTCCATTTCATCTTTCTGCGTTGGCAGCACACTTAGTCCAAGTTGAACTAATAAACTGCTTTTCCTCGAGCAAGTTTGGGCTGCAAGACCTATACCGTTGCGATCCTCTATGAGTCTAGTTTGCAACGCAAAAAACGGTTCGTCATTTGGACATCCGAGAAAGAGGTTATGCCAATTTTCCCAAAGTCGCTGCAAGCTGCCAGAAAACTGAATGCTTCGAAAATTGTAAGAAAAAAATCTCAAAATAAAAATTTTAAACTTAAAATGAGTTTAGAACAGATTGAACAAGAATTTGAATGAAATTGATTTTTATGCTAAAAATTTTCATACACCAAGTTTTAGAAAATTATGCTATGAAGATAATTTCATGCTCATGAGAAAGTTTTCTTAAAAGATTTCCGTCTAAAATCAGTTAAAATGCTTTCCAAGAACAACCTGGCTCTGATGCCACTTGTTAGGATCGATTTCGGGGGTGGGTTGTCATTCCACACCCGAGTTCAACCAACTTGAGCTTCAATAGCTCGTGTTTTTGAAATAATTGCACCGAGAGATTATATCGAGTTCGGTTACAAAATCGAGCGGAAGACACTCGACATAACCCGCTCTAAAACCGATTACTCATTTGAAAGGCATTTTAAAGAAATGCAAGAAAGTATGTAAAAGTAGTAAGGTAAATAAATACAGTAAAGTAAATAACACAAGCATTTGTTTCTGGAAGTTCGAAGCACAACGCTTCTACGTCTCCCCTTCTTCCATCTCATGGAAGGATACACTAGAAGACTTTGATTTATACAACTCTTTGTACAAACCCGGTCCAGTTGAGCATTCCCCATCCAACTAGAACTCCTAGCAACTCAACTATGAATGTTCTTTAATGTCTCACATACAAAGACCTCTCAATCGGTTGTGATGAATCATCAACCGTTACAATGGTATTCACTCTTCTATTTAGCTCACAAATACAATGAATAGAGTGAATACAAAGGCACAAATGATCTCCTAACAGATATGATACAGCAAGGTAAGAGGTGCCAAAGGTTTGAGGAGTGCTCTTCATTTAGCAGCTTTTGTCTTTGAAGTTCCCCAATTGAATCCCAAGTGGGTTTGCTTTGGAAGGCTTGGATTGATCTTCAATCAGTTGTTATTGAGCTTCCAAATCATGTATATATAGCCCCAAGTAATGATATATACGTTAGATACAAGAATATAACCGTTGTGACAGTTTTGGTAAGCTTTCAAACATTGCAACGGTCATATTCTGCTTCTGGGCTATTTTTGGAAGTCTGCTGGTCTGGTCAGCCAGTTGGTCTGGTCAGCTGGTCTGGTCATCCAGTTGGTCTGGTCAGCTGGACTGGTCACCAGTTGGTCTGGTCAGCTGGTCTTGTCATCCAGTTGGTCTGGTCAGCTGGACTGGTCATCCAGTTGGTCTGGTCAGCTGGACTGGTCATCCAGTTGGTCTGGTCAGCTGGTCTTGTCATCCAGTTTGTCTTGTCAGCTGGACTGGTCATCCAGTTGGTCTGGTCAGTTGGACTGGTCATCCAGTTGGTCTGGTCAGCTGGTCTTGTTATCCAGTTGGTCTTGTCAGCTGGACTGGTCATCCAGTTGGTCTGGTCAGCTGGACTGGTCATCCAGTTGGTCTGGTCAGCTGGTCTTGTTATCCAGTTGGTCTTGTCAGCTGGACTGGTCATCCAGTTGGTCTGGTCAGCTGGACTGGTCATCCAGTTGGTCTGGTCAGCTGGTCTTGTCATCCAGTTGGTCTTCTCCAGCTGGTCCTCCCAGCTGGTTTGGTCAACTGTTACTCCAGCTGGTCCTCCCAGCTGGTACTCCAGCTGGTCCTTTCAGCTGGTCTGGTCAACTGGTACTCCAGCTGGTCCTCATTTCAGCAACCAAACTCAAGGGCATTTCTTAGCAGATCATCAAGCTGTAAAATATCATCTATGAACTGCACACTTGATGAAATATGTTAGCAACACAATAACAAGTTTTGTTAACATCAAAACTAAGATTATTCGGTTTTCCAAAACCCAACAATCTCCCCCTTTTTTATGATCACAAAACTTGAATAAAAATAAGAAACATTAAAGCACAATGTTGCATAACAAAAAATATTTTTTAAACAACATATTTCTCCCCCTTTTTGTGTGAATCAAAAAGGAAGACAAATAAAATTTACTCACCCTAAAGGATTGAGAGTAAACTCTCCCCCTTAATTTTAAAAGGTTTGAAAATTTGAGCAAGTGAGGTGCAAATGGGGTAGGCTAAAACAAATTAAAAAAATTCAATGCACATTAATTTTTTTAAAAAATAACCTCTTTTGATGATGGATGAAGCATACTTGGCAACAAATTTGAATTTCTTGACAAAACTCAACAATGTCCATTTCATCTTTCTGCGTTGGCAGCACACTTAGTCCAAGTTGAACTAATAAACTGCTTTTCCTCGAACAAGTTTGGGCTGCAAGACCTATACCGTTGTGATCCTCTATGAGTCTAGTTTGCAAAGCAAAAAACGGTTCGTCATTTGGACATCCGAGCAAGAGGTTATGCCAATTTTCCCAAAGTCGCTGCAAGCTGCCAGAAAACTGAATGCTTCGAAAATTGTTAGAAAAAAATCTCAAAATAAAAATTTTAAACTTAAAATGAGTTTAGAACAGATTGAACAAGAATTTGAATGAAATTTATTTTTATGCTAAAAATTTTCATACACCAAGTTTTAGAAAATTATGCTATGAAGATAATTTCATGCTCATGAGAAAGTTTTCTTAAAAGATTTCCGTCTAAAATCAGTTAAAATGCTTTCCAAGAACAACCTGGCTCTGATGCCACTTGTTAGGATCGATTTCGGGGGTGGGTTGTCATTCCACACCCGAGTTCAACCAACTTGAGCTTCAATAGCTCGTGTTTTTGAAATAATTGCACCGAGAGATTATATCGAGTTCGGTTACAAAACCGAGCGGAAGACACTCGACATAACCCGCTCTAAAACCGATTACTCATTTGAAAGGCATTTTAAAGAAATGCAAGAACGTATGTAAAAGGAGTAAGGTAAATAAATACAGTAAAGTAAATAACACAAGCATTTGTTTCTGGAAGTTCGAAGCACAACGCTTCTACGTCTCCCCTTCTTCCATCTCATGGAAGGATACACTAGAAGACTTTGATTTATACAACTCTTTGTACAAACCCGGTCCAGTTGAGCATTCCCCATCCAACTAGAACTCCTAGCAACTCAACTATGAATGTTCTTTAATGTCTCACATACAAAGACCTCTCAATCGGTTGTGATGAATTATCAACCGTTACAATGGTATTCACTCTTCTATTTAGCTCACAAATACAATGAATAGAGTGAATACAAAGGCACAAATGATCTCCTAACAGATCTGATACAGCAAGGTAAGAGGTGCCAAAGGTTTGAGGAGTGCTCTTCATTTAGCAGCTTTTGTCTTTGAAGTTCCCCAATTGAATCCCAAGTGGGTTTGCTTTGGAAGGCTTGGATTGATCTTCAATCAGTTGTTATTGAGCTTCCAAATCATGTATATAGCCCCAAGTAATGATATATACGTTAGATACAAGAATATAACCGTTGGGACAGTTTTGGTAAGCTTTCAAACATTGCAACGGTCATATTCTGCTTCTGGGCTATTTTTGGAAGTCTGCTGGTCTGGTCAGCCAGTTGGTCTGGTCAGCTGGTCTGGTCATCCAGTTGGTCTGGTCAGCTGGACTGGTCACCAGTTGGTCTGGTCAGCTGGTCTTGTCATCCAGTTGGTCTGGTCAGCTGGACTGGTCATCCAGTTGGTCTGGTCAGCTGGACTGGTCATCCAGTTGGTCTGGTCAGCTGGACTGGTCATCCAGTTGGTCTGGTCAGGTGGACTGGTCATCCAGTTGGTCTGGTCAGCTGGACTGGTCATCCAGTTGGTCTGGTCAGCTGGACTGGTCATCCAGTTGGTCTGGTCAGCTGGTCTTGTGATCCAGTTGGTCTTGTCAGCTGGACTGGTCATCCAGTTGGTCTGGTCAGCTGGACTGGTCATCCAGTTGGTCTGGTCAGCTGGTCTTGTCATCCAGTTGGTCTTCTCCAGCTGGTCCTCCCAGCTGGTTTGGTCAACTGGTACTCCAGCTGGTTTGGTCAACTGGTACTCCAGCTGGTCCTCCCAGCTGGTACTCCAGCTGGTCCTTTCAGCTGGTCCTCCAGCTGGTCTGGTCAACTGGTACTCCAGCTGGTCCTCATTTCAGCAACCAAACTCAAGGGCATTTCTTAGCAGATCATCAAGCTGTAAAATATCATCTATGAACTGCACACTTGATGAAATATGTTAGCAACACAATAACAAGTTTTGTTAACATCAAAACTAAGATTATTCGGTTTTCCAAAACCCAACAAAAGGTCATACAATAGTATCATTACACGCCTTTGCCAGACGTCATGATACAACTCATTTCAACGTACCTCAGACCGAGACTAAACTACCGAATCCTCCTCGAGTCACCCGGAGTCTATGAACCTGGTCATATAAATTCCAAAATTACACTAAGTGTTCAAATAGTGTATTGAATCAAACATAACTTAAAAATATGACCCTTATCGATTTTTCCTACATTTTAAGCCTGACCCATTTTCGTAGAAAAAGCGCTATAATTCCATTCAACATCAAAACGACTCGATTATAGTGCTAAAACTTCAGAAACTCAAAATATTACATTTCATCAATGTTGTCAAGATGGTTCGACCATCTAAGTGGGGTTTGAACACTAAAACCGTAGCATTTAAAAATGTGTTTTCTAGCTTGAGCAGTGTTAGTAAAAATGCTATAACGTTTTCATTTCAAATCCAAATTGAGTTATTTTAACAGAAAACGATAGCCAACGCAAATTACTAAAATACATATTTCTGGACATTTTCCGGAATTCCTAGCCAAAAATGCTCAGGAACTCGAAGAACATACTACATGGCATTTTCGCCCACATGCAGGACATAGATTGAACACTTAAAGTATAAAATTCATAACTAATCGAAAATAAGTCCGAATTGAGCCCTTTTGTTTTTTAAATTAAAGAAAATGAAAGATATACAAGTTTTATTTGAAGACCAACAACAAATTCGAATATAAAATTTGTCAAAAGTTCGGAATTCTACACTGCATGTGCATTTTCAGGACATGCAGAGTCGAATATGGCACCCTTTAGTAAAATGAGAATATCTCACTCATTTTAAGTTCAAATGGTCTCAGATTTTAACCACAGGACAACAACTCATATACCTACAGCTTTTGTTTGGGGCTCAAAGTCATATTCAGAAGATAAGAAAATCGAAAATACAAAACAATCTACTGCATGCAACAACATTTTTTACAGATTCTGGTTTACCAAAAAGACATCAACATATTCATGCTTCTTCTTAAATTTTCGACTCAAAAATCAACAAAATTCAACTACATAAAGGGAAAAATAGATTCATACCCTTGTAGACCAAGAGTTTCACAATGAATCCACTCTCCAAGCTCCTAGCCTTCTAATTCTTGAAGGATTTCGAAAGTCAGCAAGAAAGAAAAAAGAAAACTCAAGGAAATAGGAGTGTGAGCGAAGCGGCAGCGGTGTGTCGTAACTCGGAAGCGCTGGACGTTTTGGGCGATGATTAAGCTCCAAATCTTGAAGATATTTAAGGTATATATGTATATTTTGAGATTATAAACTGAATTGGTCAAATTATTGTGCAATTAGATGGAAATGTTGCTGTATTAGATGAAAAAGTTGCTGTCAAATTCTCTCTGTTTGGAATCAGTACATATGGATGCTGTTGTTTCGAATTTTTGGGATCTTTTTGTTTCGATTTTGAAGATGGTGTTCCTAATAAAAGTTGTAGTAGTTTGTGTCAGCTTTAATTTGCCACCAAATTCAGCTAATTTGGAGTTAAGATGAAAAAGTTATGGTCGTATACTAACATGTGTCAAATCTGGAAATTCACTGCATGCGAGTTTCATGCATCGTGTTCTTCGTGTTTCTGGTAATAAATGGCTATGAATTTGAAGTTTTAGGCTCTAATAAGTGTTGTAGTATTTGATATTAGCTTGTATTTGGAATTGTCCTCACTCAATTTGGAGCTCATATGAAAGAGTTATGCTAATTTTACCACATGGTGCTCAATCTGGAAAAAGGATTTCATACGAGTTTTTAGTCATATACATTTTTTCCAATAATGTACCTAAAGATGAACTATTTTGCTTAAATGTATTGTAGAATTTTTAGTTAGCTTGCATTAAAACTGGCCTCACATGATTTGGAGTTCATATGAGTGAGTTATGCCTTTTTTCCCTATCACTGCTCAATCTGCACTAACAAAGCATATTAGAATTCGATGAATTATGCTATGAATCGACCTCTAGACCTATGAGCTAAAACTCATAAAATATGAAACGAACCTTGTTGTTGTCGAATGTTTCCCACTGGTGTGAAGTCATTTGGAGATCTTAAGAATTTATAGTGATTTTTCTACAAAAATGGGTCAGGCTGAAAATTTAGGAATAATCATTAAGGGGTCATATTTTTATGTTGAGTTTGATTCAATGCACTATTTGAACACTTAGTGTCACTTTGGAATTTACATGACCAGGTGAATAGATTCCGGTGTTGACTCGAGAAGTCTCGGTAGATTAGCTAGGGTTGAGGTACGTAGAAATGAGTTTTATCATGACGTCTGACGAAGACGTGTAATGAATATATATATTTCATTGAAAAGCAAAAAAATTTTAGGGCCATTTAACAAGACCATTTAACAAGACATTTGAAATAAATCTTCCGCTGTTTACATAAATTAATCACTGTGTGATAATTAAACACCACATTAGGATCGGGCCCTCACAGATTGCAGGTAAATGTTATTTATTTACTCACCCCGCTTTTATTTTGATAGATACAGGTGCCTACCACTCCTTTATTTCTGCTGAATTTGTTAAGAAATATCATATGTGCCCGTTGTGGCATTGATGTGCTGAGCCGATATCAGGCAGTTGTGGATTGTCGACAGTGGCAGTTCGGTTCCGATCTGATCAGGGGACTTAGTGGACGTTTTATGTGCATGGTTCTCGTCCAAAAATTCCATTGATATCTGCTATTAGAATGTCACGGTCATTGGAACATGGCACATGGGTTATTTGATTTATACGATTGATGTTTCTGAAAAGAAGAAAGAGGTGAGAATTGAAGAGATACCAGTGGTTGCTGAGTGTGTTGATGTATTTCCAGAAGAATTTCCAGGTTTTCCACCGAGACAAGAAGTTGAGTTTGTGATTGAATTGTTACCAAGCACGTCCCCTATTTCTCGTGCCCATTATAGAATGGTACCGACAGAGTTAAGAGAACTGAATGTTCAGTTGCAAGAACTCCTTGACAAGGGATACATACGTCCTAGTGTATCACCCTGGGGAGCGTCGGTCTTATTTGTGAAGAAGAAAGATGGTTCAATGAGATTGTGCATTGATTATAGACAATTGAACAAAGTGACAATAAAGAATACCATCTTCCACGAATTGATGATATGTTTGATCAGTTGCAGGGAATAACGATTTTTTCAAAGATTGACTTGAGAATACGAGTTAGAGAAGAGGATGTTCAGAAGACAGCATTTCAGACTCGTTATGGACATTATGAATCTTGGTTATGCCGTTCGGAGTAACGAATACCCCAGCTATCTTTATGAGTTTGATGAACCGAGTGTTCCAGCCATATCTTGATCGGTTTGTCATAGTGTTCATTGATGACATCCTGATTTACTCTAGAAGCGAAGAAGAGCATGTGAGACATCTACGTGTAGTACATCATATTCTTCGAGATAACCAACTGTTTGCCAAACTCAGCAAGTGTGAATTCTGGTTGGATAGCGTAGTGTTTGTAGGTCATGTAATCTCCAGGAATGGGATATCAGTCGATCCCAGAAAGTGGAAGTAGTGATGGAGTGGTTTGCGCATACTTCCGTACCCAAAATTTGAAGTTTTCTGGGTCTGGCCGGATATTATCGACGCTTTGTCGAAGGGTTTTCGAAGATTGCTAAGCCGTTGACACAGTTGACACAGACAGGAGTACCGTTCTATTGGTTTGAGGCTTGTGAGCAGAGTTTCTTTCAAGAGCTGAAACATCGTTTGACGACTGCACCGGTTTTATTGATTCCCACAGAGAACGAGAGGTTTATCCTTTACACCAATGCATCACTACAAGTCTTAGGTTGTGTATTAATGCAAGATAAGCACGTGGTAGCCTACGCTTCAAGGCATCTGAAACCACATGAGACTAGATATCCAGTTCATGATTTGGAATTGGCAGCAATTGTTTTTGCTTTGAAGATTTGGCGGCATTACTTGTACGACACATCGTTTACGATATTTGCGGATCATAAGAGCCTGAAGTTTTTATTTACTTAGGCAGAATTGAACATGAGGCAGAGGATATGGATGGACCTATTGAAGGACTATGACTGTGAGATAGAATACCATCCAGGACGGGCTAACCTGACAGCTGATGCCTTGAGTCGAAAGGTGAGGTATACTGATGAAGATGTCATTCATTTGTCGGCCTTGATGACTTCCTACTACCAGTTGGTGTATCATTTTGATGTGTCTACATCGTCGGTACTTGTGTCGACATTATTAGCGGAGTCGGATATTTTGAGAACATCAGAAGAGCTCAGAAATCAGATGATGAAATACAAAGGCGGGTAACACTGGTTCTTCAAGGACAGCCATCGAAGTTTAGGGTGACTGATGGTGGTATATTAAAGCTAGGTGATCGTTGGGTAGTCCCTGGTGCATCCGAATTACGCCACAAGATTTTACAGCGTGCTCATAATAGTAAATTCAGTATCCATCAGGGTTTTAAGAAGATATATAAAGACCTGTGTGACCAATTCTGGTGGAAGCGGATGAATCGAGATGTATTAACATTTGTAAAAAGGTGTTTGATCTATCAGCGGGTGAAAGCGGAGAGGCAGAGACCAGGTGGTGAATTGAAGAGTTTGGAAGTACCTAAATGGAAGTGGGAACATATACCTATGGATTTTGTATCCCATCTGCCAAGGACGGCTTTGGGATTTGATGCCATTTGGCTGATCGTGGACCGACTGACAAATGTGGCTCACTTTATACCTTACAGTATGGCTTTCACGTACTTGAGGATGGCCCAGCTGTACGTTCGTGATGTAGTGAGATTGCACGAGATTTACTTCTCACTTTGGGAAGGTCTTTAGTCAGCTTTAGGGACTGAGGTAAGGTTGAGTATGACATACCATCCCAACACAAGTGGCCAGACAGAGCGTACCATACAAACGCTTGAAGATATGTTGAGAGCTTGTGGGTTGGAGTTTGACATTACGTGGCAGGACTCCATAGCCTTGGTGGAGTTTTCGTACAATAATATCTATCAGGCGAGCATTCAGATGGCTCCATTTGAAGCCTTATATGGTCGACGTTGTAGATCTCCACATGATTATATGACATGTTTAATTGTCGTACATGTGATTATATGATACATTGAACTGCATGATATGCGATTATATTATTGAGCTGCATCATATGGGATTACACGATACATTGATGCATGTACATTGGGCATATCATATTGATATTACCGCTCCTTAGATACCATTTGATTATGATGAGATCTATTGTGTCATGGGGACGCTGAGCATGGCAATGACATGCAGTTTAGGTAGAAGCTGTAGTCACGCGCGTTGTCGTCGGACCTAGACACAGGGATGCTTGAACTTGATTTTGTTGATGATCTTTCATTTGATTCCGGACATAGCATGACAGATAGTACATGTGGACGTCCTGCAGATGCTCGAGAGGATGCATCTAGGAGTACCAAAGCTCCTTGAGAGCGAGCTCAGGTTCATGTTTATATGTTTTGCATCCTAGCTAGTTGATAAACACTTTTAAATAATTAATTTACTCACTGGGGTATGCCCCGAGTAGATGTATTTTAAGTATGAAGTGTTTGAGAATTGATTAGTACTTGATTTATGACTTATATGAACTTCTGTTGGATGAGAAAATGACATTACTTTTATTTTCAGTATTGACTGAAAAGTAAATTGATATATGTAATATTATCGAAAAAACTTTTATGGTCAAGTTTTGGAACATTTAAAACTAAACTTCCGCTGTTTACGTAATAATCATCATTGTATATAAACTCATTATTAGGATCGGGCCCTCTCAGTTGGTATCGGAACATATTCTGCGATATGCTCTAGAGTTAGGACACTGTGTCTAGTCACAAATAAAATGTTTATGCATGTGATTAACTACGTGTTTTTATATGCTTTTGCCTACTGTGATTACATGTTAGATGATTAGATTCCATACATATAGCAAACAGATAGGCATTGACCTGTAGATGATTTACCTATAAGCATGGTAGATCGTGGATTGGATTGTAACTCGGTGACGATAAACTTCCATATTTTGGGAATTTCATTTACTTAATTGGAAATTAACCCTTGTATTATGTAGAACGCTATTACGAACTAGAGAACGAAAAGATAAGGGATTGTATTTATTTCTTTATGAATTAATCCATATCTCTTGTAGAATGGAACCTAGAACAAGAGGTCGGAAAGGCAAGGGTCCTATGCATGAATCGGCATCTAGTCATGGTACTCGCCAAAAGGACGATGTAGAGGAGTTAGAGCAACAAGTTCAGAACTTGGACATGGAGTCTATAGTAGCTCGTTTTCAGAATATGCGTCCATCTAGATTTAAAGGGATTGACTCTGGAGAAAGAACGGAATCGTGGATTTGAGAGATGGAATATTTATTCAATCTAGTGAATTACTCACCATCCATAAGATTGCAATTAGCAGTGTGCCAGTTGAAAGAGAGAGCTCAACTCTGGTGGGAGGCAGCTAGAAAAGGATTACTGGAGGCTGGAGTGACCATAACTTGGGAGGTTTTCCAAACACACTTTTGGAACAATATTCCCCTCCATCCTATTATACTGCTAAGGAGGCTGAATTTAATAACTTGGTTCAAGGGAATTTGTCTGTGGCTGAGTATGCATCGCAGTTTTCTGCACTTCTAAGCTATGTTCCTTAAGTTGCTACTAACTCAATGGCTAAGTACACTAGATTTGTAGATGGACTGCATCCTTCCATTTATACTTTCGTGACCTCCTGAGATATCACTGCTTATCATGAGGCTGTTAAGAGAGCAAAAAAAAGGGCTGAGGTCGGATTATTGAGAGGAGGTGTCCAGTTTATCCCACTATTGCCTCAAGGAAATATATCTTCTTCCCTGGGTCCATTTCAGCAGCATCCTCCGCAGCGGCAGCAGCAGCCGAGGCCACAACAATTCCTTAAGCAACAAAAGTTCAAACCCAAGGGTAAGAAATTTAAGAAATATCAATCCACTTCATCTAGCTCCAGTGGTTCTTGGGTTCTGTGGGAGTACCGGCTTTAGGTATTCCTTGTGGATTGTGTGGAGGTAGACATCCCACTGATAAGTGTACAAGGGTGAGAGGAACTTGTTATAGCCGTGGGCATGATGTGACTAGAAATAGACACATCTATTATGCTTATTTGTCTACGATTTGGTACGTTTTGATGGTTTACATATGCTACCTAATTGTATATTTGTGTATATGTAGGTGAAATCAAAGAAATTGAGCTAATAACGATGAATAAGGATCAATAAATGCATTGGAGTTGACAAGAGATCAAAGTAGACCAAGAGAAAAACATAAAAGTTGACCAAGATAGGCGATCCATCGCCCAGGAAGCAGAGATCGATCGCCTCGAGGCAGAAGGCTTCAGCAACAAAATTATCATCTTAGCGATCGATCGCCAATTTCCAGCGATCGATTGCTTGCCCGAGAAAAATGAAAAAATTAAGCTAGCGATCGATCGCCAGCCATTAGCGACCGATCTCCAGCAGAGTTTTGGAAACTTTGGATTCTTGATTTCTTTCCTTCCTACATGGATTCCAACCTACCCCATCAGCCTCCCTATACATATATGAACGCAAATCAGACCTTTTGGAAAACTAGGTAGAGTAGGTAGAATAGTTTAGACTAGTTTTATAATTATGTTATCAATTTTTTGTTGAAGACGTCTATGAAGATCGAAGCGAAGCCGGGATTGACACCTCGACGAGGGAGATCGGATTAGTTTTCTTTCCTTTGCTTTTATTTATCATTTTTCTTAGTTATGTTTAGCTAGTTTTTAATTCTTGGTTGAGGAAGATGAATCCTTGGATTTATTTATCTTGGGGAGATTCTTACGCTTTAATTATCAATTTTATTTAGTATCAAGAGTTTATCTGATTTTTATTGCCATGATTGTTGTGTTTGTTTATTGGATTGACAACCTAATAACTTTTATGAAATCTAATGCTAAATTAGATATCAAATACGGAATCATTTGACCCCTCTAATTTACAAAGCAATTAAGATTGATAAATTTCCGCTCGTGAGTTTGTTAAATTCTTAGGAAAAACACTTGAATAGATTAAACATAGACGCTTGGATTATGTTGTTTAACTTCATCGATCTCACTAGTTCTTATGCTATCTCGATTTAAATCTTAATCGCTTGTATTTTGATTGATTGTTTGATAAGGGTTAAACTAGAACGCTTGTGCTACTTTACTAAACGTAAGGTGAGATATGACTTTGATTATTGGATTAAACGTCCAACAATGAATATTCAAATCAAATTGAGTCTTTTATGAATCGATGAAATAGATGATAATTCCAAGGAAGAGTCGGCCGATACCAAGAATTGCTTGCATTAGTTTAATCTTTAGTTTTAATTTAATTAGTATAATTCACTCACAACCCCATCTTTTAATTGTTTTTGTTTTTATTTTCATTAACACAAGAATTCACACCTCCTCGTGGGATCGATCCCTACTCACACTACTACATTTATCAATCTTGAGGATTGAGTGGGGTTAATTTGGGCATACACGATAAGCGCGACCAGGGCAGACATGACATTTTGCACGAGCTTGTCCGTTACGAAACCAAGGATCAATGCAGCCACAACAATAGATGCCCCAGGATAGGGGTGGTTTTCGAGATGGTTTTTTGGGGTGGTTCTCAGTTTCGACCTACTCAGTATTATCAGCAATCCAGCTACCCGCAGTTTATGGGTAATGCTCCACCTACTTTTACAAGCCCTCAGCAAGCCAGAGTTCATGCCTTGACCGAGGATTAGACTATAGAGGCTCCGGGTGGTGTGATTGTAGGTAATTGTATTTTTTTCGTCAGACTGCACGAGTTCTTTCCGATACAGGAGCATTGCACTCATTTATTGCATCGCATTCATTTATTTCATTTAGATTTGTTGATGAGCATGATTTAGAAACTGCATCATTACATGAAACTTTGACTGTATCTACGCCAGCTGGTAGAATTATTCTATCCAGCTATATTGTGTTGAATTGTATACTCCAGTTTGAGGAGAGTATTATGATTACAAACTTGATGGTATTACCCATGCGCGATTTTGATTGTACTATCGGTATGGATACTCTCACGATCTATCAAGCCAGTGTTGATTGTTTCCATGGTGTTGTGAGATCGACCTTATTATGGTTCCAAGTGGAATTTCTATAGCAGAGGATCACAAGCTAAAAACCCATTAGTATCCGCTATAGAGATGTTCCGATTGTTATCCTTAGGAAATGAGGGATATTCGATTTATGTAGTGGATGTTACAAAGGAAGAACAAAAATTGTCTGACATTTCAAATGTCAGAGATTTTGATGATGTATTTCCATATGAGACTCCAGGAATTCCATCGGAAAGAGTAATCGAGTTCAGCATTGACTTAATGCCCGGTACAACTCCAATTTCTAAAACACCCTATCGGATGGCACCGTCAAAACTCAGAGAATTGAAAGAACTGTTACAAGATCTTCTTGAAAGGGTTTATATGCCCGAGTATGTCATCTTAGGGAGCACCAGTGCTGTTTGTGAAGAAGAAGGATGGTACAATGCGGATGTGTATTTATTATAGGTAATTCAATCGGGTGACTGTTAGAATAAGTACCCGTTGCCAAGACTCAATGATCTATTTTTGATCAACTTCAAGGAACATTGATCTATTCGAAGATTGATCTTCGTTCCGGTTACCATCAGCTTCGAGTCAGAGAGGAAGATATTCCGAAGACAGCTTTCCGAACCAAATATGGGCATTTTGAATTTGTAGCGATGCATTTTGATCGAACTAATGCACCAGTGGTATTTATGGATCTGATGAATAGAGTGTTCAGAAATTTATTGGATAAATTTTTGATAGTGTTCATCGATGATATATTGGTGTATTCGAAATCCAGGAAAGATCACAAGGAACATTTGGTTTTCCAGACACTTTGGGAAGCTCAATTGTATGCTAAATTATCCAAATGGGAATTATGGTTAGATCAAGTGAAGTTTTTGGGTCACGTGATATCAACTCAAGGAATATCTGTTGATCCCAGTAAAGTGTAGGCAGTAAATAATTGGCCCAGACCAACCATTGTACATAAAATTCAAAGTTTCATGGGTTTGGCCAGCTATTATAGGCAATTTATCGAGGGATTCTCTCAAATAGCTCAACATATTACACAACTGACTAAGAAGAATCAGAGTTCTATTTGGTCAGACGAATGTGACCAAAGTTTCCAAGAGCTAAAGCATAAATTGACCACAGCCCCAGTGTTAGCTCTACCACACAGATCAGGGGGATTTGTGGTATGTGCAGATGTAGCAGCAAAAAGGATTTGGATGTGTCCCATGAGTCCCGATACCCTGTCCATGACCTTTTATTAGCTGCTATTGATTTTTCCTTGAAAATATGGAGACATTACCTCTATGGCAAACAATTTATTATATACTCTGGCCATAAGAGCCTAAAATACTTATTCACTCAGTCATAGTTGGACATGAGACAAAGGCGATGGATGGACTTGCTGAAAGATTTTGATTGTGAAAATTCAATACCAACCAGGGAAAGTTAATCTTGTAGCCGATGCATTGAGTCGAAAAGTGGAAGATGTCGTAGTAGCATCAATCCATGTCTGGTAGAATTATGAGGAATTGTGCACTTCTGGGTGGGCTTACCAATCTCACGGAGAATGTTTCATTGTTTCTGCATTGCAATTTGAGCCACAGATCATCTCATCGATTAAGAGGGCTCAAGAGACAGATCTGTACATTAATAAATTGAAAGAAACAATTTTCTCTGACAACCTGTCCAGATTTAATGTATCACCTGATGTTTGGTTGAAATTGAATGATCGATTAGTAATACCAAATCTCAAAGACCTGAAGGAAACTTTGCTTCAGGAGGCACATTGCAGTCGCCATATTATCCATCCAGGAAGCCGTAAAATGTACTATATGCTGAAACCCCACTTTTGGTGGGAAGTTATGAAGACAGACATTGCCGAGTTTGTAACGAGATGCTTGACATGCCAGCAGGTTAAAGCGGAGAGAATGGAATCGGGCGGTATGTTGTAGAGTTTAGAAGTGCCACAGTGGAATTGGGAACACATTGCCATGGACTTCGTAACACATTTGCCCAGGTCAAGCAGAGTGATCGCTTTTATTTTAAACAATTAATTCCAATCTAGCGATTTTAGAGTCCAAGTGCACGGTGTCAAGTTTTAGTATAGATAGGAAGAATACGGATTGTCGAACCCATAGGGACTAACAAGCAAGTACCAAATAAGACCATTTTGACTATATTTAACCTACGATAATTAATTAATAATTAAACTAAACTAAATTAATCTACTATAATCCAACCAAAATAACTGACGATCACGAGAAAAGTCCACAAGAAAGAATTATCAAGACTATGATTCACCTAACCAAACTTTTACAATTCTCTTCTCCATACATCTCTAAGGTGACGGGTTTTCCGAATTTATTCAATATACTATCTCGAGCTATATTAATCTAACATCAAATTGCAACTAGTAACTCTCGTTCACTTAATTAACAATTTAATATTGAATGCGCTTTATGAAAACCACTAACTCTAGATTAAACAACCCAAAGCTATCACTCGTATGTGATTTTATCTCTCGATCTTAATCTTTAACACACAGCATAAATTATTATATCGTATTATAATTTTATCTCTCGATCTCAATTATAATAAAATATCATTCAAAGGGGATCAATCCTTCAAAAGCATTAAGAACAATAACACATGCTCATAGAAGATGTATGAATTCAATCAATCAATAATATTAAAGGAAAAACAATGTTTAAGATATTTCTCAATCATCCAAAACACATTAAATCCAATAATAATTCAAAATAAATAATATAAAAGTAAAAGCAAACTCCCAAGTCGACTTCTTCGTTGATTCTTGATCCTTCCTTCGCTTCTTTCTCGATCGTGCTCCCCGATTCTCTTGTTAGCTTGTTCCAATTCCTAGGATGAAGAGGTGATGGTGGATGATGGTGATATGGAGTATGGAGGATTGGAGGCTATTCCTAGGTTAAAAAGTCTTCTATTGGTTGTGATTTTCGTGTATATATATATAGGGATATGAATCATGAACTTCCTTGTTGGACCCAAACTCTATAAGGAATTTATTTTTCAGCAAACTCTCCCGGCCGATCGATCGAGATTGAGGTTCGTTCGATCGCCAATTTTTTGTGACCGCCGATAGATCGAGATTGATGGCTCGATCGATCGGCTCCTTTTTATTATTATTTTTTATTTTCTTTTGTTTTTTTCTTTCTTTCCCGGCTTTGACGCGTTCGCTCGATTTGGTCATTTTTCATCATTTTTGGCTCATTTCCTCTACTTTTATGCATTTCAACATTGATTCCTGAAATATAGAAATATATACCAAAACCGTAAAATAATCCAAGAATCAACACGAAAACCATTAGAAAATCGCATCTAAATAAGTGTAAAAATGACACTCCCCCAGACTTATCACTTAATCATCCTCGATTAAGCATTAAAATCACAAGGTAGAGTTCATTCTTGATACTTGAAACAATTATTTCATTACTTGCTTATTCTCAGAAATCTCATGCACATATACAAAAGTTGACAAGACATGTTTTCTCCTACGTCAAGCAACACATCTCAAAATCGGAACGTGTGTGTGTGTGCTAATTTCAATCTCAAGTTTCATGCACATATTCAAGATCAAATCATGTTAATCAACTCAAAGTCGAGATTATCATCAAGCATTACATAGGCCTATTTTCAAACAACTTCTCCACTAATGATAGTTACTCCCTAGACTTGGATCAAAAGGATTTTTTAAGCTTGTAATGTAAGGCCTTTGGTGTTGGCTTCACAGAAAAGATAGGATATCACAAAGAAGAGAGCATAAGCATGTAATGTTCATATTTGTAGCACCAAATTGAGCTTCTCTTCTTTTTCTTTTATAGCCTTGGCTCCTTTGGGTCTTATTTAGTCATTTTTTTCTCAAGGCTTTATATCTATCTTTTTCTTTTCTCATTATTCATTTTTTTCAACTATAGCTCATCAAAATATAGCAAATTATGTGAATCTAATGAGAATCATTATACTCCCTTTAGGTAAAGATAATTCTTTCAATTTAGGCTCATAAATGTGGGTATAATGAGTTTGCCAAAGAATGTTGAATGGGGGCTAATAGTATGTTAAACATGGTAAGCTTGAAAGGCTCAAACGGTCCAAAGATCGCCTAGATCATTTCCATGTCAAGTTTGTAACTATAAAATTTCGCCTCAAAGTGTCATCATCAAATAAGTTCTAGGATAACTCTAAGATGCTCAAGACAAATCATCAAGTTCACAACAATTATCACTATTCCACATGCAATCCACAAGATCATGACTCAATGTGCTCAATATATTTCTCATTCTTGACATGCTAACTCAACAAAGGATATTCATGTACAAGTCTAACAATCATTAAAATTCAAGTCTGTATGCATAGTGAGATCAAAATCCTCATTGAATCACTACTATAATTCATTATTTTCTAAAGTTTGAACTCTTAAAAAAAAAATTAGCTCATAATAATCGGACGATTCAAGTGTCAATTAAGCACACAACATGTAGATTAAGCAAGTAAAAGATGCAAGTCACTCCCCCAAACTTAAATTAAACATTGTCCTCAATGTTTAATAGAATCAAAAGGGAAAAGTAAACTCCCCTGATCAATACGCTTGCATGAGGGTTGAGGAATATTGTCTTTTGAAAATTCCACTGTTGTAGGGGTTCATTGCTCCAACTGAGTACCTAGCAAGAGAAGAATGCAAATGGTCAAATATTCGACTCGAGAGATAAACAAACTAAAATGCAAAAACTGAAAATAAAACAAAACTAAATAACAAAAGGATACGCTTGGGTTGCCTCCCAAGAAGCGCTGATTTCTAGTCTTCGGCTTGACCATCAGAAGCAACCATCAAAGAGCGGCTGTCACCCATAGTAAGTATCGTATGATACCCCTAATGGGTCTTCATTCAGTATGCCCTCAAGATTGGCAAGATTGTAACAGTGTAAGCATCGCTCCAACAACATTCGTCTTAAAGTGGCAGACATGGGAAAATGATTCTTGACTTGGCTTCATATCTTGGAGGATGTAGTGCGGTGAAGTTGGCATCGATGGAAAATACGGATCCACATATGGCATAGAACATGTCTCCATCGATGGGATCAAATCGGAATCTTCAAAAGTCTCTTCCTTCTCCAACATCACACTCGACTCATCTTCACATGGGAACTCCTCGGATGACATCTCTAAAGTAGGCTCAATCTCTTGAAGAGGCTCAAGTTCCCTTGAATTTTCCACATGAGTAGAATCACTCCCCCAAACTTGGTTGATTGAGTGATCATCATTATATAACCAAACTCGGTTTGTCGCCTCTTGATTTGTAGCCCTCATATCTTCCTCTTGGCAGCTAGTTGAAATTGTTTCCATGAGGACCGCCATTTGCTGCTCCAGGTGAAGCATAGAGTTGGTTTGGCACTCCAAACTCTTCTCAGTTGATGCCATGAACCTTACTAAGGTATCCTCTAACTGATTCGTGACGTTTACAGACCTATATCTCCTCTCTTCGTGATGTTCAAATGGTTGTGGCGTATCAATAGGGTAGTGAGGCTCCGGTGGGTATTGGTGACTCCAACCTTGTAGTGAAGGATCACAATGCCAGTGATGATCGAAGTCCGCCATATCATTGAACAAGTGCACCACACTGTCCTTATCTCTATCAACCAGGGGACTCCCAGTCACCAGTGCTCCGCTCAATACCCATTCTCGTGTCTGTGCATCCAGCCCTTTGAAGAAATATTGCATGAGAGTATAGTTCGAAAAGTTGTGATACCAGAATGTGTTGGCCAATTCATTGAATCTCTCCCAAACAGCGTAGAACGGCTCGGAACGTTGTTGGGCAAAGCTTGTGAAGATTTGTTGATGTAGCATCTCCAAGTACCTCACAAGACAAACAAAACAAAAAACAAAATAAATATAAATATATATATATTTTTTTTTTTAAATAAACAAAAATGGTAAATTACAGTCAAAGAACCTAGTATGATATTACTAAAGTTAATCCCCGGCAACGGCGCCAAAAACTTGATCGCTTTTATTTTAAACAATTAATTCCAATCTAGCGATTTTAGACCAGAAGTGCACGGTGTCAAGTTTTAGTATAGATAGGAAGAATACGGATTGTCGAACCCACGGGGACTAACAAGCAAGTACCAAATAAGACGCTTTTGACTATATTTAACCTACGATAATTAATTAATAATTAAACTAAACTAAATTAATCTACTATAATCCAACCAAAATAATCGACAATCACGAGAAAAGTCCACAAGAAAGAATTATCAAGACTATGATTCACTGTGATGACCTGGGATTATAGATGTTAATCCCGGAGTGTTAATGACCCCTAAAGTTGTTTTACGTGGCGATTTCGAGTTTAATCTTAGTGTTGGGCCTATCGGGCTCGTCTATTTGAGTAGTTGGGATCGTTGGATCCCGAGGTTGAGATTGTATTCTCATTACGGTGTAAAACCTAAGAGTTGGGTTTTTAGTGTGACTCGGGATCTGGGGTGCTTGTGTGGGCACCGGTAGGGGGTTTTGGAGTTAGAGAGAGAGTTTTTGAAAACAGATGATTTTTAATGAATCATGATGTATTTGTGGGGCTATTAGTATTTCGGGGTATTTTTGCTATAATACCAGTTGAACCCGAGATTTTAATTATTGGAACCATTTTTCCTCACCTTGCCCGTCACTCTCTCTCCCCGCTACTTCCCGTTTTTCCCCAAGCCCCGCCGCTTCAAGCCGTGCGCCCGCCGCCGTCCGGCCGCCTTCCGGCGCGTCCGACCCACTACCGGCTTCGTCTCTTCCAGGTGCAGCTTCCCACACCAACAATTCGAAGTTTCGTCGAGAATCGCGTTCGGATTTGCCAGAAAAGCGCAAGGGTTCGAAAATTCAAATCTGTCCGATTTGGTGCTCGATTTTTGGTACATTTTTTGGGCTTTTCTTCAGGTGTTTTTGGGGGGTTTTGTGCTGTTAATTGGGTCGAAAATTTCATACTTTATGGTTCAAAATTTTGTTGACAATTGGTTCGAATTGTGGTGTTCTTTTTTTTCGAAAATCTTGCTGATTTTTGGATAGATTCTTATGCTTCACATGGTTCAGCTTTTGAGTCTCTTTGGTGATACTTATGGTTCGAATTTTGCCCTGTATGCATGAGGGTTTGGGTTCGAAAATTGGGGTTTTGACAGGAGGGGCGATTATTCATGTTGTTGATTGATTAATTCATGTTTTAGATGAATTATGGTGCTTATTTGGGTTCGAATTGTGTTGTGAGGGTTCAAAAATTTATGGGGAGTTCTTGAGCAATTTGCGTAGATGTCTCATTCGATTTCCCTCCCTGCATGTGCTCTACCCCGGGTCTTTTAAATTGTAAATCGTGTGTTGACAATAATTTTCTGTATGAGGATTATGGGTGTGCTTGAGCATGGGTTGCATGTTCGTAAATAATTGTGAATTATTTATCGTGTTAGCACATCGTTCCTCGGGGCATGGAACTCGAGCAAGGTTTGGCTCGGACTTCGGAGATTTAAGGTACGTGCGACGTACGAGCATTACTTTATATGAGAGCATTTGTGAAATGCATAATGTATTTTGATTGCATTAGATGGCTATGGGTATGGTTATAAATATATATATATATATATATATATATATATATATATATATATATATATATATATGTGTGTTGATATAACTATGGAACGACCTAATCCTGACATCGCTGCCACAAGTGTGGGTAATACTAGAATAGTATAACCTTACATGATATATGGGGTACTGATTTTATATGACCATTGTAGGGCATTGAGATGCCTGAGAATGACTGTGGAATCATGTAATCATTGTAAGACATTTGAGATGTCTGAGTATAATGGAGAATTGGTAAAATAAATGCGAGGCATTTGAGCTATCTGTGATTGATAGCGAAGTTGAGAAATCAGTATTAGATATTGAGATATCTATATTTGTATGTATAATGAATTTGGAATCATTAATTATTGATATTTGAGAATGAGGCATGCGGTGAGTTAATCGATGTGTTGATTTACTGATTTTTGAGATTTGATGAGTTTTATGATTGTGAGAACAGGGACAGTACACGGAATCCCGGATGAGGACGTTGCCATCCAGGGAGTATCATTTAAAATTCATTAGTATTTACTTTTGTTGTATATTATGAATTTCATTATTGTGATTATGGGATTTTGTGTATCGGTATGCTCACCCCGTTGGGGGCTGTCTCTGTTGGGGCAGGTGAACAGGTACATCGATGGCTGTGGAGCTGAGCTCGAGCTGTTGATTGGATGTACTCCCAGGATCGTGGTACCAGGGCTTGATGGAGCACGGTATCGTACAGAGTACTTATATACACCCGAGGGTTATATACACATTTATGATGCTCGTATGTGAGCACGGTTATACTTGTATATGGGTTGTATATAAAGGCATGAGTATTTCTCTCTTTCATTCTATGTTGCATGCAATTAAGGGTAGAATTGCTAATGATATGAGAGTCATTGGTGTATTATGTGGGTGTTGAAACCCACTTATGTTGTCTTAGGTGTGGTGTCTTCCCTGGCTGGGAATTTACTTAGTGTTGCTGTATTCTGTTGAGTATGTGTTTTCCCAGGCCGGGAACTATATTATGTGATGTGCTTTTATTTCGGGATGGCTCTATTTATGGGGAGACTCTACCCAAATTTTTATAAAAGTCCACAATGTAAAAAGTGGTGTAATGGGGATGGAAATGGGCGAGATCTATGAGTCTATTTGTTGGTAGAGATGATCTTAATGTTGAATATTAAAGAAATTTTGTAATTGTCATTCAATGGTAAAGTATCATCTGAGTTTCCCGATTGATTTTATTGAAAGCATGTGCCACACATAATGATTAATACACTAATCAAGGGTTAAACGCTTGGGGTCCTTACATTCACCAAACCCAACTTTTACAATTCTCTTCTCCATACATCTCTAAGGTGACGGGTTTTCCGAATTTATTCAATATACTCTCCCGAGCTATATTAAATCTAACATCAAATTGAAACTAGTAACTCTTGTTCACTTAATTAACAATTTAATATTGAATGCGCTTTATGAAAACCACTAACTCTAGATTAAACAACCCAAAGCTATCACTCGTATGTGATTTTATCTCTCGATCTTAATCTTTAACACACGGCATGAATTATTATATCGTATTATAATTTTATCTCTCGATCTCAATTATAATAAAATATCATTCAAAGGGGATCAATCCTTTAAAAGCATTAAGAACAATAACACATGCTCATAGAAGATGTATGAATTCAATCAATCAATAATATTAAAGGAAAAACCGATCGATCGAGATTGAGGTTCGTTCGATCGCCAATTTTTTGTGACCGCCGATAGATCGAGATTGATGGCTCGATCGATCGGCTCCTTTTTATTATTATTTTTTATTTTCTTTTGTTTTTTTCTTTCTTTCCCGGCTTTGACGCGTTCGCTCGATTTGGTCATTTTTCATCATTTGTGGCTCATTTCCTCTACTTTTATGCATTTCAACATTGATTCCTGAAATATAGAAATATATACCAAAAACCGTAAAATAATCCAAGAATCAACACGAAAACCATTAGAAAATCGCATCTAAATAAGTGTAAAAACGACACTTATCACAGAGGAAGTGATGCGATTTAGGTTATAATAGATAGATTATCCAAGTCCGCACATTTTATACCGTATGATCGCACCTACTCGTATAAGAAAATGGCACAATTGTATGTGGGCAAAGTGGTTCGGATACATGGAGTACCAGTTTTGTGATGCCCGGGAAATAATGGTATTAATCCCGAAGTGATAATGATCCTTAATGGATTTTAATTGTGGCAATTATGAATTAATTACGGTGTCGGGACTCCCGAGGATTTTAAATCCGATAATTGGAGTTGTTGGATCCAAGGGTTGAAACCGTATTCTCATCGTGGTGTTAAACCGTGGAATTTGGTTTTTGGTGGGATCTGGGGTCCAGGGTGCTTTGTATTGGGGTTGTTAATGGAAATTGAGATTGAGAGGTAATTATTGAACACAAATGATTTTTAATGAGTCATGATGTATTTGTGAAGGACTCGGGATTTTAGAGCCTTGATGCAATATATACCAAGTTGACTCGGTGTTCAGGACACAATTCTCTCCTCTCTCTCTCTCTATCGTTCAAAACCCCTCCCTTTTCCCCCATTTTTCCCTTGGTGCATAAATCGTTGGAAGCTCAGCTCGGGAGCTGAATTTCTCAAAGATAATAAGGTATTATCCTTCCCCTCGCATTTATCTTCGATTTGATAGTAGTATTGTGGAGTATGGTTTAGTATATGTTGAGTTTGAGTTTTGAAAATTTTAAAGATTTTGGGTTGGTATGTTTTAGGAAGATTTATGGCATTTGTGTGGAGGATTAATTGTTTAATGGGTGTTGGGGTGGTTTATTTGGAGGTTTTAAACCATAAAACGCCATTTTTGGGCTTGTTCAGAGCTCGTCGATCGATCAGCATCAAGGGCCCGATCGATCGCGCGTATTTCAGAAAAAGGAAGACGGTGAACAGTTTCCTCGATCGATCGAGCAAATCTGCCGATCGATCGAGAAGCTCGGGCGATCGATTGGAGCATCTGCTCAATCGATCGAGCGTAGGTGAAATTTGGGCACCAACTCTCGGGAACTCTCGATCGATCGAGCGCTACTGGCCGATCCATCGAGAGGCCCTGTTTTATGGCATATTTTGGGTTGATGCTATGGAATCGATGCATGCTTTGCCCGGGGTCTTTTTAAATAGTTAATCGTCATTGACTGATGATATAATTGGGGATTGTAGACGTGCTTGGGCACGTGGTAGCATGCTTGTTTTTAATTGCGAGTTATTTATGTGTTTAGCACATGATCCTTTGGGTCACGGGACTCAAGCAGGGTTTGATTCGGACTACGGAATTATAAGGTACGTATAACGTACGAGTATAGCTTTAAATATATTATTGCAATTGTTGTGCATGAATAATATATGGTTGTTGCAATAACTTGATTCGCATTGGGAATTATATGGTGCCCCTTTTGAGCAAGCAATGATTGGGATGTGGTCACCGTTGAGCGAATATTGGTTATGACGCCGCTAATGTAGAGCGAGCGATGAAATTGAACTATGGAACCATTAGTGATATATATGGAATATCTGTAATCATTGATTAATGATTTGATATTATTGATTATGGTATCGGTATGTGGCAAACGGATTAGTTAATCAATGTAATGATTAAATGGCATTTGGGAATTTGATGGTTTCGGTTATTTTGAGAACAGGAACATCACAGGGGATCCCGGATGAAGATGATGCCATCCAGGGAGTATCTTTTAATATTCATAGCCTTTACATTGTGTAAATAATGAATTGTGATATCGTTCTTATTGGATTTGAGGTATTGGTATACTCACCCCGTGTGGGGGCTGTCTCTGTTGGGGCAGGTGGAACAGGTACAACGGTAGCTCCAGCGTTGAGATCGAGCTATGGATTTGAGGTACTTCCAGGATCGAGGTACCAGTGCTAGTATGGAGCACAGTATTTTATACATTAAATACACATACTTTTATTCGATGCTCGTATGTGAGCACTATTATGTGTATATGGTTTGTATAAAAAGCAAGGGCCTTTCTCTTTTCATTTATGTGTTGCATGCAATTATTTAGGGATTGCGAAATGAATTGAGAGCTTGTTAGTGTATGTATAAAGGTGAATGTCATGTTTATGGACTATGTTGGAGGAAAGTTAGACATTATATGGAATTATGCAAGAAATTTTTATAGATGGTGTTTTATGCCATGGTTGCATGTAGCTTTTCCCTACATACATGATTGTATGCACTAATTGTATGGGTTAATACACTAATAAAGGGTTAAGGGCTTGGGGTCCTTACAAGTTTCCATTGTTTCCGACAGAGATCCAAGATTTATATCAAAATTTTGGAGCAATTTTCAGAATGCCATGGGTACCAAATTAGCGACTAGTACCGTTTACCACCCTCAGACTGATGGCCAAACTGAGAGAACCATCCAAACACTATAGGATATATTGTGATCTGTAGCAATGGACTTTGGTGGTAATTGGCAGGAATCACTATCATTGGTCGAATTCTCCTACAACAACAGTTTCCAGACTACTATCGGGATGGCACCATTTGAGGCTTTATATGGCAAGAAATGGCGATCCCCAGTATGTTGGAATGATATTGGCGAGAGGAAATTGACACAACCTGAGATCGTAGAGGAAATGTAAGAAAAGATTGAACTAATCCAAAAACGAATGAAAGCAGCTCAGCACAGACAAGCCAGCTTTGCCAATAAAAGGAGAAGACTGTTGGAATTCCAAGTTGTGGACACAGTATTTGAAAGTGTCACCCTTCCGTGGGACAATGCGTTTTGGACTCCAATGTATGTTATCACCTCGCTACAGTGGTCCCTATCAGATTGTGGAAAAGATTGGATCAGTGGCATATCGATTAGCTTTACCACAACAGTTATGTTGCTACATGATGACTTTCATATATCTATGCTGAGAAAGTATGAACCAGACACATCCCATGCGTTGCAACCTGAGGAGATTGATGTGGACAGATCTTTGTCCTATGTGGAACACCCAATCAGAGTCTTGGATAGAAAAGAAAAGATATTGAGGAATAAGACCATTCCTTTGGTACTCGTACAGTGGAGCCGACATGGCACAGAAGAGTCTACTTGGGAATTAGAGGCCAAGATGCAACAAGAATGGCCACACTTATTTGAAGATACTTCTATGTGTTCCATGTCAAATATTTATGATTTTTTGATGTATCTTTAATAAGCGAATAAATTTAATCTATGTTGAATACGCGTCTTTTCTGATTTCGAGGACGAAATCTTTTTAATTGGGGGAGAAATGTAAGGCCCCGTTACTAATTAATCCGGTTTAATGATGGTTAAGCAAACCCGGATAATTAAAAGTATGATTTTCAAATTAAGGTGTTCTGGATAACGACGCCCTGTATTCGATTGAGATAAAACACATCAAAATACATATGTATTTATAGACTTATACACGGCCATATATATAAATAAGTATGCATACAAGATACGCTTTAAGTGGTGGATTAGAGACAAAAATAAAATCCTAGTCAATTCCTAGATGACTTGACACTTGGGTGTTTGATGGACACATTGAATAATCTTGCAAGAAATAGCATTAAAGAAATCAAAAATCCTACCCCACTACCTAGTAATTATCTCCCCTTCCCACCTTTTATATGCATGATCTTTGTCATTCACCAAGACAAAACCTCTCTCCTTGCACTAAAGAAAATCATCCCTTTTCTTCCTCAAAAGTTTTCGAAAACTTCAGCCATTCCTTCCTACAAAATCCTTGTGAAATGTTGAGTAAAGTTAACATGCAAGATCAGATTTGGAAAGGCATCAAGCCTAGCATTAGGAAATGGTAAGGATGAGGCAAGAATTTAGAGGCATTAGTGTCTTGGAAGGAATTCAAGCTAAGGTGGAGTTGGGTTGGTGTTTAGTGCTTAAATCTCCTAGCTTTAGTAAAAGTATAACATATTACTTCAGTATTATTAGCTTGGTTTGTTGTTGTCAAAAGATGTTCAACAGATTTCATCATGCATGTGTTTATGGTTTCGAAAGTTCAGTAAAGCTAAGTTTCGAATTTGGTAATGGTTTTCAAATTAAAGTTTTAGATCTTTCATTTACCTTCGATTTGATGGTAAATTCATCAAAATTGGAGTTAGGATGAGTGAGTTTGCTCATTTTACTAATTGTGCACATTTTGAGCTGCATGTGTGTGTAATACACATGCAGTGGATATTTCGGGTTCCTGACAAAATTGTGTTAGGAATTTAATATCAGTCTCTTCATGAAAGTTATAGATCTTTAAATTTTTTTTGTTTTAAAAAAACGGACACAAGCTGTAATTAAAATGAAGGAGTTATGATGTTTCTACCAAAGTGCACAGTTTGAGATCTGCATGTTGGCGGAAATACCCATGCAGTGTGTTCTTTGGGTTCCTGAGCATTTTTGGCTTGGAATTACAGAAAATGTCATTTGATAAGAGTGGTAGTGCTTCCAATTTGCTATCAAATGCCACTTGAATAACTTAATTTGAATTTAACACGAAAAGGTTATGGCATTTTTACTAAAATTGCTCAAGCTGGTAAAGAAAGTTTAAAATATTACGTATTTTGTGTTCAAACCCTCTTTAGATGGACGAACCAGCTTGACTTTATTAAATATGAAATGTAGTCCTTGAGTTGTCAATCGTTTCGAACTAGAATCGAGTAATTTAGATGTTGTATGAATTTAATATGATTTTTTTATGAAAATGGGTCAAGCTGGAAAAAGTGTAAACTCCCCTGTTTTTCCAGCAGTGTGTTTATGGCAATTTTACCTAGGCTAAATGAACGAATATAAAGAATTACTGAACTGATGAAATGTTCATTTTTGAGTTAGTTTTTAAACTAAACTAGAACCATGTGTTTTGGATAAGTGTCGTACAAGTTATGGGCCGATTACTATGGTCGCACAAGCTGAAATTTTAAGAATCAATATTTGGGTCAAAGTTTAATAATTACTTTGATTAGTATGAGGCTAGTAAATAACTTTATGTTATAACTGGAATTTAAATGAACAGGTTAATATATCCCAAGGTTGATTCGAGGAGTATTCGGTAGAATTAGCATTGGTCTGAGGTACGTGAAAATCGGTTCTATCACGATGTCTGACAAAGACAAGTGATGTTCACGGAGTATGATTTACTTGTCATTATTTGATTCATATATGATTATATGACATGTTGAACTACTGCATATGTGATTATATGATACATTGAACTGCATGATATGTGATTACATGATATATTGAGTTGCATCATATGAGATTACACGATATATTGATGCATGTACATTAGGCATATCATATTGATCTTACAGCTCCTTTGATACCATTTGATTATGATGAGAATTATAGTGTCATGGGGACGCTGGGTAAGGTGATGATATGCAGTTTAGGTAGAAAATGTAGTCACGCGCATTGTCGTCGGACCTAGACACGAGGGATGCTGGGCACAACACATCGCAGTGTGTGTATCGCCACCATCTGCTCGAGCTTGATATTGTTGATGATCTTTCCTTTGATTTGGGACATATCGACACTTTGAGATTGTTATACAGTATACGCGTTGCATTCATGTACGACAAGCATCGCATACTTTGTCATACTATTGTGATTTTACCTGTTTATCGTACTGGGGATTCTGACCCCCCTTCATGTGGGCTGTCATGTCTTTGTTGTGTGGGCATGATAGGTAGTACATGTGGACGTTCTGCAGATGCTCGAGATGATGCATCTCGGAGTACCGGAGCTCCTTGAGAGCGAGCTCAGGTTCATGTTTTTATGTTTGCGTCCCAGCTTGTTGATAAACACTTTTAAATAATTAATTTACTCACCGGGGTATGCCCCGAGCAGATGTATTTTAAGTATGAAGTGTTTGAGATTTGATTAGTACTTGATTTATGAATTCTATGAACTTATGTTGGATGAGAAAATGGCATTACATATATTTTCGGTATTGACGGAAAAGTAAATTGATATATATATAATATTATCGAAAAAATTGTAGGCCAAGATTTGGAACTTTTAAAATATATCCCGTTGTTTACGTAATAATCATCATCGTATGATAATTAAACGCATGATTATGATCGGGCCCTCACAATATTTGTACTGGATTTCATATTTGATGGATTATGTATGGAGATGAAACTAGTATTACATGTTTTCAATATTTCATAATGAGTAATATGTATTATGTCAAAACATATCGAAAATTTTTGGGCCACGTGTCGATAAATTTTAAATAATCATCTGTTGTTTACATTAAAATAATCATTGTGTGATAATTAAACGCATGATTATGTTCGGGACCTCACAATCTTGGTCGAATTCTCAGCTGATTTGGTTTTCCAGCTGGACTAGTTACATAGCTTGATCGGGTCGGTCAAGCTTTACTTGTCAGTCGGCTGGCCTGGTCTTGTTAAGATTTGTTGGTCACACAGCTGACCTGCTTCTGTTCATCTGTGTTGGTTGTCCAACTAGTCTATTCTATCTGTAAGGCCTCGCTACCTTAAGTGCGGAATAAAGGCATAAGAAGAGCTAAACATGCATAAGTCAGAGTATAAGGTTCATGTTGATGCCTCGAGCTTAAAGGATTACAATGCCAAAAATAAAATTCCAAAAAGATTAATTACATTCCCAGCAAAATGAATGTTAAAGATAAGCTTTACACTACTCCTAGAGTAGAGACTATACAAAATGAATCTTGTCCTTCTATACCGATAGCACTCCTCACAAGCTCACCGCATCAACCCGGTCCTTAGCCCTTCATGCCAAAAAGCTCCTACAGGAACAACCCCAAAACCATGAGCATATAATAAACCATAACCACATCAACAAGATTATGATATAAAAATGCATAAACCGTAAATACAAATTATTCCTGTATTTAACGCATTCAAATGCTCCTTTTGGTTGTCCCTGTACCACAATCATAATCAACAGATTATAATACCAATAATGTATGTCATGATATGCACCAGTTCCATCAATACCGATAACCGTTTTCCAGTCTTATTATATCAGTGGCAAATACCCCTCGCGTTGACATGACAGCGGCATTAATACCCCTCGCTTCGACATATTAGCGGCATAATATCCCTCGCGATAATATGACAGCGGCATTATCCTCGGTTCGACATATTTGCGGCAAATATTCTTCATCGCTATAATATGACAGTGGCAAGTATTCTATCATCGCTTCGACATGAAGGCGGCATGTATTCTTCATCACTGGGATATAACCTCGACTTACAATCACATGCACCAATGCATCCAATGTATACATGCAACCATAATGCATATTCCAACATGTGTATACAACCATAATACATAATCCAATATGTAAAAATACATTTTACCGTCCGATGCCCATACGTCTCACTACGTACCTTTGTTCCAAAAAGTGGAAATGTTGTAGGACTTTATCTCCTTGGTTGTGTTGCCACCTGGGAAGGCTCTACACAATCACACAATCACACTATCCAATATTAGAAGCTAAATAATTGTCCAATACCAAAATCCCAACAAAATAACCAAAAACAAAATAACCAAAATCTCAAAATTTGGCATCTCGCGATCGATCGCCATCATGCCCCGATCGATCGCGAGATCCCACTGTTCGAATCTCCAACATTCTGTAATCAGCGATCGATCACCAAGTTTGGAGCGATCGATCCGAGACTCACCGATCGATCGCCCCAACTTGGCGATCGATCGCCAAATGCTTCTGCCCGGCACTGACTTCGCGCGATCGATCGCCATGTCCTATAAACGCGAAAATCGCCATTTAAGCGCATTTCATCTTCTTCAACCTACACAATACATAAAAACCAAACTCCATCCATACCAAAACACCAATATTACACCATAACAACCATCAATAGCAACAAAATCCAAAACCCCACCAAAAACACCACATTACAAAATCAAACCCTTTTTTAAATCCCTAAAACACAAACCCATTCCATTCAAAACATAATAAACAACACAAGGAGGGGTTCATACCATATGAAGTTTCAAAAACTAGCAAGAATCAAGCAACTCAAGCTTCTCCTCTTCCTCCTATTTTTTATCGATGAAGCAATGGGAAATGGGGAAGGGTTTTGTTTAAGAGAGTGATGAGAGAGTGAGGTGTGATGGGGTATTGTAGTGGGTTTAGTTACAACCAAGTCCAAATATTTAACATGATGTATAAAATTACCCAACATGATATTCTAAAAGCATTTTTCAAAAAATGCATCATTAGCCCAATTAAACATGCTTTCCAAAATAATTAATATCTACCACCAAATAATCATGCCAAAACCCAATTTCCACTACATACAATACATGCACCCTGAAATGTACTAACAGGTCATACCCACCGCATAACTATACATTTCACCACCATAATTTAATTTAACACCATATTAATCACATACATAATTAATGGCCCAAATGCACATAATTATTTCAGGGATATCACACTATCAATTTTCTTGATTGCTCTATTCAGCTGGTTGTTCGCCAAACTGGTCAGTCGGTTCTGTTTTGTTGCTAACTCAGCTCATATGTTATATTTAGCATAGAACTGGCAACTCCAATACATTTCTTCTTCGATAAATAGGACCAAAGTACCAGAGCCGGTTTGACTTCAGTAGGTTGTTTACTTTGGACTTCAATTGTCAGATATGAATTGCATCAACCTTACTGCACACTTGATTAAAATATTAGCAACACAATGACATGTTTTGTTAACATCATAATTAATATTAATCAGTTTCCCAGAACCCAACAAAAAATTTAATAAAATATTGAAATTTTAATTCTTAAGAGAGGTGGATGTAACACAGATGTTGTGCCACATCTGTATCCAGAGTAAAAGGGAGGCACAAGGCGCAGCAGGACATGATCCAGTCCACTTTTGATTTAATCGATTAAATTTGTACAAAGTGAAAGAAATTTAAAATAATTGAATTTATTTTGAAAATTGTCCACTAAAGTCGATTAAATTTTGTTGATACAGACCTTGTCCAGATGTGGCAAGAACCTCGTCTTCAAGTAAAGTTCATTTTTAAAAAATTTGGAAATGATACAGACCCGATATGGACTCCATGTACTTAGGGAAACTTTTGGGAGATTTATGGAAATGATAAAGATTCTTGGATGTATTTCCAATGAGATTCATAGCAATTTTGATAATGTTGATCATAAGAATTTGGAAATTTTCGAATTGATATGAAATGTTTCGACTTGAAGAAGTCGAAATACTTATTCTGGGATCTTCTCGATAGGGATGTATTCGATACAATATACTGCCATGTGAAGTTTCTGTTGGGTTTCCGTACCCCGGCGCCAGATCCAAACGCAGCGGAAAATAAACAGTAAACATATCTGACCCGTGGACGGAAGATCGCGCCTGATTCATATATTATCATGCAAGAATATCAAATAAATGCACGAAAAGAGAATTACCGATAAAAGCGAAATCAATCTGATGTCGGTGGTCCTCGAGTCCAATCAATCTGACCAGATCTACAAGCCAACACCAGTGCTAGTGTGGCGTCGGCGTTTCTATGAGATAGTGTATTGTTTAATGAATGGAGTCTCTCTTTTTTCTCAGAAACTAGAATGGCATATGTATAGGGTCATTAAGTAACTAATGGGCTTTGGGTGCATAAAGCCCAATAGGCCAACTTTTGGCTTGCAGGGCATATATGCTAACAATCTTCCACTTGCCCAAAAGCCAACACATGAGCACTAAACTCATAATCCAAGTAGGTCAATCCAATTGAATAACTTGATGTACAAATGATGTACATAATTATGAGATAAATATATCATACTTTTTAATTTTAGAACTTTCTATAGATGGAACCTTTCCAAACATAGAAACTTCACTAAAGTGAGGAGCTTTCAAAAATTAAACTCATATCTTGAATATCAATCACACAATCTTGACCACTTAACATTTAAGTCTCAATTCTCATCGATGGATCGGCGGCCGGTTGATTGTGACCCAGCGAGGCTCAAGTGTATCATAGCAGTAGGATCACAACCTTTGTGATTTTAGAAGTCAAACAACTTCTTTGGGCTTACCCTGAATGCCCAATTGTCAATTAAACTCCTTTAATAGACAGTGACCGAAATAAAATTTCAGCAACAACCTACCGATCGTGGGTAGCGCCTAGCATCTGCGCTTCACAAAGACCTAGATACAAATGACTAGCAACGTACGAGAACCTATCAGCCATAGTTAGCGTGCAGTACATTCCTTTCACTCAATATGTCCCGATTGAATCTAGGGCATTGGTCGATCGAGGCCCCTTATGATTTCAATAACTATGTATTTGTTTCACGTTATATGATTCATTGTGTGCGTATATGAAAAACTCATTTTTCACAAGCGCTACCCACTCTGGCCAGAGATTCCTCGAATCATATATAGAAAAACACATAGGACATCCTGGTTCATCAAGACCAGTGATGAATCCCCAACGACAATCATAGGCCTCTGACAGCATCACTGAATACCCAAAATAACGACTTTATGACCCACATGTGATCAGTCATTAAATCAAAGTACACAGCTATTTATCAAGACCTCGATGACGCCTCGGGTCATGAGGAGTAATGGTGCACAACTATGACTAGAGATTCTATACTCGACAAATGGTAACCACTTATAGAATTCCGAGTAGGGTCGTTCAGTGAACTCATTCCTAATGAGCACCTATTCATGTGTGCTGACTTCTCCAAGCCAACGCCGATGAAACACGGCGCACTACACTAGACACATCATGAATACTAGTCTCTAACAAGTCTATATCGATATCCCATTCTCGAAGGCTCATCGACCAGGAACATTTAGAAATCGCAGTCGAGAATGTATTTCATGGTCACCATCATATGCGTAACCACATTCTATGGACTATAGCAACTTCAAGTACTTCGTCAATACATCAAGATGCATGGGTAAACAGATGAAGAAGTGCCATATATATTAATATTCAAACAAAGATTTGTCATAATAAGATTATAAGTACAATCAATCAACTATTGATTTACTTAATCATGTATGACAACAATATCTTTCACTTTCCCAAAGCCAACTACTCATGTGTCTTAAGGCCATCTTCCCAAGATGTCTATCAGACACCAATTATTGTAAATGCTTTGTCAGTGGATTCACTATATTTTTCTGTTGAAGCGATTCTCTCGATAATAATGTCGCGTCTACCATCTCTCTCATTAGATAGTATTTCTCAATATATGTTTGGATCCTGATGAGATCTTGGCTATTCATAATAGCTCAAATATTGTCACAGTACACAGAGACTGTGTCAACTGCACTAGAAATTACACCCAACTCTTGGATGAAATTTCTTATCCAAACTGCCTATTTGCTGCATCGTATGCTGCAATGTATTCAGCTTCAGTGGTGGAATCCAATGTGGTGTCTTGCTTAGAACGTTTCCAAGAGACATCACCATCATTGAGCTTAAAGTAGAAATATAAGGTACCAATGTCATCTTTTCTCTCTCCTCATCAATCTTAAGACCCATTGACTCGAGATATGGATACTATGACATATTATGAAGTAACTCATTTTTCGACTATTCTATGCTAAACCCTTTTAGCACAGTGTTTATGTACATAGATTGAGAGATCTCAAGCATCCTTTAGATCTATCACTATAGATCCTTATGCTAAGCACATATGACGCTTCTCTCAATCTTACATGGAGAAATTAGTAGATAATCATGCTTTAATTGATTAATTCAATACCATTCACAATGAGCATGATATAATCGACTTAAAGCATCACAAATGTAACCATGCTCCCACTAACCCTTTTGCACACACATATCACTTCCGGATTTTTAACAAAACCAAGCACTTTGATGATGTTATCAAAACGGAAGTTCAAACTTCGGGATGTCTTCTTAGGCCCATAAATGGACCTCTGCAGTTTGAAAACATTTTTCTCAGCCCAATAAGTTGTAACGCATTTGGCTGCTACATTTCTACCTCAATGCCACCACTGAGAAATGTTGTGTTCACATCCATTACTCATATCTCATATTCATAATATAAAGATATAACTAATAAAATCCAAATAGACTATAGCATCACAACTGATTAAAAGTTTCTCACAGACAACTCTTTGCCTATGAGAATGACCTCTTCCCATCAGTTAAGCTTTGAAGATCGCTACCTTTCCATACACTCCAAGCTTTCAATCTTAGATCCATTTGCAGCCAATGAGAACAATTCTCAAAGAGGATCTACTAAGGTCCATACCTTATTAGAGTACATGGAGTCTATTTCAAATTTTATAGCATCTCGCCAATATCCCAAAACGATGTCCAACATCGTCTCCTTGAAAGTCCTAGGATCACATCCATGGTCAAAACCATTTTGACTACTTTCTGGAATAAATTCAATTTAGCAGGAGTTCTTGAAACAATTTCAAATCTCCTTGGTGTGTGTAAATCAAAGGTTGTGATTGACTCAATTAATTTCATCGTTTTCATTTTTCTAGTGGTTTGTGGTTCTTGAACCCTTTCAAGTTATATTATTCTGTCATCATTTCTAATAGAAACATTTTCTCTAGAAAGATTGCACTTGCGAAACAAACACTTTGCCTGCAATTGATAATATAAATTTCCACAAAATAACATAGGATGGATCAACTATCCAACTCATCTCCCACTGGCTGCTTCACATAAGCAGAACAATCTCAAATAAGAATTTGGATTATTTTTCAGTCCATATCGTATATGGAGTTTTGGTCACTGCATTGGTATGAATTATATTCAACAAATATGTAACTTTAGAGAGTTACTCAGAGAGAATCACATTCTCTTAAAGATAACTCAACATCATCTTGCACTACACATGTAGTGCTCCACATACGTCCATATGAATCAAATTCAATGGACATTCAGCACATGCTAAATATATGTTGGATTTAAGTTATCATTCTTTTTATATTCTTTGAATATATTCATACTAATCATTCATAAGTTCACCAGATTCAATAAAACATGCATTCTTAAAAATACTGCAAATCACATTTGCATATTTAAAAGAATATCATTCTCTATCAAAATAAGAACATTGTTCATGATTAAATCTAGAACAAATAAATAATTGCTCAAACCAGTCCCTAACCAGTTCAAGATTTTATATTAAATAAATGTTTCAAACAGTCTTTGCAACAACTCTTGCTACAATGGTTTCACCTTCCTAGGGCTCTCTACTTCTTCACATCACATGCAACTCTTTGCAAAAATGCGAGCACAACTGGCATCATATACCAAAGAAGTAGAACCAATAGAAACATTTAATTTTAATATATAACATACCCTTTCTAGAACGCTTCTAGTCTAGGCATTCCTTACAATTTTGCGCAAGTGGCCAGCAGTGAAAATATAGATGCCTTTCCTTTCTTAGTTGCTACTATATCCTTTTTCGTCTTTTGAGGTTGGGCACCATTTCCCTTCCTCTTCTTTATCCTTGAACTCTTCCTACCATTGGTAGAAGATTCGACAAGAAGAACACGTTTATCCTTTTGAATCAAGGACTCATGTGTTTCCAACATTTTGACTATAAGATCAAATCTACAGCCAGTTAATGAGGATTTGTCACATTCAGATTTTCCAATTTCTCAACAAGAGATATTTTTCTTACACCATGCTCATAGACCGAAACCCCATCTCGCATGTGAAATGAAAATAGTTCTTTTGAAATCGTGAGTCTCTGTAATCACGTCCGTTCACCAAACAACATTTGTAGGTGTTGGAAAATATCAGCAATGAGAACGAATTTCTCATATCTGTGTTGAAACTCATTGGTGACATTGATGCTATCATATAGCACCTAGCCGAGAGATCATCGTCCCACCACTTCTCAAGTGCGGCGATCTTTTCATGAGACGAACGGGGAGACACTTCAACAGGAGGCTCCCACCAAGGGTATATATCAACCTTTTAGAAGCAAGCACTATTTAAAAATTAATAGTCAATCAGAATAATTTGGTGCGGTTACTTTGTTTGTATCGAGAATTGATGCAATCGGATTCACGGCAATCACAATACTGAGAATAAACAGAAAATACATGCAAACCGTTTGATTATTAATTAATTCAAAAACTATGGACTTTAGTTATTGAATGCTCCCACTAAATTTTTCGAATTCGTCACCCTCATGACAAATGAACGGAAAATCGTATTTTCTTAGTGGGCTTGGAGTCCAACTAGCTCATGATAGCCCCGGGCGAGGGTCCAGCCGACCTCATGATACTAAAGGTAGCTCACAATTGCATCATATGTAACCCCCAAGATATTCGTCTCGTGATTGACATAACCCTACGGAGGCAGGCCAATTATGCCTTCTCACGTCAAACTAACCCATCCCACGGATGGTAATGTCCGCCAATAAGACCCCACGAGGGTGAGTAATCTTAAAGGTTAATAGAACCATATCCATAATTAAGTGGCAGTTAAACACACAGCTTTCTCATGCCAGATGCCCCCCACGAGGGTGAGACAAGACACCTGACACAAGTAGCGTCTCATGGCTTAACTGTTGATGGAAGACAGGAAGCAACAAACTCCTTTGATCTCCCTTTACAGTTTGATATTAAATTTTTTGAATCATATTCAAAAGAGGGATTTAATAATTTTCAATTCTCATCAAGTACTTGTTTGTTTGTTTGCCGGATTCATGCAACTATGTTTTATTCATGCAATCATATGTACTAATAAAACATACAAACAAACATTTATCATACATCACATGCATAATAAATAAATATGGACGATCACGGCCTTTTCCTAATTGATCCACGTGAGCCATACGTGGATCACAAGTCTGTCTAAGGTGATGCAGGTATGCAATGCAATCCTATTACATTTTGTTTCCATCATACAAGTCTTGATCTTGGTGCTCCGTCTTCAATCTTGATCTCCCACTAATTCTAAAGATTTTTTACATTTAAATCGTGCAAACAAGAGAATAGGGATACAAATCCAGGGTGGGATACATCAGAAAAATAGAGGGAGCAGGCTCGCAGGCCCGATAACCAAAAATCACAATAATAATGAAACAATAAAAAACCTAAACATTCACCTAAACACATTGGTCAAGGCCCGTAATCATCCATCATACAATCACAACTTATGAAATTAAACATTAAACTAAACAATTACATCATATGTAATTGTACTAATTACATCACATGTAATTAGAGCACAATAATTAATTTATTCTATCGTTTCCCACTAATCGCATCATTAATTGAAAATAAAATTAACAAATTAAATAAAACCATTTTATTTAATTTCTAATTAATTAAATTTCAATTAATTGGTAAAATCTCTATTTTACCTTTAAATCATATTAATCGAAAATAAAATTAATAAACTAAATGAAACACTTTCATTTAATTTCTAATTAATTAAATTTCAATTACTTGGTAAAATCATTATTTTACCTCAAATCATAATATTAACCAAAAATAAAATTAACAAATTAAATGAAACATTTTCAATTAATTAAATTTTCAACTGAATGTAAAATCTCCATTTTACACTTAATAAATTAAAAATCACATTTTTAATAAATTAAGTATTATGATTTATTATTTCAAAAATAATATCCGGATAAAACATCTAAAATGACCCAAAAAAAATTTATAAACTCCAAACAATTTGGATCCAAAATTAAAAACAATTTTTCACACCAATTTTCAAAATTTCTGGTCCAAAAACTTCAAAATTCGAAAATAGCCCAAAAAAAATTTAAATTCCAATTTTGTCCCTGAAAGCCTAGCAACCACTATTCATCATCATCTTCCCCAAATCACTAGGGTTCGAAACCCTAGCCAGCCGCCGCCACTGTTCAGGAAACTGCACGCCGCCGCCTCCTCACCCAAGTCGCTCCATCACTGGTTATAATCGCGCGCACGACGAGCAATTCCATCCTAGTCGCGGAACCTTTCCGCCAGCTGTGAAATCGCGAGCATCGCTACTGGAGTCGCGGAACCTTTCCACGCTCGGAGATTCTTCCTACGCCTTGGTCGCTGGGTTTGCGAGGAGCAGCTGGCCGCATGCATTGCTGCGAACTGCTGGCTGTCTATGGAGATGATGACCGGAAACAGTTTCCGGCACACGGGTTTTGGTTCGATTTTCTATATTTTTCCGGATTCCATAATTTTTGAAAATTTGAAAAGCGATTAATATTGTTGGGAAATAATCTAATAAAAATTAATTATCAAATACATGAATCAAAACGCAACCTGGCTTTGATATCACTATTGGGTTTCCGTACCCCGGCGCCAGATCCAAACGCAGCGAAAAATAAACAATAAACAGATCTGACCCGTGGACGGAAGATCGCGCCTGATTCATATATTATCATGCAAGAATATCAAATAAATGCACGAAAAGAGAATTACAAATAACAGCGAAATCAATCTGATGTCGGTGGTCCTCGAGTCCAATCAATCTGACCAGATCTACAAGCCAACACCAGTGCTAGTTTGGCGTCGACGTTTCTAAGAGATAGTGTATTGTTGAATGAATGGAGTCTCTCTTTTTTCTCAGAAACTGGAATGACATATTTATAGGGTCATTAAGTAACTAATAGGCTTTGGGTGCATAAAGCTCAATAGACCAACTTTTGGCTTGAAGGACATATATGCTAACAGTTTCAGCTCTATCTATACGAGAAATATGATATTTTGTTTAAAAATGAATCTATTTTAGCCAATTGAATATTGATTATCTTATATCATGATTTGTTTGATTTATCATAAGACACTTCTTTATATTTGATAATGGATTTCCACCCTGGTTATTATCACGTGCACATCCGAAGATAAAATTTTCATAAGATTGGTGTGTATACTCGATATAACCATTGTGATGATAATTCATATTTGATGAATCTTTGTTATTTCAAAGTGAATATATTACATATTGAATATCTGAAGTTGATATTTTAGATTTCTAGTGTGAGATGACTTCAAGCCAGGTTGTCTAGCATGCATTCTGATTGTACAGAATCATAAATTTGTAAATTTTTTATTTTGACATTATACTCTTGTTGACTTTTTAAAAAATAACATTGTTCTGAATTGGGCAAGATTGACTATATTTATATTTTATGGGTTTAAATATATTGGGTAAAAATTGTTCGATCTCCTAACCTTTACCACATTTAGCACTTTACCTCATAACCTTTTAAAATGTACAATTAACCCCTTGAACAATTGTATGTAGTGCACTTAACCTCATGAACAATATTCGGGAATAATTTTTCGGAATATTCAGGCTGCAGATTCCCTCACGCGCGTCGTATATATCATGATCGAGGGTATGCATGTCTTTTCATGTATTTTCTGCAGAAATTTTACCAGTAAAATTCATCTACCGTGTGTATACTCATAAAATTCTATTTCATGTATTTTCTGATGGGTATAGTCGTTAAATTCCTACAGAAAATTCATGAAAAGAAATACATACCATCGACTGTGGCATGTGGGATGCACTGAGGGAATCTACATCAAGAATAAAAAAAATTATTCCCGAATATTGTTCAGTAGGTTAGGTGTACTACATACAATTGTTCAAAGAGTTAAGTGCACATTTTGAAAGGTTAGAGGGTAAAATGCTAAATGTGGTGAAGGTTAGAGGGTTGAACGACTTTTCCCCAAATATATATGACCATTGATTTATCAAGAGATTTACGGATATTGATAAGTTTATTACTCTGCTGACTTAAAAACAAAACTAGAAATTCTTTGGTCAGACGAGTATAAATCTAATCACCTTGAATTGAAGATTGGATTAATTACTTCATTTATTCTCATTGTTCATTCCGATACCAAAGGATTTGTAATATGGACCCTTTTTCAAAGACTTGAGCTATGTTGTGATATAACATGGCAAGTGGTCATAATCATAAAATCTCGTAGTTTTAAAGCTTACGAAATTTTGTATTTATAGATTTCCATTATAATTTCATTGAACATTTGATGTCATTGCTTATATTTATACAAACATAAAATCTCGTCGATTTCAAGCTTGCATAATCTGAGTAATTATTATCTTCGGGATACCTATCTGAATATAGATCTCTTTAAAGGGATTCTTACAATTTTTAATAGTCATTTGATTGCCTTAATATGCTAGATGAAATCTATATTTTATTTTGTATAAAGGGTCTATCTCTATAAATAGATGGCTCGTTGATACATCAAAAAACATAAAAGTTGTGGCATCGAAAATGATGATGTGGCGCCACAAATTTATGATGTGACATTGAAAATTACTAACGTAGCACTAGATATTTCTGATGTGTCTATATCCACGTCGCATTTCCATGAAAAATATATTGGACTAAAATTGCACCTTTAAATTTTTAGGACTGAATTGAAAATGACAAGTTACAAGACCAAAATTAGTACTTTAAGTTTGCCTAAATTGAATTTTGTTCTCTAATTGGTCAAAATGAGATTTTAGTGCAATAACTTGGTTTCTCTTATACTTTCCACGAGAGTGCTAACATGGTGCAACTTGGTAGATAATGTTGATATAGTGCCAATCATTAGTTGACATGGTAGCAAACCAATGAAAAGTAGAGAGGAAACGAAGTTATTGCACTAAAATCTCATTTTGATTAATTAGAGTGCCAAAATCCAATTTATTGTGTTACTTTGTAGATATTGCTAACATTGTGTTGATCATTAGTTGACATCCTTTCAGCATTTCCCCAAAAAAGAAGTAAAAACACAGTAAGGAAAAAGTCAAGTCATTATATTAAGATCAACTTACATAAAGAAAAGTGTTTTCTACCGTGTTTTTTTATGAAATATCAACCATGAATTCTATTCTTTGAATCCAACAGGCGGCAATTTTTGACCCTTTCGCCTTAAAAATAAGCACATATCCATTGAACATTTGTTTTCATTTCAATGGAATGTAGTGCTTGAGAATTTTCTTCAATGGACTATTGTCATTTGTCTGGATCATATGTTCTATTATTATAAAATGTATCATTATAATATATACACAACATTCTCGCTGTAAATATTTTAAACTAACCTAACTTTGTTTTTTGTACATAAATATTTTAAACTATCCTTATATTTTTTTCAAAAATAAAAAGTGAGGATAATTCAAAATAATTATTTTGATATCTAATATCAAAAAACGGACCCACGATTTTTATGCGGGCGAGCTAAACTAAACATAAATTATAGGTTTTTTTATATGAAAAATCAATTATTGAAAAATGATATAGTAAAACCTTAATAAATTAATGATGTTAGGACCATGAAATTTTATAATTTTGGGAGTTATTAACTAATCGATAAATTAATATTTATTAATTTAAAGATTGTTTTTCTATTCAGGGAATTTATCACGAAGACGCCATTTACGATTCTAAGACTATGAGTAATCATCTCAGTTACAACAACAAAATGGATGACGATCACTTGTTGGATTACCCGAAGTGAAACTGATGAATGTTCAAAGTTCCAAAGCTTAGAAAAAATTGTGATTAGTGTTTGAAAATCCCATTGAGGATGAAGTTGTGGATGATTCAGTACATTTAGAACCAGTCACACAAAAAGTAAGAACTCATAGCTGTTGGGTTTCCATCCCCCGACGTCGATTCAAAAGCAGCGAAAAATAAATATAAACAGATCTGAGTCGAGGACAAACGATTACGTTAGATTCATATATAAACATGCAAAAATCATATATAATGCATAAAAAGAGATTATCGTATACAGTGAAATTAATATGTATGTTGTGATCCCTCGAGCCCAAACAACCTGACCAAATCTGTGATCCCAACACCAGTGCTAATTTGGTGTCGGTGTTTCTTCAACGAGAAATACGTGATTGTGGTTGGTGTATTGTTATGTTATGTTCTTCTCTCATAGAGATTATAGTAATATATTTATAGGGTCATTGATTCACTAATTGGCTATACATAAATCCCAACATGCCAATATTTGACTTGTAGTGCATATATTATGCTAACAATATCTCACTTTCCCGAAAGCCAATACAAAGCACTAAACTCATAATCCAAGTATGTCAATCCAATTGAACAACTTGGTGTACAACCGTTACACATAACTATGAGATATAAATATATCGTACATGTTAATTTTAAAACTTTCTATAGATAGAACATTTCCAATACAGAATGTAAGGCACCATATACCTTAATCCCTTCAAGGAGACAAATAGAGTCCAATTTGATTATCAGAGTTATAATGTCGTGTTGAGTTCATTGAGCATTAGAGGAGTTATCAGATGTTCATACACAAAATAATTACATTCCCAATAAAATAAATGTAGTTGATAGTAGTTTCATACTACTATTTCATAGTCTACTACTCAAAAGCTTCTGTTGTTCTTCTACATTGTAGTTCTAGTCCTCACTTAGCTCAAATCATCAACTTTTGCCTTAGTTCACCTTGCCAAACGCCCATATAGGAACAATCCCACAACACGTGATATGGATACCACATTCATAATCATTAACAATCATATAACAAAATGCATAATACGATAGTACAAAAATTCCCCCTGTATTCAATGCATTTAACATGCTCTCATTGGTTGTCCCTGTTTTATAAATCATACTTATATTCATTAGAATATTATACAACTCCATCTATTCAAATGTCGTGACATTATCAAATGTCGTAATTTTGATTTTTTTTTAAATTTATTTTTATTCCATCTTTATGTTTAATTTTGATTGTTTTATTATGGATAAATGCACCATAATTTATGTAAAGCATAAAATAGTTTTATGCATGAATAATTAAGATGTCTAAGTAATTCGTATAGTTTAATTGATTAAAATATAGCCACAGCAGTTTTAATTGATTAAATTATTCATTAATCATGTGAATTACATAAAGTACAATAGACAATAGTTATATGAATTAAGATATAGCATAAAATATTTTTATGCATTCAGAATAAATGTCTAAGTGATTCGTATAGTTTAATTAATTAAAGTGTAGCCACATCAGCTTTAATTGATTGAACTATACATTAATTTTGTGGATCACTTAAAGTATAATAGACATTACATTAATTCAACTATGACATTGTTTTATGCATTCAGATTAAATGTCTATGTGATATGCATTATATGATTGATTAAAGTATAGCCACAACAGCCTTAATTAATTAAATTATGCATTAATTTCTCAGACATCACATAAAGCAAAATAGACATTACTTGTAATTAATTATATTTGATATAATGGAATTTATCTCACAGTAAATTTTATTATATTAAATATGTTTAATTAGGATGAGATATTGAATTATTTTCTTAATTTACCCACATGTATTAAGAATGTCGGATAATTCGATAGTTTTATCATAAAGTTATATGAATTTATTTGAATTAGAAATTTAGCCCACATGTAATTTCTATGTCAGGGATTCATTTGTTATTGCATGGTTTACATTGGTAAAGCATGTCATTTGGTTATTTGCTTCAAAATTTGTGGTAAGCATGTATTTTGGATTTTTATTGCGGCTATTCAACCTGTTAATTTATCTGATATGACATGTACAGTTCCTGAGCTCAAAAGTGATAACTAGAATGATCCTGAGACGTTTTCACAAGCGATGGAAAGTAAGGAATCCAAATTATGATTTGATGTCATGAATGATGAGATGGATTAAATGGCACATAACGGAGTCTGTGAGTTGGTTCAGTTACCTGATGGTGTAAAAGCCATTTGATATAGATGGGTCTTGAAAACAAAGAAAGACTCACTAGGTAACAATGAACAATATAAGACTAGACTCGTTGCAAAAGGATCCAGTCAAAAGGAAGGAATTGATTATACAGAGACATGTTCTCATGTATCTAAGAAAGATTCTCTCTGTGTAGTTATGGCATTAGTAATCCATTTTGATATGGATTACATCAAATAGATGTGAAAACGGCATTCCTCAATAATGACATTGAGGGAGAAATTTATATGAAACAATCTAAAGGATTCTCCTCTAGTGATGATGAGCATTTGGTGTGTAAGCTTAAGAAATCTACATACGGATTGAAACAAACCTCCCACAATGGTATTTAAAATTTCGTCACGTTATCTCTTCATTTGGTTTTGTTGAGAACGTAATTGATCAATGTATATACCATAAGGTTAGTGAGAGTAAAATTTGTTTCTTGGTGTTGTATGTAGATGATATATTACTTGCAACCAATGATAAGGGGTTTCTATATGAGGTGAAACAATTTCTCTCTAAGAACTTTGATATGAAGGATATGGGTGAGGCATCTCATGTCATTGGTATTAAAATCCATAGGGATAGATCCAAATACATTTATGGATTTATCGCAAGAAACCTATATAAACAAAGTGCTGGAGAGGTTTCGGATGAGTGATTGTTCACCAAGTGTAGCACCCATTGTGAAAGGTGATAGATTCAATTTGAATCAATGTCCAAGAAATGAGTTTGAAAAGGAACAAATGAAAAACGTTCTATATGCTTCTTGTGTTGGAAGCCTAATGTATGCTCAAGTCTGTATTAGACCTGATATTGCATTTGTTGTGGGAATGTTGGGAATATATCAGAGTAATCCAGGTAAATACCACTGGAAAGCTGCAAAGAAAGTAATGAGGTACTTTATGGGGACCAAAGATTACATGCTTATATATATAAACAAACTACTAATGCATTTCCACTATGGAGGCTATGTTCGTATTTGTTTTGAGGCTATCTTGCATGGTGTATGGATGAAGAGTTTCATTTATGGACCTAGAGTCGTAGATTCGATTTCTAGGCCATTGAGAAATATCATTGACGTTTGGACCTTGAATAAACATATGGTTTATTCATTAAGTAAATAAGTTAGTATTTGAGGAACATGATGCATTGTGATACATGGAAGATAATACTCGTATTAAGAGAACATATCGCCATGATCCATGTATTTTGGTTCTTACTGTGGCGAATGATGAAATATATGGACCAAGTGGGAGAATGTTAACATTTATTTTTGTTACACTTCCATTTAGTGTTCATTCATTTAAGTGTTAATTAAAGTGCTCATTTAAGTGTTTGTTCATTTAAGTGATCCATAGTATTTCACATTCATCTTCATATGCTCATTGATGGTATTGAGCTTATATATACTAGATGTTTGGGTCCCTAAGCTAATCAATCTATTAAGTCCTCAACACACCATCTAAAGGAGATTGATAAAAGGTTTAGAAGTACCCTTACAACTACAGCTTTTCAGGTTCCTGGATCAAAAGCAAATCAATGGCTGGAGGTAACCCGATCCTGAACATTTATATTTCCGCATATTCGATTTTGTGTGCCATATGTTTAGGTACATTAAAAATTTATTAAGTATTCATGTTAGAATTTCTAACATTCTTCTCTATAGGTAATCAAGATTCAATGAAACCACAAGCCCCATGCAAGAATGTCACATTCTTTAACGCCTTTGCTGTAACTTTTTAATACCGTTCACCAACAGCAACAAATATCACAGGAGAAGATATAGCCTAGAACAAGATCGTCAGTGGAGAAGTTCAAGATATTTCTCGGTCAAATTCTCGTGATCATGATGAACATTGTTTAAATCATTCATTTCAGGATTTAGATGGCTATATCTGAATGAAAATATTAATCATAACTGTGAGAAAGTATAAATCTATATTACATCTGCCCACAGGACCTTCCCACCTTTTAACAAACTACTGAGTCAACTAAGTCTTGTTTCACAACTTTGCATTATGATTTAATTTTGGTACTACTTCAATGGCTATATCTTTATATCTTCTGTTCTCACTTCTTGAATTTGGGCATCTCTTTTAGTTTGTGAAGGGCTTCAATAATTGTTAGTGGAAATGGAAGCATTTCAAAAAAGGTTTTTTTTTTTTTTTTAAATAGAAGCTTCACATCCAAACTTATATAAAGGTTCTTCATACTCCACATGCATTCCTTCTACACTTTAGTCTAGTCGAGAAATCTTGAAATATTTAAAACAATTGGCAAATGGTATTATTCGTCAACAAAGTAATGGCTTCATGGTAATTTCTTAGGTAACGAACCAGTATTTTTAACAAACTACATAACAAGAAGTTTCAATTTTTTTCATATTAAACCAGCAATCTTGTCATTTTGCCTTCGCTGGATTCACCCCGGGCGCAAGCATTGCTCAACGACAGGAAATATTTTTGTGACCGAACTGAAATCTAAACATTTGGATCAAGTTTACCATTTTAGTGTGATCAGTTGAGCATACGGTTGAACCAAGTTGAGCAGATTAGTATGATCAGTTGAGCAGATTTGTTGATTTGAATCGAACTGATCATACTTGATCAGTTTGAGCAGATTTGTTGATCAAATATGATCAGTGGTGTTTGAAATCTTGTTCTAGGATATATCTTGAACTTCTCTGCTGAAAATCTTGTTCTACGCTATACCTGCAGTTGGTGAACGATGTTACAAAGTTATAGCATAGGCGTTAAAAGAATGTGTCATTTCTTGCATGAGGCATGTGGGTAAAACCAATTATTCGGTAAAGAAGAAGAATAAGTTGTTGAATGTATTTCGTTGAATCTTGATTACGTACATGCAGGGAAAGGCTTTGATGATTGTATTGAGAATAAAATTGGAGTGAAATGCTTTGATGATTGTATTGAGAGTAAAATTACAGTGTGTTTTGTTGTGTGAATGACCAAAATTACAACTTTATATGATTAATAGGATTACAAATTGCAGATTCTGATAATTAAAAGGACTAAAATTACAGGTGATACATATAAATGACCAAAATCGTTGGCTTAAGAAACATAGTTGACCAAAATTGCTGATTTGAAATCACAATGACCAAAATTGATGCCTAGTAAAATATAATGGATTAAAAAAATACATTTTACCCTAATTATGAAAGGACATTGAAATAATAAGAAATAATGAAAGTAATTATTATTTTTCAAACTATAAATACCCATTGTTCTCTTTCGAAGAATTTAATATGATACATTTCACTAAACCGGTACAAAATCTTGTGTAGTTCTCCACGAAAACAACACGCCAGCCGCGGCAAATCACTTCCTTTCTATCTTGGGCGGCGGCGATGGCCGCGATACAAGTTCCCAACCTAACTGAGTTTTTAAAGTTGAAGATATATGATTTGTAGCCCCCAATCACTTTCTTTTATTGTATTTGAAGTTTGGTTTCTTTTACAGCATCTAGATTTGGTTTCTCAGCTACACCTCTCTCCGTAGCTGTAGTTTTCCAAAAAAAAACTCGTTTCTCAATAATTTTCCTAAATTTTTGGATTTAGGGGTATTCATCTTTTATGTTTTTTTCCAGCATATCTGGGTTTTTTAGATTTAAGATAGACAAAGTCATGAACACGAAGCATAATATGATTGAGCTAGAATTCATTAAACCGTGCTCGCTGTATTCCGCTTGAGCTCGAGCTCTAATGGAACAATATTGGAACTGTTCGACTCAATTCAGCTGATTTGCATCCACATTCAATTCAGGACTCAATGCGAAAAAGGAAAAATTTAGACTACCAGAAAAAATATTGAAGATGTGCATTTTATATAATTCAGTTAGCGTCAGAGAAATTTCATCCAAATTTTGAGAAATTGGACTTGATGAAGCTCTTCTTTAAACGCCATTTCACACAAAATCACGCCTCCCCACAATCCATACTATCTCAAATTATCCAATTCTGCAAAGCTGGCTTAATCCCGGAAGCCATCACCTTGCTGCACTCCTTGCCCCACCCCAATAAAATCGTTTCCAAACAAATCTTGTATGCGACAATTGTACACTCTTCCATAAAATCCTTGAACTTCACCCTCGGCCTTCAGCTCCACTGCCACATCATAAAGTCTGGCCTTCAAACTGATCGTTATGTTGGTAACATTCTTTTAGCCCTGTATTTCAAACTAGGCTCAGATTTTAACGATACTCGAAAACTCTTTGATGGGTTACACTACAAGGATGTCGTTTGTTGGAGCTCAATGATATCAGGGTATATTCGTGCAGGAAAACCCAGTGATTCGATTAAGTTGTATCTTGATATGTTGGATTATGGCATTGACCCGAATGCTTTCACTTTATCAGCGGTGGTCAAAGCTTGTGCTGAGCTGGGGGAATTGAAATTGGGGAAATGCTTACATGGGTTGGTGACAAAATGCGGGCTTGAGTTTAATAATGTTATTAATGGTGCTTTGATTGATATGTACGGGAGGAATTTTGAGCCAGGGGATTGTCACAAGCTTTTCGATGGAATGCTTGAACCAGATGCCATCTGCTGTACCTCTGTGGTTTCTGCGTTCACACGGAGCGATTGGTATCTGGAGGCATTGGGAATGTTCTGTTTAATGCTTAGAAAATATGGGTTTCTTCCTGATTGGTTTAGTTTCGGGAGTGCTTTGACCGCTTTGGGGAATTTAGAAAGACTGAAACAAGGTAAAGAAGTACATGCGCAAGTTATTACTGGTGGGTTTTGTGGGAACATTTTTGTCGATAGTAGTTTAGTAGATATGTATGCAAAATGTGGATTGGTGGGAGACTCGCAACATGTTTTCGATAGAATGGATAGTAAGAACTCGATTTCGTGGTGCGCATTGCTTGGGGGATACTGTCGGAAGGGCAACTTTGAAAGGGTTATTGACTTGTTCCGGAACATGGAAATGGATCTTTACAGTTTCGGTACGGTTCTACGTGCATGTTCAGGTTTGGCTGCTGGGAAGCTTGGAAAGGAGGTTCATTGCCAATATTTAAAGAGGGGTGGCTGGAGAGATGTGGTGGTGGAATCAGCTTTGGTTGATCTATATGCTAAATGTGGTTACGTGAATTTTGCTCACAGAATTTTCTTGGACGTGCCTATTAAAAATCTGATTACTTGGAACTCGATGATCAGTGGATTTGCTCAGAATGGGAGAGGTGGAGAAGCTATTAGATTATTTGATCAGATGATTAAAGAAAAAATTAAACCGGACTACATAAGTTTTATTGGAGTTCTATTTGCTTGCAGCCATAGTGGTTTGGTAGACGAAGGGCGTCAATATTTCATCTCGATGTCCGATGACTACGGGATCAAAGCTGGAATCGAACATTATAGCTGCATGGTTGATCTTTTAGGTCGTTGTGGAAAGATAGAAGAAGCTGAAGACTTGATTATGAATTCTGAATTTGAAGACGATTCATCACTTTGGGCTTCTTTGCTTGGTGCTTGTGCTACCTCTACTGATCCAACTGTTGCGGAACGGATTGCTGAGAAAATGATTGAACTGAAACCTGATTTCCACTTAAGTTATGTACTACTAGCTAACGTTTATAAAGCTGTGGGGCGATGGAAAGATTCTCATAAAATTTTGAACCAAATGCAGAAGAGAGGGGTGAAAAAAACGCCTGGAAAGAGTTGGATTGATAACAGTATATTGAATCCATCCCTTTCTGTGGATTTTCTTGATATTCCGAGAGAGATCTGTGAATAGTGAGTATGATTTTAATTAGTGGAGTATCTTTCACTTCGAGTAGTGTAGTTTTGGCTTTTTTGAGAACTTTTATTTATGAAACGGAATTGCTAAGAGCTTCTAGTTCAAGTGGCTCCTGGAGCTTCAACAATCGGGAGAGATCTCATGTTCAAGACCCCAAAACCCCCTTTGGCTATCAAAAAATAAAATTAATGAAACAAAACTTTTTAAAGAGTACAATAAACATCAGAATCCACCGAGAAGATATATGTGCCGTAGTACGTTGTGAATCCATGCCCTTCGGTGGATCAAGGCCATTTGAAAGGAAAATGCTTAATATGTGTGAGGTTAAGTTTAGTTATTTTTTTCTTTTCAACCTCAATTTCTTGAATTATTTTAGTTTATGCAGAAAATGCATGGGACTTGTATTTGAGTAGGCACCAGAATTGTGCTTGATGAATGCCGTGCAGACCAAGCACGTGGTTTTGTCACGCTGGTGCTTGAAATTCCTTTTAAAAGTCATGGTCAACTTACTCTTGTGGGGTTATGCTACGCAGTTCGTCGTCGATTATACTTGCTTCAGCTTCCTGAAATGTCTACCATCCTACGTTGTGTAAATCTTAGCACAACTAAGGATCGGTCTGCTTGTATTTCTTGAACTGGAATGTTGTTCCGGTGGCATGTCTGGAAAAGCTAAGATGGTTACGGTAGCTTATGCACCCTTTTCTTTATTCAAACAGCATGCACTCCAGCCTGTTGTGACCTCACCATTGTCATGGTGGTGTTGATGCTTGGTGATGTTATGTCGTTGATCTTCCAAACTTGTTTCCAATGCTCTTACACTTGTAAACGTAATGATAATATTTGTAGACGTGATGATAATTTTCTAAATATCAGCTTTGGTTTTCCCTCAAGAAAATTATCATTGCTCTTGCACCATATAAATTTCCCTCCAGAAAATTATTATTGCTTATCTAAAGGGAAGAAGGATTATATTTCTAAATATTTGTAGACGTATTGATAATTTTCTGGAGGGAAATTTGTTAAATTCAACCAGGAGAGGAATGGACTTCTGGTTGTTTCAAATAGCCAAGTAATCTTGTTTCTTTCCATGATTTTTTGATATATTTTCTCCTAGGAGAGCGTCCAGAGAACTTATTAGACGAATGGTTTATTCGGTGTCCTATCGTCGGATCCAAAGGCCCAAATTTTGTTTGGTCATGTGAGATGTACTGGAAAATGTGTGAACCATATAATACCAAAAAAAATTTGGCAATTAGATCTACCTTGAGAGCACTACCAACATCTCATTAACCAGCCTTACATCGACAAGATACCAAAGAAAACAACCCATTGCTCTAAAAAATACAATAACCACCATCAGCCTTCAGCCTTCAGCCATCAGCCAACACTGAAATTTTATTTATCCACAATCTTCGGAGTTGATGTTGAAGAACCTGAGAATGTTTGTCCTATCTTGCTGACAGGAGAATCTCAGCTAATGAGCGGCTCTGATTCTTCACCGGCGTGAAACGCCGTGCCTCGCATTGCTTGTTTTTCCTGATAAGAAGCCCAAGTAACCAAATAGAGTCCTCCTATAATAAGAAGTCCTCCAAGAATGCTGTGACAAAAGCCACGAAATTGTGATCCTTGCGCCTTGAAGATTGAGTAAAATTATACGAGATGCAACAAAACGAAACCATGGAGAGAAGGGATAGAATTTGTGACCTTCCAAGATAAACGGGGCTTCCAAGGAAGATTGTGGACAGCAATGTAGATGCTACGGGTTGCAGTGGGTAATACAGTGCAACTAAGGCGGGGCCAATAATTTTATTCGACCAAGTCAAAAGTCCATAGTTGAGGCCAGATGCTACAATTCCCTGCAAACAAAAAATAATAATAATACATCAGTTTACGATGCTTAATGCTTAAATAAATGCTTCGAGTAAGGGATACCATGCCAAACTCTGCTTCGTTTTGGAATCATGCTTCGATCAGATACAGAATCGTGAAGCTTGAATATTAACATTTTCAAACCTCGTTACAGATGCCATAAATACGATGCAATATGAGCGAAGGAAAAGGAATGACAAAAGGGGGGAACAAGAAATGCACCACGAGAATGTTTGCATTTTTTAGAAAAAGATTTCCATAATTGAATTGAAGAATGTGATGGATGCTTGGTTATACTTTTCTAAATACTACAAGCGACATGTAAATTTTTTAACAATGTGTGGATATTTTAAAAATAATGTTTTGGGTGACAGTATAATATAATAATAAAATTATTTTTGGGAGTGATGAAAACTTGACTAAAACAATATGATTGTATAGGAGAACGTGAAAGTGGAATCAAAATAATTTTTTCAATTTAAGAATTTAAAAGTAAAATGGTAGTGTGCTTAAGCCTTTGGGAAACATAGAGTCGAAGAGAAAACATAGCCCATACTTCTCAAGCCCGAATCTCTTAGTAAAAGAAACGCATATTTCATTTTGTGAACCGATATGGAATGAACTCAGTGGAGAGCCCTTGAAGACTATGGGAAGCAAAGGAACTCGTCCATCGTAAATGAAAAATATTTTAAATTTCTCAAAATTTCATAAAAATATAAGCTTCATTCCTCTCTCTCAAGAAAAGTACTCTGCATGCACTCTGCAACATTCATTTGTTTGCTACTTTAAAAGAAATGCTTTTTTACTACTTTCTCGCCTTAAGAGGACAAGAAGAGGAAAACTTACAGCATATGACACTGCAAAGACCTCAGATTGAGTCAACTTCCAGTCTGTTGACTCCTTTGTCAGGGAGAATGCAGTTACTACCATAAACAAAACACCAAAAGTGTATGAATATGCCGTCAAAGATATGCCTGAAGGATATCTGGCTAAAACCGGAGCCTGAACACAATATAGAAGCATAAGCTAAAAACTCCACGATCAAAATCATTTGAGTGATTAAAGTCAAGGAGATGCATTGATAGCCACAAAGAAAGTATAGTGTCAATAATATTAGAAGACAGATTGAGGTTGAAACATTTTATTCAGTACATGTAAACACAAACACAGGAACTCATGTTTAAAGAACAGACGAACATAGTGAAGAAAAACCCGAGGGGATGACAAAAGATACTAGAAACTTGGAGCATCTACTTTGACATGTTATAATCCACTCAGACTCGTCAGAAATTAAAAATTAGTAAAATGTCAAACTAAGCCATCATAACTAATTCTGCTCACTAAATTGAAACATGAATATCAAATTTTAATCCAAGGATTGTTCTCTCTTGAAAAGATCGATGCCAGGAAGTATTATGTAAAAACATTTATGACTGAGTGCTGTCATATTATCTAAAATATACTTGGTGCTATAACACAGCAATAAACAATAAGAATTATCAGCACCACAAATTATCCGAGTAAGGAAATATCCTTTACCTTCACAGGCTTAACTTGTTTCAAATTACAAGCACCCGGATTTATATTTATTACCTGAATGGCTATATAAGCTGCCATGCACATGCAATTCCCTATCAAGCACAAGACACCTAGTTGCCAATTATCAATCCCCAGCTCCAGAACACTAGATATTAACCAACCAGAAGATTCAGGTTGACCCTTGGCACTCATGTCACTTTCTGCTGAGAATTCATTTTTTCTATATCCTAACAATGTTGGACCACGGTACACGGCCATTAGAATGGCACCAGAAACACAAACAATGGTACCTCCTACCTTTGCTTGACCTTCAGTCTTCAGCAAATTCACTGTTTCTGTACTGCACATAGATAATTGCACATCATGTTGCAAAACGAAAATAAATGTTGTACATATAGAGACAATTGAAAATGATATCCATAATACTCAAATATGATTCTCGCACCAGAAATGACACATAATGTAGAGGTGTGTGTTCATGAGCGTGAGGGAAGAGACCTGTGGAAGGCAATAGCACAAAGAGAATAGATGCACTAACCCCATCATCACAGCTAAAATAAATGTAAAGACTGGAATAGCAGGCTGTATGGCTGATGCATAACTTGGATTCGTGTAACCAAGACCAAGAAGAAACAATAGTTGGTTGGCAAAAACCCTAATCAATAGCAATAATGAAAAATAAATTGATGAATAGACAGACCACTGGTTTTGCATAACTTATAACAAAGGAAGAAAAGGCGAACTTAAACATCGCAAAAAATATTCCACTTACCCAGTTAAACCAAGAATGCAAAAAGCCATCAAAAGACTTCTGTTAAAAGGTGGCCTTAGCCTTCTGCAGAACAAGGGTACAAAAAACACCTTTGAGTGCTGAACTTCCAAAATACTCAACAAAATAAACTAAAGAATTCAACCCTTCATTAATTTTTTTAATGGTTAGCTCCAACTGAGATACTAGGCAAAATAGTAGATTTCTCATCATCTGTGATGAAGTGACTAATAAGTTAAGTAGTCTCCCCACCTATAAGGCTATCTTTTGGGTTTGGACTCTCCTCTCAATCATATTGGTACGAACTAAATTTCTCAAGCACAGAATCAACACAATATTTTAGGAATAAGTTCTTTAATTCCCGGAATGAAGGATAACTGAAATGAAATACAAGACTCTATTGCTCAAACAATTTACTCAAGAAGATGACATCTTCTTGCCCAAGCAAAGCTTGATGAAAATTCACAAAAATCTACTCTACCCACAACGATCATGCGCCCCTCGATTTTATGCCCTCCTGTGATAACTGTCTCTCTCCCCCCTTGTAACAAACTAACAACAATAACAAACTATTATTCCCCATTTTCTTTCTCTTGTTTTTAGCCCTCCTCTGACATTATTTGTAGGTTATGGGCCTTTCTCTCTGGGCCTCAGCAGAAAGCCTTGCACTTGATTTGGGTCTAGTCTTGCAATTAATGTTTCCGTAACATTACCCTCTCCTTCCAGGTTAGTCTTGTCCTCAAGACTGAATTTGGGAATTGAGGCTCCGCTCCATAACTCCCATTAGCCTTCTTGATATGGGAGGCATGAAATACTGGATGGACCTTAGTTCCTTCTGGTAGATTCAGCTTGTGGGCTACCTCCCCCACCTTCTGGATTATTTGAAACCGTCCATAAAACCAGGCTACCAATTTTAACTCTATGGTCTCAATTTGACTAAAACCCAATCTCCTACTATATGTGACACGTTTTGGCATTTGCATTTTTTTCCAGTCGTCGTTGTGCTCTTCTAAGAGTATACTTTAACTGTCTCAATACTTCATCTCTCTCCCCCAACTCTGGAGCCACGGCCTCCACTCTCGTATCCCCTGGAAGATAATGAACAAGTGATGGAGCAGCCCTGCCATACACAACTTCGTACGGTGTAGTCTTAATGGACGAATGGTAGCTCGTGTTGTACATATACTCCGCCCAATGCACCCAGTCAGCCAGCCCATGGTTTAGGATGTTCCGAGGCGAAAAACCTTAAATATGTTTCCAAGGCAACAGTTTAACGCTCCGACTGCCCATTCGTTTCTGGATGATAAGCAGAACTCATTCGCAGTTGAGTTCCTTGTAATTTGAAGAACTCAGTCCAAAAATGGCTTATGGATGTTGGATCACGGTCAAGGACTATGGATCGAGGCACCCTATGTAACCTCACTATCTCCTTTGCAAAGATTTCAGCCACTCCTCTAGCCAAATATGGGTGCTTTATCAATATGAAGTGACCATACTTGGAGAGCCTGTCGACCACCACCATTATTGTGTCACTGTGATTCCTGGAAATTAATTACCTTGATTAATTGAGTTATTGTGCTAATAAGATGTAATTATTGGTGTTGAGCAATAATTATGGAACAATTGGTGGAACGAAGATTCTAGGGTATTATTACACGGTATCGTATTCGTTGGATTTAAGGTTCGAAATTTTATGATCGTGCTGTATTCAACCCTGGAATCATATCGGTAATGGGATTTCGAGGTTAGGAGATTTTGGGCTGAGATTTGGGACGTATTTGAACGAGTTGGGGATAATTTAATTGACCACTTATTATAAGTGTTTTGGTACGAGTAATTGAGACTCGGGTTTTCGGAGCCTTGATACTATAAATATCAAGTTGACTTGGTGTCCGATCATTTCATTCGCTCCCTCTCTCTCCTCTCACCGTTCACTCCCTTTCCCCCCTTTTTTCCCCTTTGTTCTTCCCTTGAAGAAAAACTCGATGGAGCTCGATTCAGGTGAGATTCTTGAGCAAATTATTGGGTAATCTTCTTCCCCTCTCTATTATCTTTGTTTTGATAGTATTTTTGTAAGTTATGGTTATGGTTTTTGAGTTGAGTTGATTTTTGTGGGTTTTGAAGAATTTGGTTCTTGTTGTTTTCTTGAAATAAAATGTGTAATAATCCTTGTTGAGTGTCCAAGGATGTTTATTTGTGGTTGGAATCGAGTTGTATGAGATTATGGTATGGTTAGGTGAGGTTTTTTGGAGAATTAAAAATGGCGATTTCCGGGTCAGTGCAGCGACCGATCGATCGGTCGCATTGTACCGATCGATCGGTGCAAGGCCGTAGCGAAGGGTGATTTTTATGCGTTCTACCGAACCGATCGATCCGTAGCCAAAGCCAAAAAGCTGGACTTTTACCGATCGATCGGTAGGGAGCCACCGATTGATCGGTAGGCTGATTTTATGAAAATGAAAATTGAGTTCTTCCTTTGAATTTTGAGGAGCTTTTATTGGTCCATTGTTGATTAATTATTGGACATGAGTTTTCTTTGTGAGCATAAATGTTATGCCAAGAAATGGAACTTTATGAATTATCGGCTTTATTAATGAACCCTGTTTGGTTGATAAATTTATGTAGAACAGTAGAAATGAATATACTACTTGTTGGAGTTAATTGATAACTCAATGAATGAATGATAGAATATGATGGTTTGAGTAGTATACGGAATATGTTGAATCATGATTGATTCTATTGTGAGGTATGACAAATATATGTTTTACAGGATTAATAAGTTATTGATATTGAACTGATATTCAATATAGATATTGTCCGAGCCTCATGTTGTCGAGGATGGTCAAATCTTGTCGTCGACTTTAAGGTAAGTGTGACGTACGAGCATAGGTAAGTATATTATTTTCGTTCTTAAACGAATAATATATCTGTTGTTTTTTTAAATTAGTACGTAAAGACGTACGAGCTTTGTAAGCTATAATTGTTGATTTATGTGTTTATGGTGTTCGAAAGCACCTACGAATGTGCAATGGTTTATGGTGATGCCGTTGTTGAGCGTGCAATGATTTACGGTGATGCCTTTGTGAGCGTGTGCAATGAGTTATGGTGATGCCGATGTTGGCCGTGTAATGGTTTAGGCTGTCGCCGCTGTCAAGCGAGCGATATGATATAATGAGATTTAATGTGTAAATTGATAATCGAAATGCATGTGATTACAGTAAATCATTGTATGAATGATTTAACTTATTATCGACTATGGGATTGATGATTATGGATGTTGTGAGAACAGGCACAGTTCAGGAGATATCATAGGAGCTTGGTGTATTCGGGGAGTATTTTAAATTGCAGTATTATGTTTCGTACATATTATCATCCGTGTAATTGTTGATATTGAGATTATGTTGTTGGTATGCTCACACCGTGTGGGGGTTGTTTCTATTGAAACAGGTAGAACGGGTACGACTTGGGTTCTGGAACTAAGTCCGAGCTGTTGATTGAGGATGCTCCCAGGAGCGAGGTACCAGTTTTTGGTATAGAGCATTACATTTTATACAGATAGATACACTTATTTGTTAAATGCTCGTCTCTGAGCATTTTGATACGTGTATATAATTTGTATAAATGTCTTGAGGTTCTCTTTTCATTGTGTGTTGCATGCAATTTAATTTAGAGGAAATTGCTTAATGAATTAACATATTAGTGCATTACAAAGTGTATATGTATGTGATTTCTATTTCGTATTTGGGTACTTCCATTGAAAATTTTTATACAGGCCATGGCATAAGTGCGAGGCATATACTGAGAACTCTCTAATGCTATAAGTGTAGACACAAATGACCATGTTAATGCATTAATGACAAGAGTAGTGCCAGTCACAACCCTTCGATTTCGGCAACCCCATCACAAAATCCATAGCAATGTCTTTTCCACACCGACTATGGTATTGGTAAGGGCTGTAATAAACCTGCGGGGGATGTGGCCTGATATTTGTTTCTTTGGCATTCATCGCATTCAGCAATATAATGATAATCGTCTCGTTTCATTCTTTTTTAATATAAATTGGCTGCCAATTGACGGTAAGTACGTTATGCCCCCGCATGCCCTCCCATTGAAGTCCTATGATACTCTTCTAAAACTTTTCTCACCCATCTTGAGCTGACTGGCACCACTTTCCTCCCCTTAAATAGCATCAGTCCATGAACCAGCATGCAAGGAGATGGTCCATGGGGCTGTTCCTCCAATCCACTATCACTTTCTGTAAATATTCATCATGTTCCACTTCATCTTGTATCTCCCCTCCTTCTGACCAGTAGTGTATGCTCACAATTTTTAATTCCCCCTCTCACGACTCTTGATAATGCCTCAGCCACTCGATTGTGTATACCAGCCTTATAGACTACTTCAAAGTCATACACAAATAACTTGGCCAACAAATTATATTGATCAGGAGTTGTGATGCGCTGCTCTATCATATATTTAAGTGATTTCTTGTCTGCCAAGACCTTGAACCTCTTCCCAAACAAGTAAGGCCTCCAATGTTGAACTGATAAAACAAGGCCATCAATTCTGTTTCTTACACTGATTTGGCCAGATTCCTATCGGCCAATGCCTTGCTGAAGAAGGCTATAGGTCTACGTTCTTGCATCAAAATGCTCTAATACCCATCCCCGACGTGTCACACTCAATAATAAACTCTTTGCTAAAGTCGGGCCTTGCTAGTACAGGGGTTGTTGTGACACACTCCTTCGACTGCTCATTGCCTTTTGTGCTTCCTCTCCCCACTTAAGCCCATCTTTCTTTAATAATTCCGTCAAAGGCTTAGCAATCTTACCATAGTTTTGGATGAACCTCCGGTAATATCCTGTTAATCCTAGAAAAACCCTCGCTTCCTTCACATTTTTAGGGGCTGGCCATTCCCTAAGGCTGCTCACTTTCTTTGGATCTACTTCTACCCCCCTTTGTGATACCACATGACCCAGATATTATCAGCTCTTGCCCAAAACTACATTTTTTTTTTGTTTGCTACAAATTCATGTTTCTGCAATACCTCAAACACTCTCTTAAGGTGCCCCACATGCTCATCGCTTGACTTACTATACACTAGTATATCATCAAAAAATACCAACACATTTTCTTTAAAAAGTCCCAAAAATATTCATCGTACCATGAAATGTGGCTGGTGCATTTCTGAATTCGTAATGCCCCGAATTGTCCTAAAAGTCGTTTCTCCACATCTTCCTTCTTCACTCTAATTTGATGATAACCCGCCCTCAAATCAATCTTAATATACTAGCACCATATAATTCATCCAATAACTTTTCAATCACCAGAATAGGGTACTTATCTGGTATAGTAATTTCATTTAGAGCCCTATAATATACACAAAAGTGCCAACTCCCGTGTTTCTTCTTAACCGATATAACAGGACTCGAATATGGGCTTATACTCAGCTGTATTACCCTGGCCCTCGGCATCTCTCCAACTAGTTTTTCTAGTTCATTTTTCTGCCCATGTGCATACCTATAGGGTCGTACTCTCACCGGACTCTCCTTTTTAATTGTTATAGCATTTGTCAGTCCCCACTCCGGTGGTAAGCCCTGAGGATCCTTAAATACACTCTGAAATTCTATTATAGTAATTACACCGAATTTTGCCCATGGTGCCACATTCACCTCCTCCCCCCTTTTTCTGTTACAGTCAGTAGCATTCCAAAAAACTCAACTTCAGTAGTTTTTGCCAATGAAGTTAAAGTTACTTCCCCTACATTAAACTTCATGCTCATCTTTCCCCAACTCACCTTCACTTCCCCCAAGGTACTTAACCATGTCACCCCTAAAATTAGATATGCACCCCCTAACCCAAATAAATATCCATCAACCTCTATCTCACAGCTTCCCAATTTCACCCTAAGCCCTTCACATATTCCTTGCGACTCTACCCTGCGGCCCCCCTAATTTCACCCCAAATGGTCGAGTTGAAGTAACCGGTAATTTGAGCCTCATGACCAAGTCTTCCGACAGGAAATTGTGGCTTGCTCCACTATCGATCATCACTACTATAGATTGTCCAGCCACCCCTCGTATATTCATGGTTCTTGGTTGGGAAATGCCTTAAATTGAGAACAGAGATAGTTCTAAGTTTGTCACCTCTCCTTCACACTCCTCACCCCTCCCTCATTTGATTCCCTATCTCTTCTTCGTCGTTCTCCTCCTCTTTTTCCTCATCCTCCGCTAGAATGGTTACTCTAAGGGCTTTGGCGGGACATTAATGTTGTGGACTATATAATTGTCCACAACGGAAACAAAGTCCGTTCTCTTTTCTTCGAAAGAACTCTTGGTGAGAATAATAGTTCCCCTCCTTGGCTCTCATTTCTCCCTCATGTGCCCCTACTGGAACGTATGGTATCCGGCAGTGGTCATTACCAGGAGGTGCAAGGTTTACGAGAAATTTGTGGTTAAGATTTGTGGCTTGGTATTTGGCTATTTTTCGAAGGTGTGCTATAGTTTTTGGACATGAATCCCCCCAGAAAGATACTGAACGGTTTGCTCCTCCTACTTCTGCCACCCATTTCCATTTTTTGATGCCCATTCATCTCCCTTTCCACATCTCAGGCCACCTCCATCGCCCTCATTATAGTCAACGGGTTATGAGTTTCGACATGAAACCTCACTTCCTTCCTCAATCCGCTCAAGAAGTGCCATAGTGTTCCTCAAATCAGTTCAAGTTTGACTGATCAATGTTTCAAAAATCTCCACATACTCCCCCACTATCCTATTTTTTTGTTTCAATGCAGCCAGCCTTTGATAAGGATTGTTGACTATCTCCTCACTAAACCTTCACATCAGCTCCAACTTTAAAGTTTCCCATGTCAAAGTGGGAAAGCGCATCTTGATCCATTTAAACCAATGCACCACTACTCCTTCCATACACACGCCATCGGAACTCGATATGTGCTGGTGTGCCATTGATCTCAAAATATTGTTTTGTTCGTACCAACCATCAAAATGGATCCACCCCGTTGAACCCTGGCATGTCCTACCTCTTCAACGTGTGCCTTACCTCATCGTAACTGTAGTGACTTTCCACATTCTCATTACCCATCCCTTCCATGTATCCACCTTCCTACTGCCCATGACTCTTCGCCCAATTTTTCCACTTTCTGCCTCACCTCCCACAACCCGTTCTCCTTCTACCTGTGACCCATTTCCCAATAATTTTTCCACTAAAGCTCCGGCCATGTTTTGTAAGATCTTTCATCCTTTTCTCCATGCTCTGCTTCCACTCCTGGTTCTTCGAAAATTGTTATTGATTGACTATTTCTTGGTTTGACACTATTTTTCCAACGCCTCCAATTTGGAATCCGCTCTCGTGCTCGTCATGATTTGAAATCCTCAGGCTGCTCTCTAGATCCGGCAGGTCGGACAACATGATATGATCTAAATTTCTCAAGCACAGAATCAACATATATAGGAATAAGTTCTTTAATTGCTAGAATGAAGGAAAAACTGAAATTAAATACAAGACTCTACTGCTCAATTTTACTCAAGAAGATGACATCTCCTTGCCCAAGCAAAGCTTGATGAAAACTCACAAAAATCTAGTCTACCCACAATGATCATGCCCCCCTCGATTTTATGCCCTCATGAGTCATGTGGTTATTGTCTCTCCCCCCTTGTAACAAACTAACGACGATAACAAACTATTATTCCCCACTTTCTTTTGTCTTTTAGCCCTCCTCTGATAATATTTATAGGTTATGGGCTTTTCTCTCTGGGCCTCAGTCGAAAGCCAAAGCCCATCAGGGGATTGCCCTTGATTTGGGTCTGGGCTTGCATTTAATATTTTCGCAACACATATTGCCTAACATTGATGTTCTCATCGAGAATTGAGATAGTAGATGGGGAACATGGAAAAAGACTACCATCGGACTAATATTGGTAATTTGACCATTTGCGATGGATTAAGGTGCCTGATCCGAATGATGATAGATGAGGGAAAGTTGTCCATTGTGTGAGCAGCTGTGGATATCAGCATGTCAAGGGTGGACAATACTATGTTCAGATTGGTGGAGCATAATAAGTATAGGAGGCTCCCCTCATGAAGCCTAATATGTTGGATATGGACTCTTCCTCTCGAGCTTGTAGACTAACATTGTAAGGGTTCACATTGAAAAAACGGTACTTGTGACTAAAATCCTATATAATAGGGCTGAAAAGAAACATGTCCCTAGACCTTAAGGCAATGTTTCCTTACCTAGATAAGCAAGGCTGGGACAAGTAATAATAATCAATCATGTGTTTAGTTATGAAAACTTCAATTTATCTCATCGTGGGGAGCTTGATTGTTTACACCTATATTTTCTAGGGATAATTAATCCATGATTGAAAAATACAATTCTATTCCTTTCCATTTTATTTATGTTATATTTAAAATTTAAAAAATAATTAAAAAGATCTTTAATAAAAATCTATGTATAAAATATTTTTAAGTAAAAATAATTCAATGAATAATATTTATTAATGATATTTATAAAGCTATTGTGCAAAATTGAAATTTATTAACTACATTAATATAAAAAAAATTTTGATAAATACAAATACTAAAATAATTTATTTTGATAATAAAATAAGAATAGATGTGAAATAAATAAATAAATTTAAAATGGTGAAAATTTGTAATTAAGGTTGTTTAAGTAAGTAAAAACAGTAAATAGGAAAAGGGATCTTATTTTCTATTAAACTTATAATCACAATTTTATTACAGAAAATCAAACACAATATATTAATATTAATATTAATAATAAGAATCTAAGGCAAAAAAGTAACTCATCGTATAATCATAACTACAATCTCAATCATTTAAAGTAAACATACTATTATTTATCCAACATTATTCCATATCATATCTATTAGTAACCAGACTAACAATCACAATATAACTTATCAATATTATATAATATTATCCTTTCATTAAAAGTAAATGTAGCCTAAGAGCATAGAAACACACCGGCATAAAATTATGAGCTTTAATTTGTTTAATCTAAATAAAACTAATTTTAAAGGATAAGCTTTAGAGAGAAAAAAAACGATATTGACTAAAAACAATTTAGAAAATATTAAGTGATAGTTACATTTTTATCAAAAACATGGATACTCAATGTAGTGAAAATACTGTGATATAATAACCTAAAGAAAGAACAATGCAAATTATCATTTCACAAACTACATTTCTATATCAACATCATAGCTTTATGCACTAATGATCTGTTTTATTAATCAACTACTGTTTATGATCATGCATTTATCCACCTCTAAATTAAATATAATATAACTTTTTATATAATTTTTCTTGATCCCAACTTAAATTAAGAATGAGAAATTAATAATTCTGAGAACTTAATAAAATAAAGTTTTTTTCCAAAATTTCTTATATAACTCCATAATAGTATTGATGGCATAACTCAATGGTTTGCCAACGGCTAAATAGCCGTTGGCAATTATTTTCTTTCCCAATGGCTAGGGTGTGAAAGCCCAACGGTTATTAACCGTTGGGCTTTCAGCCTTGAATTTTTTATTTTTTTTAATTAACAATGTAAATACTGTTGAATTTCAACCTAAAAATTTACTCTTCATTCTACACAATTCTCTCAATTCTCATTCATTCTCTCAATTATGATTTAAATCTCTCAAATTTAATCATTTATATAAATTCTATCAAGTTTCCTATCACTAAGTACAATATTACTACTAATCATTCTTAACTTCTATTTAATTTAATTTCGAATAGCTATTATTATTATGGCTTTTCATTTAGCAGTGGTGATCGCAGTCGTGGTCGCCAACCACTCGGTTCCCAGGCGATGAGTTCGCCTAGACCTGACCACGGTTCAGAACCACCGGTTAGACGGTTTAAAAAACAGTGACTCTTAACCTTAACCTTCCTTGACAATTCCGGTTACGGTTAGAGCCTTATTTTAAAAAAAAATTAAAAATATTATTAAAATTTGAAATATTGTGTAAAAAGTGTTTGAATGTGTTTTCATCCATGGCTTAAACATATAATGTGAAATAAATTCAAGCTCAGATAATCAAAATGTGTAAGATATATTTGTTTGGTTAATATATATAAATTATAATACTATATTTAGATCAACAAGGCTCTTATAGCTTAATGGTTGAAGCGATAACATATATTTTAAATTGGAGGTCTTGAGTTCAAATCTACACCATAACATATATTTTAAATTTAAACATGTAAAAAAAATTAAAATAAACATTTGAACTGCCGGTTAACCGAAGGTTCACGGGTTAGCAAAATTATGACTCTTAATCGGCCGGTTACGGGTCGGACTCTTTGAACCGTTGACCCGGTTAACCGGCCCGTTGACCACGGGCCGATTCCGGGCAGTTCAAGGTCGATGATGACCCTTGGCTGGGTCTAAGTTCGCCTCTACCAATTCCCGAATTAAATGAAGAATTTGATTTTTTTTTTGCTAACTTTGATGCTGTCACCTTAAACATCGAAGCTCAGGAACCCAAACAATTGAAGAACCTTCCGGTTCCCATGAGAGACAACAAGCGAGTCATCTGTAGCCACTACCACATCGAGTTGAGCAACGACCCGTTCCAAAAGAAGCAAGTTGTGTGATCATTTTGATATCGAGCAAAAAGGTACGGATGAATTTATTGCAATTTGTAAACAATGTAGACCAATTTACACGTATAAAACTGGTGGTTCTTCCGGAAGTACCAGAACGTTTAAAAAACATTTAGTTAGAAAACATAATTTGATGAACAAACACTACAACCAATAAGTCGAGGAGCAACACGATCACAAATAAATCCCAAAACCGGCACAAATTTTGTTTTATCAGCAACAATTAGCCGTAGGTCACTAGTTCGATATGTCGTTAGACGTGAACTTCCTTATATATAATGTGAAGATTGTGGATTTGTTGATTTGCTTCTTTCATACAACATACTTCTAAACATATTTCTAGACATACTTTGCGCAAAAACTGTACAGAGATATTTGTTGAATATATAAATACTTTAATTGAACATATTTTCAAATCTGTCTTGTAGGGTGAGTTTGACAACAGATATTTGGATGAATGTTAAAATGATTTCATTTCATGTTGTTACTTGCCATTGTATCGACGAAAATTAGTGTTTGCAAAAGATTTTATCTTTATATGGATTAGATTGTTCACACAAGGGGTATGTTTATTTTAAATGTTTGTAAAACTTATGGAATGATGGTGATTGGTTTTTTCTTAGTAAATGTGTCATTTTTAGCAACATTTAAAGAAGTCACCGAACGTTTCTCCGGTGTTTCTTAACCTAGTTCTGTTTATTTTCTTCTACTAACTTTAACATGTTTTGCAAATTTATAGAATTTAGAGTAGATGAAGATTTGCAAGTTTCTGTTAGTTTAATGGATGGAAACTTTAAAAAATATCGTCAACAAATACCACATATGCACTGCATAGCAACATTATTATATCCTAGTCAAGGATTAGGGTCATTAGAAACATTTTTTTGAGTATTATTCATAATTTTTGGAGAAAGATGTTGACGATCAAAAGAAGTCAATTATGCATTCTCTCCAAAATCTGTTTCAAGTGCATCATTATTGAACAGGTAAAGGGATCATTGCAACAAAGGGAGGTGGAAGAAGAAGACAAGGACCAGAATTTGCAAAGGAGTCTCGGCAGGAAATAGCTTAAAGGAAACTGAGCAGCTTCTAGTACGTCGAATGAGTTGCAATTCTACTTGAGTCAAGATTTCATATCAGAAGAAAATTTTGACGTATTGCAATGGTGGAAGGCAAATGCATACTACTCCGTTTTAGCCATTGTAGCTAGAGACGTGTTCGTGGTGTAAGCATCAAGCCTTGTATCGTAATCGACCTTCTCAACATGTGACCGAATCATTGAAGACTACATACAGAAGTAATCTTTATGTTGATTCATTATGCATGCTTACATTACTCAAATTTTGGTTTGAAGCCGAATATAAGAATAAAATAAAAGAAGCTGAATTTAAAGGTCGTCATTCCGAAGAAGAAGAATGCGCGAGATAATACTAATCAATTTCGAGGAATAATATTAATTGTTTTTTATTTCAATTATTGTAACTCTTATTTAAAGAATTATGAATTAAGTATTTGTTGTAAGTCTAATTGAATTAAGTATTTATTGTAAGTCTAATTTAAACAATTATGAAAGAAATATTTGTTGGAAATTTGAGTTTAAATTAAAATTAACCAAGAAAGACCGTGGAAAAGTTGAATTATTATAAATGGCGCCTCAGTGCCAATTATAAACGAGAGAAAATGATGAATTATAGGGCCTTTTGGTGGCAACTTAGCGCCCAAAAACGGCGCCATTTCTGACTGGAAGAATTCCAGGCAGAATGGACCTCCTGTTCGAATTTCAAATTCAAATTTTTAATACCCGGATCCGATCCAACCAGGAACAGGGTTAATTGCACCGTACGGTTCCACCGGATTGGTTCCGGTTCCTAGTAAGGAAGCACCGGAACCGGTTCAATCCGGTCCAGTAACATCCCTGGGATAGACCTAAGCTTTCATAGTTTCATTATGCACGCCTAGCCTAAAAATGCTTAATACTTGACCTCCACCTCAACACTATACCGCGCTTCAGGCTTAACCTTCCTCACTACGATCAACTAATAAAATAATACTATGATCTAACACTCACAAGTAAACATATGCAGCTACACAGAGATATCGAGAAATACTGACCTTTCGCGGAAGTATGCGACAGGCGCGAGGATGGCGAGCGCTATGAGATCTCTGTAAACGCAAAATACGAACTGATTTACTCCCACGCTGAGTGCAACTTTGGTGATAACATGGTATCCGCCGTAGAAGATCTGCACCGCCACCATCGCAATATGAGCCTTCCACACATCAACTCCATGTGGATTCGCCGTCGTCGACGACGACGACGACGATGATGACATCCTCTTCAAAACAGCATGCCGATTCACACCACCGCCCACTTCCAGCTGGAGACATCTAGGGTTTTGAACTGTATATATTGGGGGAAATGCAATTGTGATTTGTGAGGTTTTGAACGGGTATAAGTTATTTTATTATATATTTTATTTTATTTATGATGCGTTTCGTTCGAGGATATGATAAGTGATTGATAGATTAAAAAGTGGATAATGAGTTGATAAGTAAACTAATGGATAAGTTATATTGCGCTTGGTTCGTATGATTAATGATAAATAAATTTTGTGTGGTGTACTTGGTAATTAAGTGGTATATATTAATTTTATTCGTAAAATGACAAAAATACCCTAGAATATGTTTTGCACTTATTTCTATTATTTTATTCCAATTAAATTTAAATTAATCAAAATAAATTTATCTATGTAATTTTAGTTATTAATAAAATTATAATTAATTATTATTAATCAAAATACCCTCGAATTATTTTGCACCAAACTTTCCACATATATAAAATGATCCAGTATTTTCTCAGCATGAATTTATTAATAAAAATTATTAATTTTTTTTAAAATAATTAAATATTCATGAAAAGACTTATTAACAATAATTTGATTAAATTATATTAGTTCATATAAGTTCATGACATATGTAAAATGAGGCACTTTATAATATAATATAATTTAGATAAACGGACTATAATTTAGATAAACAGATTCATCCTCAGCTTCGCTTCCATTCTAATCGCAAATTATGATTTTGCTCTAGATAAACAGATTCATGATATATATTAAAAATTCTTTAAATATTATTATGAACTTATGTAAAATAAATTAGTTACACAAAAATAATATAATTTGAATATAAGTAAATTTATAATAACTAAGGCATTATAAAGATCAAATTAATAGCTTTTTTTAAATTAATTGGATAAATAATTAAATATTTATAAATGTACTTTATAATGTATAATTTAGATAAATTAAACTCATAAATTCAAAAAAATTATTTAGTAATTAAATAAAATTAAAATAGAAATTATAAACTACTTATTACTAGAAATTATAAACCACTTATTTATAATAATAATAATATTAATAATAATTTATAATATGAAATTATATTATTAGAAATAAGAATAATAATAATAATAAGTTAATTTGATTGAGGGATATAATGGTAATAAAATACCACCATCACTCATTATCACACCAAGTAAGAGGGAAAAATTATCAATCAAATTATGTATAAGTAATATGTACAGTTCGGGTCTCATTCGGGCCCATCGGGCTATCCCAAAAAGTTATCCTCGAGGAGAGTATATGATGAAGAAGGTTGTGTCATCGATCCTCTGTTATCCTTGAGCAGAACACACCCTTTGTGATATCCCCGAAATAATTATATGCATTTGGGCATTAATTATGTCTATGTGATATTTATGGTGTTAATTAATTTAGTGTTGAATTAATTAATATGGTGAAAAGCTTAGTCATGCGGTGGGTGTGACCTATTAATGCATTTCAGGTGCATGTGATGCATGTTTGGAAATTGGGTGTTTGGCATGGTTTATTTGTGGTGGATAAAGATTATTGTGGTAAAGCATGTTTTAATTGAGGTTATGATTCATTTATGAAAAATACTTTTAAAATATCATGTTGTGATATTTTATATATCATACTAATTAATGGGGTGCCATTTTTAATCTTTAAACCAACTTATACCCCATTACCCATTTTCAACCCTCATTCCTTACCAATCACTCTCAACCCTACCCCAACCCCCAAAAAATCGTCCAAGCCAAGAAGGAGGGGGAGAAACCTTTGCAAAATCTTCATTTGTTGGATTCTTGGTAGGATTTGAGGCCTAATAGAGGTATAGATTATTCCTTGATGTTTTTATGAAGTTTGGTTTGAATTTGGTTTGTATTTTGGGGAAATAAAATGGGTTTGTTTGGGTTTATGGTGTTGTTGGTTGGGTTATGATTTTATGGTAAGAAATGTGTTGGTTTTTGTTGATTGTTGGTAGTATTGTGATGGTTGGTGTTTTTATTGTTAGTATTTGAAGTTTTGATGTTAATGGTTGAGAAGGTTTTGAAGGGAAATGGATTGGAGAAGAAGAAATGTGAATAGTGGACAAATCGCGTGTGCAGACTTCCGCGATCGATCGGGGCATTCTCCCGATCGATCGCGAGCACCAGGGGAGGCGGCAGTGTGCTTCCGCGATCGATCGCGAGTTTGGCGTGATCGATCGGCACAAACTCCGCGATCGATCGCGGAATGGAAAATTTTGGGCGTTGAGGCAGTGGCATCTTGCGATCGAACGGGGCCACCCATTGACGATCGATCGCGAGAAGCCAAATTATGTGTTTTTGGTTATTTTTGTGGGATTTTTGGTATCGGACTATTATTGTCTTCTAATATTGGTTTGTGTGAATGTGTAGAACCATCCCAGGTGGCAACACAACAAAGGAAGTAAAGTCATACCAAATCCCACATTTTGGAAAGGTACGTAGATAGACTTACGGGCACCCAACAGTACATGTATTTTATATACTCATTGGGATATGCATTGTGGATGCAAGTGTATATTGAATTGTGCATTGTGGATGCAAATACATGTTGAATTATGTATTATGATTGCATATGTGTATGTTGAATACTTGGTTCACATCCCATGAGTCATGGTTATGTTTAAATGATGATTTTAATGCTTTGCCGATGTCACTTGAAACGACGATAGAATACTTGCCGCTGTCATATTGTAGTGAGGAAAGAATATTGCCGCCAAATGTTGAAGCGAGAGTGTTGTCGCATGTCGCATTTGAGCGAGGTTATTCAATGCCGCTAATATGTTGAAGCGAGGGGTATCAGTGCCGCTGTCATGACAAGCGAGGTGCGTTTAAAATACACTGTTATAACAGACTAGGGATTGGTGATTGGTGAAAATGAAATGGTATTATGTCATAACATTTGTGAAACCATAATATAATCCATTGATTATATACTCATGAGTTATGGTACTGGGACAACCAAAAGGGAGCGTTTAAAATGCATCGGAATACTGTAAGTGTTTTCTAATTACGGTTTATGCATTTACGCCTTATAATCATATTATGTTGAATATGGATTATTATATGCTCATGATTTGGGGGTTGTCATTGTAAATACATTTTGGCAAAAAGGGGCTAAGGACGGGTTGATGCGGCGAGCTTGGGAGGAGCGGTTTTGATGTAGAAGGACATGATTATTTTGTATAGTCTCTACTCTGTGAGTAGTGTAAAGCTATAGTTATTAACATTCATTTTGTTGAGAATGTAATTAATCCATTTTGGAAGTCCTTATTTTGGCATGTAATCCTTAAAGCTCAAGGCCTCAACACGAACTTTTATACTCCGATTATACATGATAGCTCTACTTATGCCTTTAATCTGCACGTAAGGTGTTAGGGTCCTTATATTAGTGGTATCAGAGCAGTGGTTACAGAACCCGGGAATGAGTGAAGGGTAGCCTTATCAACAAGTTGGCTAGGTGTTTGTTTATGAGCATGTTTATGCATGTGGTGCATATTGGTGTATATATTTGTTATACTAACATGCTTATTGTTGCTTATGTTACCTAACGGTGTAATACATGAATTGTTTTGGTATTGTTGTTAACCCTTGTATTACAGCATGGCGGCCATAAATTTGGGGAACCTCAATGAGGAGGTGGGCGATGTAGGAAGTGTCAATGCTAGTTTTGCTCAGACGAATCCTCTACCGCCACCGGCTGTGGGCGTGAAACTGATAGCACAGTTGTTATTGCCTGGAGAGCTGAGTCTGACACAGTTCTTGAACTTCCATCCACCTCGTTCTGAGGGAACAGAGACTGGTGAAGAAGCGGAGGAATGACTAGAAAGGATAGAGCAGATCTTCGTGTCGGCACCCTGTGCCAAGACTGCTTGGTTAAGATTGGCAAAGTTTCAACTGGCCAAGAAGTCTTCCATGTGGTGGAAGAAAACTGTGATGGAGCTGAGAGCTCAAGGAGTATTGATTGACTGGAGCTTGTTTAGGAACCGGTTTCTGAACCTGTATTTTTCTGCTGCTGCTAGGCAGATGAAAGAGGATGAATTCACCAACTTGAAGCAAGGCAATATGATCGTCTCTGACTATGCTCTACAGTACTCATCACTCTTGAGGTATGTCCCTCATATTGCTACCAACATGCCAAGATGAGACATTTCTTAAAGGGTTGAGACCCGAAATGTTTGATCGATCTCCAACAACCCCAGTTCCTTTGATGATGCTCTCACAAGAGCGAAATTAGCATAGATCGAAGTTGGTGCTTATGCTGAAGCTGTACCCCCACAAGTTCCGTCACAAAGACCGGCATTTGATGGCTTGAGGCCACGAGGGGAGTCATTTAAGCCTCGTGGAGCTTCTGCATTCTCTCGATTTAGTGGGAAGAAGTCTTACAACCGGAAGCAGGAAAGTCGGAAGAGCAATGTACCGACCAACTGGGGACCAACGCAAGTGAATAGAACGGGGGAAACAAGATGTGAGAATTGTGGAGGACCGCACTTATCAAGTAACTGTCCGCCTTGTTACAGTTGTGGCAAGATGGGCCATATTTGTGATATCCCCGAAATCATTAATTGCAATTTGGGCATTAATTATGTTTATGTGATATTATGGTGATAATTAGATTATGTGTTGGGACTAATTATCTTGGTGAAATGCTTGTCACATGGTAGGCGTGACCCGGTAGAGCATTTCAGGGTGCATGTTATACATGTTGGGAAATTGGGTGTTATAATGGTTTAAATGTGTTGGTTTGTAATTTTTGGTAAAGCATGATTTTAATGGTGATTTTGGTGCATTGTGGTAAAATGCTTTTAAAATATCATGTTGGGGTATTTTATACATCATGCTTGTGTTTGGATACACATTTAAATCTCATAACATGGCAAGGGAGCCACTTGCACACACCTTTATATCCCATCACTCCTCTCTAAAAGCTTTATGTCCCTACAACCCCCCCTCCATTCATCCAAAAGCTTCCATTTTCGTTTCTGAAACAAGAGAGGAGGAGAAAGCTTTGAAAAAGGGGTCTTTTTGGGAGTTCTTGCTAAAAACTTAAAGCTCAAGTGGTAAGCTTTCATTATGGTGAAGTCTTGTTGGGTTTTGGTTGAGTTTGTAGCTTGTTTTTGGGGTTAAAAGGGTGGATCTTGGTCTAACATGTTGTTTATGTTTGGGGGATGTATTTTAAGGTTGTTTTGTGGTTATATGTTGAGCATGGTGGTTGTTATTGGTTGTATATGAGTTTAGGTGTTGTTGGAAGCTCATACATGGAAGTTTCTCGCAGGAACAGGGCTGCTCGATCGATCGAAAAATGGGTCCGATCGATCGAGCAGGGCAGAGCCTGAAGAAGGCGTGAAATGAGCTTACCGATCGATCGAAAATTTGTTCCGATCGATCGGTGTGATGTCTCGATCGATCGATAAAAAGTTTCGATCGATCGGTGGAGGCAGTACTTGGATGCCTATTTTTCTTCACTTAGCGATCGATCGGGGCTTGGGGACCGATCGATCGCAAGGCATAAAATGTGGATTTTGGGATTTTGTTCTAAATGATGTTATTTTTTGTAATGGTTCTTTTATTGGCTTCTAATATGGATTCATGTGATTGTGTAGAACCATCCCAGGTAGCCACACATCAAATGAGATAAAGTCCCACGACATCTCCACTTTTGGAACTAAGGTACTTAGTGAGACGTACGAGCATCGGACGGTAAAACGTATTTATTACGCTTTGATTGGTTATGCATTATGGTTGCATACATGGTCTTAATTATGCATTATGGTTGCATACATGATTGGATATGCATTATGGTTGCATATATGGTTGGTTATGCATTATGGTTGCATACATGATTGGATATGCATTACGGTTGCATATATATATTGTGAGTCGAGATTATATTGCAGTGATGATAGAATACTTGCCGCCTAACATGTCGAAGCGATGATAGAATACTTGCCGCTGTCATATTTAGCGAGGAAGAATATTTGCCGCAAATATGTCGAAGCGAAGGATAATGCCGCTGTCATATTGATGCGAGGGATATTATGCCTCTAATATGTCGAAACGAGGGGTATTAATGCCGCTGTCATATAAACGCGAGAGATATTATGCCACTGATATAATAAGACTGGAAATTGGCCATTGATATACACAGAAAGGATACATGTCATGACATGCATATTGGCATTATAATCCTTTGATTATTATTGTGGTACAGGGACAACCAAGGGAGCTTTTAAATGTGTTAAATACAGGAAGTGAATTGCATTTACGGTTTATGCATTGAATTATGATCATATTATTGTGAATATGATTTATATACATGCTCATGGTTTTGGGGGTTGTTCCTGTAGGTACTTTTGGGCGGAAGGGGCTAAGGCGGGTTGATGCGGGGAGCTAGTGAGGAGTGCTCTTGGTAGCAAGCTTGATTCTTTTGTATAATATCTACTCTAGGAGTAGTGTAAAGCTATAGGATTAGCATTCATTAGTTGGAAATGTAACTAATCCCTTTTGGAACTTTATTTTGGCACTGTAATTTAATATCTCAGGGCATCAACACAACCTTTATACTCTGTTTATGCATGGAAATTTTTATTTACGTCTTTAATCCGCACTTAAAGAACTAGGGTCCTTACATTAGTGGTATCAGAGCAGTGGTTAGAGAACCCGGGTATGAGTGAAGGGTAGCCTTAGCATGTTTAGCTAAGTGTTTACGTTTGAGCATGTTTATGCATGTGGCGCATATTGGTGTATAAACTGTTATACTAACATGCTTATTATCGTTCATGTTATCTAACGGCATAACATGTATATTGTTTGGAATTGTTGTTAACCCTTGTATTACAGCATGGCTGATATGAATGCGGGGAACCTTAATGAAGAGGTTGGTGATGTTGGGAGCGTGAACGCTAGCATTGGTCAGGCAAATCCTTTACCCCCACCTGCTGTGGGCATGGAACCGGTTGCTCAGTTACTACTACCAGGGGAGCTTAGCCTGACACAGTTCCTGACCTTCCACCCGCCTATGTTTGAAGGGACAGAAATAGGGGAAGAGGCCGAAGAGTGGCTAGAGAGATTGGAACAAATCTTTGTATCTGCGCCGTGTGCTAGGACGGCATGGTTGAGATTGGCGGAATTCCAATTGGCAAAGAAGTCCTCTATGTGGTGGAAGACGACTGTAATGGAATTAAGGGCCCAAGGTATGGTCATTGACTGGACTTTATTCAGGACTCGGTTTCTAAACCGATAATTCTCAGCCGCAGCTAGGCAATCAAAAGAGGATGAATTCACGAACTTGAAACAAGGGAGCATGACAGTTTCGGACTATGCCATGCACTACTCATCCTTGTTGAGGTATGTTCCACACATTGCCACCAATGGACATGCAAAGATGAGGAACTTTTTGAAGGTGTTGCGACCGGAACTATTTGATCGGGTGATTTCTAACAACCCGACATCCTTTGATGATGCACTTGTAAGAGCGGAGTTGGCAGAGATTGGGGTGAGTGCTTATCCTGATGCCGCACCCCCACCAGTCTCATCACAGAGATCCACATCTGAGGCCACGGGGAGGATCTTTTAAGTCACGAGGGACTTCTTCTTCTTCTTCTTCCCGTTTTAGCGGAAAGCGACCGGATGGCCGAAAACAAGGTGACCGGAGAGGTGGTGCATCTACTTTTGGAGGACCTGGTAGAGTTGGAGAGGTTAAGTGCCACTTTTGCGGAGGGCCGCATTTGATGCGTGATTGTTCTGCATGCTACATATGTGGCAAGTCGGGCCACATTGCTCGGCGTTGCCCTAATCGGGAAGGACAGACGGATCTCAGGGAAGGTCGAGGGAGGTTTTCTAGTGGTACAGTTCAGCAGAGGCCGCCGATGGTACCTCGACATGTGGGAGGACAGGCGATGGGGCCACCTCAGGGACAGGTCTATGCATTGACCAGGGAGCAGGCCGATGCAGCTCCAGAGGAGGTGATAGCGGGTACGTGCCTTTTATTTATGTATTTTGCCTTTATTTTGGTAGACACAGGTGCTTCGCATTCCTTTGTGTCTGCGGACTTTGTGGCGAGACATCATATGTGCACGTCTCCGTTGCCCACGTCTCTATTGGTCTCGACACCCACTGGAAGGAAAGTTGTTGCTGATCAGTTTTTGATGGACTGCCTCATTTATTTTGAGGGCAATGAGATAAGGGCAGACTTGATTGTTTTGGGTATGTCAGATTTCGACTACATTGTGGGCATCGATATTCTGAACAGATATCAGGCAGTGGTAGATTGTCGACAGAGGACAGTACAGTTCAGATCTCATTTGGGAGTTCAGTGGATTTTCTATGGCAACGGCTCTCGTGCGAAGATTCAGTTGATTTCGGCAATCAAAATGTCCCAATTATTGGAACGTGGACACACGGGCTACCTCATCTATGATGTGGACACGTCGGGAAAGGGTAAAGAGTTAAGAGTTGAGGATGTACCAGTGGTAGCGGAATTTGCTGATGTGTTCCCGGAGGAGATTCCAGGATTCCCACCGGCTAGGGAAGTTGAGTTTGGGATTGAGTTATTACCGGGAACATCCGCTATTTCTCGTGCCCCTTACCGGATGGCACCGGCAGAGTTAAGAGAGCTGAAGGAGCAATTGCAGGAGCTTCTTGATAAAGGATATATACGCCCTAGCATATTGCCTTGGGGCGCACCAGTTCTTTTTGTGAAGAAGAAAGATGGCTCGATGCGTTTATGCATCGATTACCGGCAACTGAATAAGGCCACGGTGAAGAACAAGTATCCTCTCCCAAGGATTGATGACTTGTTTGATCAGTTGCAAGGCACAAAATTGTATAGCAAAATTGATTTGAGATCCGGGTACCATCAGATACGGGTCAGGGAGGAGGATGTGTAGAAGACAACATTTCGGACTCGGTATGGGCACTACGAGTTCTTAGTGATGCCGTTCGGTGTGACGAACGCCCCGGCTGTCTTTATGAGCTTGATGAACCGGGTATTTCAATCCTATCTGGACCAGTTCGTCATTGTATTTATTGACGACATTCTCATATACTCCCGGAGCGAGGAAGAGCACGTGAAACACTTGAGGACGGTGCTCCAGATCCTCAGAGATCACCAATTATATGCCAAGCTCAGCAAGTGTGAGTTTTGGTTGAGCAGTGTAGTATTTCTGGGGCATGTCATATCTAGCAGTGGGATTTCAGTGGACCCCAGGAAGATTGAGGCCGTGATGGAGTGGGCTGCACCCACTTCTGTACCCGAGATACGGAGTTTTCTTGGTTTGGCTGGTTATTAGCGACGCTTCGTCGAGGGATTTTCTAAGATTGCTAAGCCACTGACGCAGTTGACCCAAAAGGGAGTACCCTTCTTTTGGTCAGAGGCTTGCGAGGAGAGCTTTCAAGAGTTGAAGCATCGATTGACCACGGCTCCTATATTGGTAATTCCCACGGAGAACAAGAGGTTTGTTCTATATACTGACGCATCACTGCAGGGCTTGGGTTGTGTACTGATGCAAGATAAGCATGTGGTAGCTTATGCATCGAGGCAGTTGAAGCCGCATGAGGCTAGATACCCAGTTCATGATTTGGAGTTGGCGGCTATTATCTTTGCCCTGAAGGTTTGGAGACATTATCTGTATGGTACTGTGAGGGCCCAATCCTAATAATGTGATTAGTTATCACACAATTGTAATTATAGCGTAAACAACGGAAGATTTATTTAACATTTAGTAACATGTGGCCCTAAAAATTTCGGCGTGACCTCGTCGCACGAGAAACATACCACCAATACCAATAGTCAAAATATATATGTATACCATCTATTTCATCTCCATCAACACAAATCAAACTATGAAACACATATCCATACTGAGCAAAATAAACTAAATATACATAAACTCCCTACACTCCAGGGACACACCCCTGGTACATATACGACTGGGATAAGGAGGAAAATAAACCTCTCAAGTGTGGCTCCCACCGGATGTGTACTCTCTGGGGTCCTGGCCACCTGTACTACCTGCCATTGTCCACACACAAAGACAACAACAGCCCCCCTTGGGGGTGAGCAAAAGCCCAATATGGAACGATCATGGAATATACATCATGTATCTATAAAATGATATATGAAATGAAATGCAATGCATGTCATGTCATGTCGGTATCATACACCCATCCGCTGGGTATCTCGGAGCCAATAAATGAAAGTCCAAATACTACATAGCTAAGCTCGAGCATGTCAAGCAAAGGAATGTCTATATGGTGCGTCGTCAAAGCGTCACCGCATCCCAGCTCTTGACATCAGATCATATCATACAGATGACGTCAGCAAGGCGCCACCTTATAATAGTCTCAATAAATAGGGATAATCCAGAGGATGACGTCGGCAAACGCCACCAATCCCCATATCAACAAATCATAACAATCATAAGGGCCACGAATCCCTATGCCTTTCAGGCCACTTAATGCCAGTCATAGCACCGTGTACAACCCTTATGATTGATCGAATCCAAAATAATAGGGTATCAAAGAATCGTAGCTCAACATGTATGCCATGCATCGATGTATGTATAAAAACTGATGTGTGTTAACAAAACATTTATTTTCATACATCGATGTGCAATTATGAATGCCATGAATGCCACATAATTTAAATAAAATCACGTAGCCACATAAAATCAAGTACTTCACAGAAGTCATCAAATCATATACCAACTGATACAGATACCTGTTGTATGTTACCCGATCGCAACATACATTTACTTCTCAATATCTGAGGGTTGACTTGAACTTGTAGAGTCGATATATTCACTGGATATTAATGAAATTCACAATTCACTAAATTACTCATTAAACATTGGTTATCAATTGTAGTCATAGCTGAACCAATTTACGGTAATTAAATTGATGCGATTACATCACAATTTAATTTGCTAACTTATTTTTAACCAATTCAAATTTATTTTTACTAATTATAGTCCAAATTAACTGGTAATTATCGAAGCAAAGTCGGAAAATCGAATAACGAATTTACCCAAAATCGCACACAGTACACGCACGATTTTCCTCCGATTCCGGCGAGCTCCGGCGATGTTATGGGCGGCGACCGGTTCAGAAAACTTCGTCTAGATGAGGAGAAGAGATTAGGTGTATGGATTCGTCCAATTTGTTGTAGAATCAAAGAAATCGAACCAGAATTCCTCAAACCCTAGTCTGTGCGAGTTCGTCCGTTCCAGGTCAAAATCGAAGCACTCTTCGAACACCAAAATCCAATTTTCTGGTATGGAAAGTTTCGCCTCTGAGTTAGGAACACGGTGGTAGGTCGGTCTCGTCGAGAGGTGATCGGACGGCGGCGAACGGAGCTGATTTATAGGCGGTGGTCGGTGAATCGCGAGAGAGGTGTGTGTTTTCGCACCTTTTAGTAGGTGTCCGCGACTGTGTTTTTACGCGTTTACTATGTGTTTTACGTCCTACACCGATATATATATTAATTCCCGACCAATTATGAACATCGGGATGTCACCGGTGTACTGGTGCATGTGCAGTATATGTACAGTCCACACATGACTTCGTGTCCCTACTTCAATCACAAAATGAAATATATCATTTTAATACAAATTTTATATTTACTAAATTAATTTAACAAAATTAAATGTAATTAACGTTAATCGAACATCGGGGCATCACATTTCTCCCCCACTAGAAAAGATTTCGTCCCGAAATCTCCAGCTTACATACTTATTACATTACAAACATATATCATATCACCAGTCATAATACATACCAAAACTAAATTCAGAATACGGATCAGAATATAGACTCATATACATAGAATACAATGGAGCAGAATCAAACAAATGTGGATAAGATTCTCGCATCTTGCTTTCCAATTCCCACGTTGATTCTTCCACTCCATGTCGTGTCCATTGTACTCGTACCAACGGAATAGATTTGTTACGCAATACTTTCTCCTTCCGATCCAAAATGCAAACGGGATATCAACATAGCATAACGAAGGATCCAGTTCAACCTCATCAGGCTGAAGTACGTGTGTTGGATCAGGTTCATATTTCCGTAACATAGAAAAATGAAATACATCGTGAATGGCGGATAAGGCTGGAGGTAATGCCAACCGATAAGCAAGATCTCCAACTCGATCAAGAATCTCATACGGGCCAACATATCGAGGTGATAGTTTGCCTCGCATGCCAAAACGAACAGTGCCTCAAAATGGAGATATTTTCAGAAATACACGATCAGCTTTCTGAAATTCTAAGGGTCGTCTTCGCTTGTTAGCATAACTTGCTTGACGATCCTATGCGGCCTTCATACGCTGTCTAATGAACTGAACTTTTTCATTCATTTCTTGTATCATATCAGGTCCAGTCAATTGTTTTTCACCACTTTCTTCCCAGAATAAAGGTGATCTACATCGTCTTCAATATAATGCTTCAAACGGTGCCATACCAATGCTCGTCTGGTAGCTATTATTATAAGAAAATTCCACCAACGGTAAAGCTTCTTGCCAACCAACATTAAAATCCATCACCACAGCGCGTAGCATATCTTCAAGAGTTTGAATAGTACGTTCAGTTTGGCCATCAGTCTGAGGACGATAAGCAGTACTCATTGCCAAACGCGTACCCATAGCATCTTGAAAACTACTCCAGAATTTCGAAGTAAATCTGGGATCACGATCAGAAACATTTGAGACAGGCACACCATGCAGTCTCACAATATTCTCGATATACAATCGAGCCATTTTCTTATACGGAAAAGTCCGCTCATACGGAATTAAATGTGCCGATTTAGAAAGTCGATCAATAATAACCCATATAACATCACAACCTCGGGGTGATCGAGGAAGATGGGTTACAAAATCCATAGCAATATGTTCCCAATTCCATTTGGGAAATTCAAGACTATGCAGTAACCCTCCAGGTTTCATTCGTTCAGCTTTTACCTGTTGACAAACTAAACATTTGGAAATAAATTCAGCTATATCCTTCTTCATACGTCTCCACCAGAATTGGGGTCTTAGAGTCATATACATCTTTCGGCCTCCAGGGTGGATACTGTATTTGCTACAATGGGCTTCACGAAGAAGAGCAGATTTCAAATCAGAATTATCAGGAACAACCAACTGACCATTAAGTCGTAAGGAACCATCAGAAGATATCTGAAAGCCAGAAGGATGTCCTGCAGACACAAGTTCTTTCGATTTCTGAGTTTGAGAATTATTTCGTTGGGCTTTCTTGATTTTAGAAATCAATTTCGGCTCAACCTGTAATGCAGAAACAGTGACAGAATTCCCATGTGAGTGAAATGTCCAACCAGAAGTACAGATATCATCATGTACTTTAGCGATACGAACAGAAGCTAGAACAGAATCATGAACTTTACGGCTGAGAGCATCCGCAATAACGTTCACTTGTCCAGGGTGATATTGAATCTCACAATCAAAGTCCTTCAACAGATCCATCCACCGACGTTGCCTCATATTAAGATCAGATTGAGAGAATAGATATTTCAAGCTCTTGTGGTCCGAATAAATAACAATTTTTTCCCCGTATAAGTAATGGCGCCAAAATTTTAAAGCAAAAACAATTGCTGCCAATTCCAAATCATGTACGGGATATTTATTTTCATGAGATTTAAGTTGGCGAGACGCATAAGCAACCACTCGGCCATGTTGCATCAATACACAGCCCAAACCTTTTAAAGACGCATATGTGCATACCACATATCCTCCGGTACCTGAAGGAATAGTAAGTACAGGTGCAGTGGTCAGTCTCGTCTTTAGTTCAAGAAAACTAGCTTCACACTCATCTGACCAAATAAATTTTTGATTTTTCTGTGTCAGCTGAGTAATAGGTTTAGCAATTTTTGAAAAACATTTAATAAAACGATGATAATAACCAGCTAAACCCATGAAACTTCGGACCTCAGGAACATTGGTAGGTCTCGGCCAGTTTAACACTGCTTCAACCTTAGGTGGATCAACAGAATACCATGTCGAGAAATGACGTGGCCCAAGAATACCACCTTGTCCATCCAGAATTCACATTTGGACAATTTGGCATAAAGATGTTCGGTGCGAAGAGTTTGAAGTACCAACTTCAAATGTTCGGTATGCTCCTCTTTGGATTTCGAATAGACAAGAATATCATCAATAAAGACGATAACAAATCGATCCAAGAAATCCCGAAAAACGCGATTCATTAAATCCATAAAGACTGCAGGAGAATTAGTGAGACCAAATGGCATGACCAAAAATTCATAATGACCATACCTAGTACGAAAAGCAGTTTTAGATACATCTTCCTCTCGAACACGCACTTGATGATATCCAGAACGAAGATCAATTTTTGAGTAGATAGAAGTGCCTTGAAGTTGATCGAATAAATCATCAATATGAGGCAATGGATACTTATTTTTCACAGTTGCCCGATTCAGTTGCCTATAATCGATGCACATTCGCATAGTACCGTCTTTCTTTCGAACAAATAGAACTGGAGCTCCCCAAGGCGAAACACTCGGTTGAATATATCCTTTCTCGAGAAGATCCTGTAATTGGTCTTTCAATTCTTTTAATTCCAATGGTGCCATACGATAAGGAGCTTTGGAAATAGGTGCAGTACACGGAACAAGATCAATACTAAATTCAACTTGTCGATGAGGAGGAAAACTAGGAATCTCATCGGGAAAAACATCAGGAAATTCTTTTACTACAGGAATATTAGATAAAGATGGCTCCGTTTTTGATATATCAATAGCATAGATAAGAAAACCTTCATTCCCGCTATATAAAAGACGGGACATTTCAAGAGACGATATCAATGGAATTTTCCCTTGAGAACCCTTGCCATAGAAATTCCACTTAGGTCCATCAATTGGTCGAAATCGAACTACCCCATGACAACAATCAACAGTAGCTCGATTTGTAGAGAGAACATCCATGCCAACAATGCAATCAAAGTCGTGCATAGGGAGGACGATCAAATTTAAGAATAGAACATTATCCTCATAAATTAACACACAATTATGCACAACCTGCTCAGATAAAATAATTCTTCCTGCTGGCGTAGCTATCGATAAAGTATTATCTAATGAAGTACAGATAATATCATGCGATGCCACAAATGCATGCGATATGAATGAGTGAGATGCTCCTGCATCAAATAACACACGTGCAGGATAATCACATAACGTTCAAATACCTGCAATAAGACCACCAGGAGCCTCCTTCGCCTGATCCTCAGTCATGGCGTACACTCTGGCCTGAGGGGGACCCGAAACAGTCTAACCTCGAGATCCTCGATACTGTGGAATATTTGATTGATGAAATGATGGCATAGGAGCAGTAGGAACAATAAGAGCAGTAGGTTTAAAAGTACTGGGACCACCAGGAAATCGTGGCTGAGATTGCGAAGGAAACATGTCTCGATTTGGGCAATCTCGTATCAAATGACCCGCTTGTCCACAACGAAAACATGTACCTAAGACTTTACGACATTGTTCTACTGGATGCCTTCCACCACAAACACTACAAGAAGGACCACGGAAATGTCTCTCTCGTGAACTAGAAGATCCAGATGAAGAAGAACCAGAAGAACCAATCTTCTTCAAGATTTTGCCTTTAGGACGCAGAGTAGGTTGCTGAGTAGGTACTGATGGCGGAGGAAGAAACTATGGACCTCCCCTTCTCAGTCCTGATTCTACCATCTTTGCTCGTTCCACTACATCAGCATAAGTAGTAGGCGAGCCAGCAGTCACCAAAGTAAACAGGGTAGGATGCAAATTCTGAAATCGAGCCATGATAAGATCCATAGACATCTCTTCAAACTGATCAATCACACGCTCAACATTGGTGCTATTGGCAGCCTCAGCTTCCATAGCAGGTGCCTTTCCCTTACCCCGACCTCTTGCTTTTCTAAACGTCTACAAACTCAAATGGCAACAACATAATTCAAAACAAATATACAAACAATACATATCAATTTATCTCATGTCCAATCAAACAAGAGCAAAGAATTTCAGATAATTCAAACACATGCGCACATATATCTTTGTGCCTATGTCTGTGAGACCCCGTTATCTAATCAGATACTAAGGTGCAATTTAGAGAACTAAACATTCATGTGAATATATCAGAGTAACGTGCCGTGTTGATTAACCTGAGCTTTAGAGATTACAGTACCAAAATGTTTCAAAAGGAATAACACAAATTCCTACAAAGGTACTACATTATAGTCTTACTCTACTCAGTAGAAGCTATACAAAATTTTTCTCTAACATGCTAATCCTGTAGCACTTCTTACAGCTCAGCATATCAACCCCGACCCTGGTTCTCGTCAACAAAAGCACCTACAAAGACAACCCCCAACACGTGAGCATATCATAATTCATATTCAACATAATATGAATGTAAAGCGTAAATGCACAAATCATAAATACAAAGCACTTCCTGTATTTCCAAGCATTTACAACGCCCATTGGTTGTCCCTGTACCATAACTCATAATAACACATTATATGAACATATGGTTTCCTAAATGAATGTCATGACATATCTTTCCTTCTCGAATCCTTATTTCAATCCTGAGTCACTTATCAATAGTGCATTTCAATGCTTCTTACTTTTCCACGTAAGCGGAATTCTTCCTCTCTTCTTATGGAAATCCACGTAAGCGGAATTCTTCCTCGCTTCTTAGCGTAAGCATTAAAATCCTCACTAGGATAACCTTGACTCGTGAAATACACCTCTTATGTTTCACATCACAATATGCAATCACAATGCATAATAACATGTATCAACCATCATGCACTATCTTATGCATATCTTACTTTGCCTTGTGTTAAATAAATAAACACATAATACATGTTACCGTTGGGATGCCCGTACGTCGCTTACGTACCTTTCCAAAATGTAGTGTGTTGTGGGACTCTATCCCCTGCGCTGTGTAGCTGTCTGTGAAGGCTCTACACCAGTGTACAACACAATATTAGATGTCTCATTACAATCCAATATCAAAAATTAAACAAAATATAACAATTTATATTTTTCAACATTCTGGGTCTCTCGATCGATCGGCCCCTCTGCTCGATCGATCGAGAAGACGCCTTCTATCAAAGCCAAGATTCTGCCTCACTCGATCGATCGAGATGCTCTGTTCGAGAAATACCATCCCAGAATTCTCGAACACCTATTTTTACACCCTTCGATCTAGCATATAAAATACACCACATGCTTAAACAATTATGCTAGCAGATATAATACACTACCCTGAGTGTATTCATATCAAATTTACACCCCAAACATAAATCCACATGCATAAACGTCGTCCATTTATACAAGTACTCGATCAACTTTTCCGGAAACAGGGCAACATATTTCATTTCCAGATTTCTTGAGTACTTCATTTCATGCTATAAAAACTACAACATATATCATATAACATGCTCAAACAAAAACGTCCTGGGCTTTACAAAACTACCATGCATGTACTCAAATCGAAGGTTCACCCAAAAACCCATCTAACATGCATAATATCACCTCCTCAAAATCACTCCCAATCCACATTTTCCAGAAAAACAGGGCATACACTTACCCAGATTTCCGAACACTATACTTCACATGCTTTTATCCTTCACATAAAACATGTAATATGCTCAAGGAAAAATACAGAGAGCTTCATAATAACACCATGTAAGCATAAGGTTTCAAGAGACCTAAGCTAACATGCCATTTTTACCACACTTAAAAGCAAGAACTTAACAAGCTTAAAAACAAAAACAGAGCATGGTTTCTCACCCTACTTGCTCCGATTTTTGAGAGGCTTCCAAGGAATGAAAATGGCAAGGCTCCTCACGTTTTTGCTCAGCAGGTGCTGGTGTTTGTTTGGGAGAGAAGGGTCGAGATTTGGGATGGAAGAATGAGGCTGAATGATTGAGCCAAGTGGGGTGGGCAATCAGCCTATGTACAGTTTGATTGGCATGGGTTGGGGGGGGGGGGGGGTGGTTGGGTGTTGGGTGGTATGATGTGTTATGTTTTGGTCCCGGTATTTAGCACGATGTGTTAAAACATCCTCACACGATATTTATAGTATTTTCTCAATAAAATACTTCAATTCTCATTAACATGCTTTACCAAAACAAACAACACACATCCCAAATAAACATGCCACGACCCCAAAATCCCAACATATATCACATGCACCCTGAAATGAATCTCCCCAATAATATTAATTCAATCCCATGAATTAACACCCAAATCATCATAATTTAAATTAAATGATTAAAATCACTTAATCATTTCGGGGATATCACATTACTCCCATACTTATAAGATTTCGTCCCCAAAATCAAACATGCTCATCAACATGAAGTAAAACAATACATAAACGCATACCAGAAAACAGCTCTGGGTAGTGCTGCACCATGTGTCGCTCTGACTCCCACGTAGCCTCCTCGACACCCCTACGATCCCACTGAACCTTGATCATAGGAATAACTTTGCTCCGAAGCCTGCGGTCCGCTCTATCCAAGATCCTGATAGGCCGCTCCACGTAGGAAACATCGGACTCAATCTGCACCTCTGAAGGCTGCAACACATGTGAAGGATCCGGCTCATACTTCCTCAGCATAGACACATGGAATACATCGTGTATACCGGACAGAGAAGGCGGTAAGGCCAAACGGTACGCCAGAGTACCAACACGCTGTAAAATATTATACAGCCCCACGTATCTAGGAGACAACTTCCCCCGCATACCAAACCGTACTACACCTCTGAAATGCGAGATCTTCAGAAAGACTCTGTCGCCTAACTGAAAATCCAACGGTCTACGCCGCTGATTGGCATATGCTGCCTGTCTGTCCTGAGCTGCCTTTATCTTTCTTCTGATAACCTTAACTTTCTCTTCCATTTCCTGAACCAACTCTGGTCCTCCAACCGACTTACGGTCCATGTCATCCCAACACAAGGGTGACGTACAACGCCTACCATAGAGGGCCTCGAAAGGAGCCATCTGTATACTTGCCTGGTAGCTGTTGTTGTAAGAGAACTCTACCAAGGCTATCGAGTCCTGCCATGAAGTGTCGAACTCTAGCACACAAGCTCTTAACATATCTTCGAGCGTCTGTATTGTACGCTCAGTTTGTCCGTCCGTCTGAGGGTGATAGGCTGTGCTCAGCCTCAACTCTGTACCTAGAGCTGTCTGCAGACCCTCCCAGAAGTGAGATGTGAACCGCGGATCTCGATCGGACACTATCGAAACAGGGACCCCGTGCAGTCTCACCACATCTCTGACATATAAATGTGCCATACTCAAGTGCGTATATGTCATACAGTAGGGAATGAAGTGAGCCACTTTAGTCAATCTGTCCACGACTACCCAGATGGCATCAAAACCCGAAACAGTCCTCGATAAGTGGGTCACGAAATCCATAGACACGTGCTGCCACTTCCACTCGGGTATCTCCAAACTTCTTAGCTCACCTCCAGGCCTCAGCCTCTCAGCCTTTACCTGTTGACAAATCAAACAGCGCTTGACGAACGAAGTAACATCCCGTTTCATTCGCCTCCACCAGAACTGGCTGTATAAATCCTTATACATCTTCTTTCCGCCTGGGTGGATACTCATTCTGCAGCAATGAGCCCGCTGTAATAAACCCTGACGCAACTCGGGTGCATCTGGAACCACCCATCTGTCGCCAAGTCTCAGAGAACCGTCCTCAGCCACTCTGAATCTCGATGGCTGATCTGAATGAACCACTGACATCCATCTCTGAACCTCTGCATCGGTCCCCTGAGCCTTCCTGATGTGATCATAAATAACAGGTTCAGCTAACAAGGTCAAAACCTGTACCGGTGAAGCAGACACATCATAATCAAATCCCAAATGGCAGTAGGAGCCCAACATAGCTGATAGACACATGGCATCCTCTGCTGTGCTCCTCACCTTCCGACTCAAAGCGTCGGCTATCAGATTTGCTTTCCCGGGATGGTATAGGATTTCACAATCATAATCCTTCAGCAGATCCATCCATCTCCTCTGTCTCATGTTCAGCTCAGCCTGTGTAAACAAGAACTTCAGGCTCTTGTGATCAGTGAAGATGGTAAATGAGGTACCGTATAAGTAGTGTCGCCATATCTTCAAGGCGAACACTATAGCTGCCAACTCCAGATCATGGACTGGATACCTCGCCTCGTGTGGCTTCAATTGTCTCGAAGCGTAAGCCACTACATGTCTGTCCTGCATCAGTACGCACCCTAAGCCCTGTAGCGATGTGTCGGTCTAAAGAACAAATCCTTTGTTCTCCTTGGGAATCACTAGAACTGGTGCAGTAGTCAGTCTGTGCTTCAATTCCCTGAAACTCTGCTCACAAGTCTCTGTCCAACAGAATGGGACTCCCTTCTGAGTCAGCTGTGTAAGTGGCTTGGCGATCTTTGAGAAACCCTCGACGAAACGTCGATACTAGCCAGCCAGACCAAGAAAACTTCGAATCTCACTGACTGAAGTAGGGGTAGACCAATCCATAACTGCATCTATCTTCCTCGGGTCTACTGATGTCCCCTCTCGTGATATGATATGGCCCAAGAATGCAACACTGCTCAGCCAAAACTCACACTTGCTGAGTTTGGCGTACAACTAATGATCTCTGAGGATCTGGAGCACTATCCTCAGATGATCGGCATGATCCTCCTCACTCCTTGAATAAACCAGGATGTCATCAATGAACACGATCACAAACTGATCGATGTACTCCTGAAATACTCTGTTCATCAGGCTCATAAATGTAGCAGGGGCATTCGTCACCCCGAATGGCATCACTAAGAACTCGTAGTGTCCATACCGAGTTCTAAAGGCCGTCTTTTGGACATCATCAGCTCTAACCCGCACCTGGTGATAGCCTGACCTCAAGTCTATCTTTGAGTACACCTCTGTACCCTGAAGCTGATTGAACAGATCATCTATCCTCGGAAGTGGATATATGTTCTTCACTGTGGCCTTGTTCAGTTGCCTGTAGTCAATGCACAGACGCATTGAACCATCCTTCTTTTTCACGAACAAAACTGGTGCACCCCAAGGCGATACACTAGGACGAATGTATCCCTTGTCAAGGAGCTCCTGTAACTGTACCTTCAGCTCTTTCAACTCTGCCGGTGCCATCCTATATGGGGCACGAGAAATAGCAGAACTCCCTGGCAGCAGTTCAATGGCAAACTCAACATCCCTGATAGGCGGAAACCCGGAATCTCATCTAGGAACACATCAATGAACTCTGCCACAACCGGTATGTCTTCGACTCTCACTTCCTTTTCCTCAGATACATCCATGGCATAAATGATGTAACCTGTGTGGCCGCGCTCCAATAATCACACCATCTTAACCGCTGATATTACCGGAATCGTTGGACGAGAGTCGTCCCCATAGAAAGTCCTCTGGAACCCCTGATCAGACAGAAAACGTACTATCCTCTGTCGGCAGTCTACCACAGCTCGGTATCTGCTCAACACATCAATGACGATAATACAGTCAAAGTCTGCCATCTCTAACTGAATCAGATCAGTCCTCAGATCATTGCCCTCAAAATAAATGAGGCAATCAGACAACAGTCGGTCCGCAATCACATGCTTTCCCGTGGGTGTCGAGACCATGAGAGGCGTGGGTAACAGAGACGAGCACAAGCGGTGTCTCTCCACAAAAGCAGTAGATACAAAGGAATGAGAAGCACCTGTATCTATCAATATAAGTGCAGGGTACGTAAATAAATGGCACGTACCAGCAATGACCTCCTCCGGGGCTGCCTCAGCCTGCTCCCTAGTCAGTGCATACACTTGACCCTGCGGCGGTCCTGCCGTCTGACCTCCCGGTGGTCGTGGTGCAAACTGCTGTCTCTGTGGTGTCCTCCCAGCATCAAACCTTGGCCTATTCGGCCCAGAGTCTATCTGACCTGCCCGATTGGGGCAACCTCGAGCCAAGTGGCCCATCTTGCCACAGACAAAGCAACCCTGACAGTCACGTAACATGTGATATCCCTGAAATGATTAATTCCAATTTGGTGCATTAATTGTGATTATATGATTAATTATGGTGGTAATTAATTATGTGTTGGAATTATTATGTGGAAATGCTTATGTTAGAGTGACCCGGGATAGCATTTCAGGGTGCATGTTGGGAATTATTGTTGGGAGCATGATTTATTTGCCTTGGTTAGCAATTTGTGGAAATCATGCATTTAATTGATATTTTGGTGCATTCTAGTGTAATGCTTTGGAAAATATCATGTTGGGGTGTTTTATACACCATGATTTGTGGATTGCATTTTTAATTACCCAACCCTTATAACCCCCCACCTTTACCAACACCCACACTTTACCAAAATCAAATCCACAAACCCTTCCTCCTTCCATTTTCGAGCTCAAGCTTTGGGGTGAAGAGAAACCTTTCAAAAATCTTGATTTGTGGAGCTTGTTGGGTGATTTGAGGTCCCCAAGAGGTATGGATACCTCATGGTTAATTTTGTAAGGTTTTGTTTGAGTTTGGTATGATTTTGAATGGTTTTAAAATGGGTTTTTGTTGGGTTGTTGTGGGTTTGGTTATATGTTGGATTTATACTTGTTTTGAAGTATATTTTGGTGGTTTATGTTGTATTTGATGTTGTTAATTTGTTGGGTTAAGTGTTGGTATGGATTGGAAGGTTTTTGGGAGCAAAAATGGTGAAAATCGCATGTCTGTGCGAGGCGATCGATCGCCTGAAAAGAGGCGACCGATCGCCAAGAGGCAGTAGCCAAATCAAAGGAATGGCGATCGATCGCCATGTTTGGGGCGACCGATCGCCGCAGTGAAAATTTTGAGGCGACCGATCGCCTGGGTGAAGCGATCGATCGCCGCCTGTGGAATTTTGGAAAATGGTTTCTTTTGTCAAATTTTTGGTATTTGACTATTATTTGGCTTCTAATATGGGGTTGTGTGATTGTGTAGAACCATCCCAGGTGCCAACAACGTCGAGGAGATAAAGTTATACAACTTCTCCACTTTTGAAACTAAGGTACGTAGTGAGACGTACGAGCATCGGACGGTAAAAACGTGTTATAACTGTGATGATGTATATTGTGAATATCGTGCCCTTATGTGATGGGATATGTGAAATGATAGTGTTATATCATGATATTGGAATCAATTGTGTGTGATTAATTGTGGTAGAATTGATGAATGTTCCGGTAGCCTTTATCTCCGAGCGAGGGAGGTACTTGCCGCTGTCATATGAAGCGATGGTAGTATGATATTTGCCGCTGTCATGTCTAAGCGAAGTAACATGCCGCTGTCATTGTCGAAGCGAGGGATATCATATGATGCCGCTATATGTCGAAGCGAGGGGTCCTAAAATTCCGCTGTTGTATTGGGACCGGAACAGTCACAATTCTAGTGATTAATGTGAAATATTGTGGATATAATTGGAAACGCGTTATCGATCATTATGTCGTGAACTAATGATTTTGTGCATAAATTTGTGAAACATGAACAACAGTGAAATGTGCTAATGTGGTGATCAAGGAGCATATCTATTATTTGCCGCATGCGCTTAATTATTTTGTTAAGTTGAATTGTGATTAAATGGTGATATTTATATGCTCATGGTGAGTTGTTCCTGTAGGTACGCTTTTGGACAAAAGGGGCTCAGGGTTGGGTTGAACTGTGAGCTGAAAGAGACTTGAAAGAAGTTAGATTACAGGATTTTTGTTAGTCTTATCATTCATTTTGGGAATGTCATTAACTAACTACTGAAGTTTTATTTTTGGCCTGTAATTATATTGAGCTCACATAACAACCAGAACTCTAAGATGTCTCTATTACATGTTTAGCCATATTTATATCTTGATTTCACTGTTAAGGAACTAGGGTCCTTACATTAGTGGTATCAGAGCAGTGGTTAGAGAACCCGGGAACGAGTGAAGAGTAGCCTTAGCATGATTGGCTAGGTGCTTACATTTGAAGCATGTTTATGCATGTGGTGCATATTAATGTATATCCTGTTATACTAATGTGCTTATTCTCATTCCTGTTATCTAACGGCATAACATATATATTGCTTTGGAATTGTTGTTAACATTTGTGTTACAGCATGGCTGCTAATGAGGAGGTTGGAGATGTTGGTAGTGTGAACGCTAGTGTTGGACAAGTGAACCCTCTACCTCCACCGGCCGTAGGCATGGAACCCGTAGCTCAGTTATTACTACCGGGTGAGATCAGTTTGACGCAATTTCTGTCTTACCATCCGCCCCGGTTTGAGGGGACAGAGTCCGGAGAAGAGGCTGAAGAGTGGTTGGAAAGACTTGAACAGATCTTTGTATCGGCTCCTTGTGCTGTTACAGCTTGGCTGAGGCTGGCGGAATTTCAGTTAGCTAAGAAACCTCTAATGTGGTGGAGGAGCACGATGATGGAGCTAAGAGCACTAGGTGCTGTGATTGATTGGACACTCTTCAGGACTAGGTTTCTGAACCGGTATTTCTCCGCAGCGGCGAGACAGACAAAGGAGGACGAGTTTACAAGTCTGAAACAGGGGAACATGACGGTGTCAGATTATGCCACACGGTACTCTTCGTTACTGAGGTATGTTCCCCACATTGCCACCAATGGGCACGCAAAGATGAGGAACTTTATGAAGGGGTTGCGACCGGAGCTCTATGACCGGGTTATCACCAATAACCCAACTTCTTTTGATGATGCTCTCACAAGGGCGGAGCTTGCCGAGCTTGGGGTGGGAGCTTACTCCAGTGCTATGCCACCACCGGTACCGCAACAGAGGCAGACTAATGATAGTTTGAGGCCCCGAGGAGAGCCATTTAAGCCTCGTGGTGCCTCTTCATCTTCGCAATTTGGTGGAAAGAAATACTTTGGTCAGAAACAGGATAACAAGAAGAATTGGTCGGCCAATCGAGGGTCTTCACAAGGGAATAGGCCGGGAGAGACTAGATGCGACAATTGTGGAGGGCCACATTCTTCAAACAAGTGTCCTGCCTGTTATATCTGTGGCAAGATGGGCCACATCACTCGGTATTGCCCCACCCGGGGAGGACAGTCAGAGTTTCAGGGCAACAGGCCGAGGTTTGATGATAGGACAGTGCAGCAGAGGCAGCAGTTTGGGCCTCAACCATCGGGAGGTCAGACAGTAGGACCGCCCCAGGGACAGGTGTATGCGCTGACCAGAGAGCAGGCCCAGGCAGCCCCAGAGGAGGTGATCGCCGGTACGTGTCATTTATTTACGTACCCTGCTTTTATTTTGATCGATACAGGTGCCTCCCACTCTTTTGTATCGGTGGGTTTTGTGGAAAGACACCATATGCGCACGTCTTCTCTACCCACGCCTCTCCTTGTCTCGACACCCACTTGAAGAAATGTCGTTGCTGATCAGTTTATGGCAGACAGCCTCATTTATTTTGAGGGCAACGAATTGAGGTCAGACTTGATTGTGTTGGGCATGTCAGACTTCGACTGCATCTTGGGTATTGATGTTCTGAACAGATATCAGGCAGTGGTAGATTGCCGGCAGAGGACAGTGAAGTTCAGACCTGAATTGGGCAGTCAGTGGACCTTCTATGGCAACGGTTCTCGTGCGAAGATTCCGTTGATTTCAGCGATCAAGATGACTCAGTTGTTGGAACGTGGCCACACGGGCTATCTCATTTATGCCGTGGACACGTCTGGGAAGAGTAAAGAACTAAGAGTTGAGGATGTACCAGTGGTAGCAGAGTTTGCTGATGTATTCCTAGAGGAGATCCCAGGATTCCCACCGGCTAGGGAAGTTGAGTTTGGGATCGAGCTGTTGCCAGGGACATCCGCTATCTCTCGTGCACCTTATAGGATGGCACCGACTGAGTTGAGAGAATTGAAAGAACAGTTGCAGGATCTCCTGGACAAGGGATATACGCCCGAGCGTGTCGCCATGGGGCGCACCAGTTCTCTTTGTGAAGAAGAAGGACGGCTCGATGCGGTTGTGCATCGATTACCGGCAACTGAATAAGGCTACAGTGAAGAACAAGTATCCTCTTCCAAGGATCGACGATCTGTTTGATCAGTTGCAAGGTACAAGGGTGTATAGCAAGATTGATTTGAGATCCGGGTATCATCAGATTCGAGTCAGAGAGGAAGATGTGCAGAAGACCGCATTCCGGACCCGATATGGACATTATGAGTTCCTAGTGATGCCGTTCGGCGTGACGAATGCTCCAGCAGTCTTTATGAGTCTGATGAACAGAGTGTTTCAGTCGTATCTTGATCAGTTCGTCATTGTGTTTATTGACGACATTCTCATCTACTCCCGGAGTGAGGAGGAGCATGCGAAACACTTGAGGACAGTGCTTCAGATTCTCAGAGAGCATCAGTTGTATGCTAAGCTCAGTAAGTGTGAATTCTGGCTGAGCAGTGTGGTATTTCTGGGGCATGTCATATCAAGCAGCGGGATATCAGTGGATCCCAGGAAGATTGAGGCTGTAATGGAGTGGGCTGCCCCCACTTCTGTGCCTGAGATCCGGAGTTTTCTGGGTTTGGCCGGATATTATCGACGTTTCGTCGAGGGCTTTTCGAAGATTGCCAAGTCGTTGACACAGTTGACTCAGAAGGGAGTGCCTTTCTTTTGGTCAGAAGCCTGTGAGGAGAGCTTCCAGGAATTAAAGCACCGGTTGATGACGGCGCCAGTGTTAGTGATCCCTACGGAGAACTCCGGATTTGTTTTGTATACTGACGCATCACTTCAGGGCCATGGGTGTGTTCTGATGCAAGATAAGCATGTGGTAGCTTATGCATCGAGGCAGTTGAAGCCGCATGAGACCAGATATCCAGTTCGTGACTTTGAATTGGCGGCTATCATCTTCGCCCTGAAGATTTGGAGGCATTATTTGTATGGTACTTCATTTACCATTTACACGGATCACAAGAGCCTCAAGTTTTTATTCACTCAGGCAGAGCTGAACATGAGGCAGAGGAGGTGGATGGACTTACTCAAGGACTATGATTGCGAGATAGAGTACCATCCCGGGAAAGCCAATTTGACAGCAGACGCTTTGAGCCGGAAAGTGAGGAGTTCTGCTGAGGACGTCATCCATTTGTCGGCTATGATGACCTCCTATTGCCATCTGGGCTATGATTTTGACATTGATGCATCACCTGTGTATGTATCGACCTTGTTAGCTGAGCCAGATATCTATGAGAACATCAGGAGAGCTCAGAGGTCAGATGATGAGGTTCAGAGGTGGTTATCTTTAGTACATCTTGGTCAGCCAACGAAATTCAGAGTGGCCGATGACGGGTCTTTGAGATTGGGGAACCGTTGGGTGGTTCCGAGTACGCCGGAGTTGCGTAAAGGAATCTTGGAGCGAGCTCATAGTAGCAGACTTAGCATCCACCCAAGCGGGAAGAAGATGTATAAAGATCTACGTGGTCAGTTTTGGTGGAAGAGAATGAAGAGTGATGTCGTCGCTTTTGTAAAGAGGTGTTTGATCTGCCAGCAGGTTAAGGCAGAGAGACAGAGACCTGGCGGCGAATTGAGAAGCTTGGAGATACCGAAGTGGAAGTGGGAGCACATTTCCATGGACTTCGTGACTCATTTGCCGAGGAGTGCTTCAGGCTTTGATGCTATTTGGGTGATTGTGGATCGATTGACTAAGGTAGCCCACTTTATCCCCTATAGCATGACATTCACCTTTTTGAGGATGGCGCAGTTGTATATTAGAGATGTGGTGAGATTGCATGGGATCCCCGTTTCCATAGTGTCAGATCGAGATCCGCGATTCACATCTCATTTCTGGGAAGGCCTTCAGTCAGCCTTGGGAACTGAAGTCAGATTGAGTACTGCTTATCATCCTCAGACGGATGGCCAGACCGAGCGCACTATTCAGACGCTCGAGGACATGCTGAGAGCTTGTGTTTTGGAGTTCGATGCCTCTTGGCAGGATTCAGTGCCTTTGGTAGAGTTTTCTTATAACAATAGCTACCAGGCGAGTATTCAGATGGCTCCGTTTGAAGCTCTTTATGGCAGACGGTGTAGATCACCCTTGTGTTGGGATGATTTGGACCGCAGATCGGTCGGAGGACCGGAGTTGATTCGGGAGATGGAAGAGAAGATAAAGACGATAAGGCAGAAAATGAAAGCGGCCCAGGACAGACAGGCTACTTATGCAAATAAACGGCGGAGACCGTTGGAATTTCAGTTGGGAGATAAGGTCTTTTTGAAGATCTCGCCTTTCAGAGGCGTTGTGCGATTTGGGATGCGCGGGAAACTGTCTCCGAGGTATGTTGGACCGTACGAGATTTTGCAGCGCATTGGCACCTTAGCTTACCGACTGGCTTTGCCGCCTTCTTTATCTGGTATACATGATGTGTTTCATGTATCGATGCTGCGGAAGTAGGAGCCGAATCCATCTCATGTGTTACAGCCTTCCGAAGTTCAGTTAGAATCAGATGTATCTTATGTGGAACGGCCTGTTAGAATTCTGGATCGAGCAGACCGCAGACTTCGGAATAAAGTGATACCTATGATCAAGGTTCAGTGGGATCGCAGGGGTGTCGAGGAGGCTACGTGGGAGACGAAGCGGCATATGGTGCAGTACTACCCGGAACTATTCTCTGGTATGTGTTTATGTTTAGTTTCCTTTTGGGGGTAAGTGCATGTGATTTCGAGGACGAAATCTTATAAGTAGGGGAGTATTGTGATATCCCTGAAATGATTAATTCCAATTTGGTGCATTAATTGTGATTATATGATTAATTATGGTGGTAATTAATTATGTGTTGGAATTATTATGTGGAAATGCTTAGTCACATGTTAGAGTGACCCGGGATAGCATTTCAGGGTGCATGTTGGGAATTATTGTTGGGAGCATGATTTATTTGCCTTGGTTAGCAATTTGTGGAAATCATGCATTTAATTGATATTTTGGTGCATTCTAGTTTAATGCTTTGGAAAATATCATGTTGGGGTGTTTTATACACCATGATTTGTGGATTGCATTTTTAATTACCCAACCCTTATAACCCCCCACCTTTACCAACACCCACACTTTACCAAAATCAAATCCACAAACCCTTCCTCCTTCCATTTTCGAGCTCAAGCTTTGGGGTGAAGAGAAACCTTTCAAAAATCTTGATTTGTGGAGCTTGTTGGGTGATTTGAGGTCCCCAAGAGGTATGGATACCTCATGGTTAATTTTGTAAGGTTTTGTTTGAGTTTGGTATGATTTTGAATGGTTTTAAAATGGGTTTTTGTTGGGTTGTTGTGGGTTTGGTTATATGTTGGATTTATACTTGTTTTGAAGTATATTTTGGTGGTTTATGTTGTATTTGATGTTGTTAATTTGTTGGGTTAAGTGTTGGTATGGATTGGAAGGTTTTTGGGAGCAAAAATGGTGAAAATCGCATGTCTGTGCGAGGCGATCGATCGCCTGAAAAGAGGCGACCGATCGCCAAGAGGCAGTAGCCAAATCAAAGGAATGGCGATTGATCGCCATGTTTGGGGCGACCGATCGCCGCAGTGAAAATTTTGAGGCGATCGATCGCCTGGGTGAAGCGATCGATCGCCGCCTGTGGAATTTTGGAAAATGGTTTCTTTTGTCAAATTTTTGGTATTTGGCTATTATTTGGCTTCTAATATGGGGTTGTGTGATTGTGTAGAACCATCCCAGGTAGCAACGCAACCGAGGAACTGAAGCCAGATCAATTCCACTTTTGGAAATGTACGTAGTGGACGTACGGGCACCCCAACGGTACATGTATCTTATATACTCATTGTTTATGCATTGTGGATGCGAGTATATATGTGGTATTGCATTGTGGATGCAAATACATGTTATGCATGATGTTTATGGATGCATATGATTATTGGTGCACATCCCATGAGTCGTGGTCATCCCTTGATGATTTTAATGCTTGCCGCTATTTGTTTGGTTCCGCTAAATGTGAAGCGAGGGGTGGGAGCGCCGCATGTCACATTTGAGCGTGGTTATCATATAGGGCGAGGAAAGGGTATTTGCCGCTCAATGTGAGGCGAGGGGTGGGAGTCCCGCATGTCCATTGAAGCGAGGTTATCCTATGCCGCCTATATGTAAATAAGCGAGGGGCATTAAAATACATTGTGATGGACAGACTAGGGATTGGTGATCAGTATTTGGTATTGATGAGATGATATATGTCATGACATGTTTAGACCATTAAAAATAATCTATTGATTATACTCATGAGTTATGGTACAGGGACAACCAAACGGGAAGCGTTTGAAATGCAGGGGGAAAACAGGAAGTGTTTTATTATGATTATGCATTTACGCTTTATCTTCATATTGTGTTGAATATGAATGATTATTATTGCTCATGTTTGGGGGTTGTCCTTGTAGGTACACGTTTGGCATGATAGAAGGGCTAGACGGGTTGAGACAGTGAGCTTGAGGATGCTTTTGTGAATTGAAGGACAGGATTATTTTTTTGCCTAGTTTCTACTCTAGGAGTAGTGTAAAACTAGTTGATAACATTCATTTGATGGGGAATGTAATTAATCCATGTTTGGAAGTCCTTATTTTTGGCATGTAATGCTTAAGCTCATAAACTCAACACGTTATTTCTCACTCTGATTATTTAATTAGCTCTATTATGCCTTGATTCCGCACTTAAGGATTAGGGTCCTTACATAACAAGTGCCATCCTCCACAGTTGTTACACCTGCTTCCCCCTGTCTTGCTCCCCTGTGTGGATCCCCGATTGTTCTGCTTCTGACCCTGAGACTTCTTCCCACCAAATCTGGAAGATGATGAGGCCCCACGAGCCTTGAACTGATCCCTTCGTGGCCTCAAACTATCAGCAACATGCCTCGGTGGTGGTACTGAAGGGGGTACATCATCCTTATACGCGCCCACCGCAATCTCCGCCAACTCTGCCCGTGTCAGGGCGTCATCAAATGAGCTGGGGTTGTTAGAGATAACCCGATCAAATAGCTATGGCCTCAATCCCTTCAGAAAGTTCCTCATCTTTGCATGGCTGCTCACAGCGATATGAGGTACATACCTCAGAAGTGAGGAATACTGCATAGCGTAGTCTGACACTGACATGCTACCCTGCTTTAAAGCATTGAACTCGTCTTCCTTTAATTGTCTGGCAGCTGCAGAGAAATACCGGTTAAGGAACCGGGTCCGGAATACAGTCCAGTCAACTGCCATACCTAGAGCTCTCAGCTCCATCACGGTGGTCTTCCACCACATAGCAGGCTTCTTAGTCATCTGAAACTCGGCTAACCTCAGCCATGCCGTGCGTGCACAGGGTGCAGTCACAAGTATTTGCTCTATACGCTCCAACCACTCCTCGGCTACTTCACCAGACTCAATCCCCTCAAACATGGGCGGATGGAAACTCATAAACTGCTTCAAACTGAGCTCCCCTGGCAGTAACATCTGTACACTGGGCTCCACGCCCACAGCAGGTGGTGGTAAAAGATTCAGCTGAGCGATACTGGCATTCCTACTGTCCATATCCCCTACCTCCTCATTGGGGTTCTCCGGGTTAATCTCAGCCATGCTGTAACACAAGAGTTAACAACAATACCAAAAGCAGTTCATAATATAAGCCGTTAGATAACAAGAGTATCATATTCAAAGCATGTTAGTATAACACTTATACAACCATATGCATCACATGCATAAGCATGCCCAAATGAATACCTAGTCAACTTGTTTCTAAAGGCTACCCTTCACTCTTCCCTGGTTATCTAACCACTGCTCTGATACCACTAAATGTGAGACCCCGTTATCTAATCAGATACTAAGGTGCAATTTAGAGAACTAAACATTCATGTGAATATATCAGAGTAACGTGCCGTGTTGATTAACCTGAGCTTTAGAGATTACAGTACCAAAATGTTTCAAAAGGAATAACACAAATTCCTACAAAGGTACTACATTATAGTCTTACTCTACTCAGTAGAAGCTATACAAAATTTTTCTCTAACATGCTAATCCTGTAGCACTTCTTACAGCTCAGCATATCAACCCCGACCCTGGTTCTCGTCAACAAAAGCACCTACAAAGACAACCCCCAACACGTGAGCATATCATAATTCATATTCAACATAATATGAATGTAAAGCGTAAATGCACAAATCATAAATACAAAGCACTTCCTGTATTTCCAAGCATTTACAACGCCCATTGGTTGTCCCTGTACCATAACTCATAATAACACATTATATGAACATATGGTTTCCTAAATGAATGTCATGACATATCTTTCCTTCTCGAATCCTTATTTCAATCCTGAGTCACTTATCAATAGTGCATTTCAATGCTTCTTACTTTTCCACGTAAGCGGAATTCTTCCTCTCTTCTTATGGAAATCCACGTAAGCGGAATTCTTCCTCGCTTCTTAGCGTAAGCATTAAAATCCTCACTAGGATAACCTTGACTCGTGAAATACACCTCTTATGTTTCACATCACAATATGCAATCACAATGCATAATAACATGTATCAACCATCATGCACTATCTTATGCATATCTTACTTTGCCTTGTGTTAAATAAATAAACACATAATACATGTTACCGTTGGGATGCCCGTACGTCGCTTACGTACCTTTCCAAAATGTAGTGTGTTGTGGGACTCTATCCCCTGCGCTGTGTAGCTGTCTGTGAAGGCTCTACACCAGTGTACAACACAATATTAGATGTCTCATTACAATCCAATATAAAAAATTAAACAAAATATAACAATTTATATTTTTCAACATTCTGGGTCTCTCGATCGATCGGCCCCTCTCCTCGATCGATCGAGAAGACGCCTTCTATCAAAGCCAAGATTCTGCCTCGCTCGATCGATCGAGATGAAATGTCGATCGATCGAGATGCTCTGTTTGAGAAATACCATCCCAGAATTCTCGAACACCTATTTTTACACCCTTCGATCTAGCATATAAAATACACCACATGCTTAAACAATTATGCTAGCAGCTATAATACACTACCCTGAGTGTATTCATATCAAATTTACACCCCAAACATAAATCCACATGCATAAACGTCGTCCATTTATACAAGTACTCGATCAACTTTTCCGGAAACAGGGCAACATATTTCATTTCCAGATTTCTTGAGTACTTCATTTCATGCTATACAAACTACAACATATATCATATAACATGCTCAAACAAAAACGTCATGGGCTTTACAAAACTACCATGCATGTACTCAAATCGAAGGTTCACCCAAAAACCCATCTAACATGGATAATATCACCTCCTCAAAATCACTCCCAATCCACATTTTCCAAAAAAAAACAGGGCATACACTTACCCAGATTTCCGAACACTATACTTCACATGCTTTAATCCTTCACATAAACATGCAACATGCTCAAGGAAAAATATAGAGAGCTTCATAATAACACCATGTAAGCATTTAAATCAAAGGTTTCAAGAGACCTAAGCTAACATGCCATTTTTACCACACTTAAAAGCAAGAACTTAACAAGCTTAAAAACAAAAACAGAGCATGGTTTCTCACCCTACTTGCTCCGATTTTTGAGAGGCTTCCAAGGAATGAAAATGGCAAGGCTCCTCACGTTTTTGCTCAGCAGGTGCTGGTGTTTGTTTGGGAGAGAAGGGTCGAGATTTGGGATGGAAGAATGAGGCTGAATGATTGAGCCAAGTGGGGTGGGCAATCAGCCTATGTACAGTTTGATTGGCATGGGTTGGGGGGGGGGGGGGTGGTTGGGTGTTAGGTGGTATGATGTGTTATGTTTTGGTCCCGGTATTTAGCACGATGTATTAAAATATCCTCACACGATATTTATAGTATTTTCTCAATAAAATACTTCAATTCCCATTAACATGCTTTACCAAAACAAACAACACACACCCCAAATAAACATGACACGACCCCAAAATCCCAACATATATCACATGCACCCTGAAATTAATCTCCCCAATAATATTAATTCAATCCCATGAATTAACACCCAAATCATCATAATTTAAATTAAATGATTAAAATCACATAATCATTTCGGGGATATCACAATGTCAGTGTACACAAAACTCAAGAGCATTCCCAGTTATGCTCTGATACCATACTGTGAGGGCCCAATCCTAATAATGTGATTAGTTATCACACAATTGTAATTATAGCGTAAACAGCGAAAGATTTATTTAACATTTAGTAACATGTGGCCCTAAAAATTTTGGCATGACCTCGTCGCACGAGAAACATACCACCAATACCAATAGTCAAAATATATATGTATACCATCTATTTCATCTCCATCAACACAAATCAAACTATGAAACACATATCCATACTGAGCAAAATAAACTAAATATACATAAACTCCCTACACTCCAGGGACACACCCCTGGTACATATACGACTGGGATAAGGAGGAAAATAAACCTCTCAAGTGTGGCTCCCACCGGATGTGTACTCTCTGGGGTCCTGGCCACCTGTACTACCTGCCATTGTCCACACACAAAGACAACAACAACCCCCCTTGGGGGTGAGCAAAAGCCCAATATGGAACGATCATGGAATATACATCATGTATCTATAAAATGATATATGAAATGAAATGCAATCCATGTCATGTCATGTCGGTATCATACACCCATCCGCTGGGTATCTCGGAGCCAATAAATGAAAGTCCAAATACTACATAGCTAAGCTCGAGCATGTCAAGCAAAGGAATGTCTATATGGTGCGTCGTCAAAGCGTCACCGCATCCCAGCTCTTGACATCAGATCATATCATACAGATGACGTCAGCAAGGTGCCACCTTATAACAGTCTCAATAAATAGGGATAATCCAGAGGATGACGTCGGCAAACGCCACCAATCCCCATATCAACAAATCATAACAATCATAAGGGCCACGAATCCCTATGCCTTTCAGGCCACTTAATGCCAGTCATAGCACCGTGTACAACCCTTATGATTGATCGAATCCAAAATAATAGGGTATCAAAGAATCGTAGCTCAACATGTATGCCATGCATCGATGTATGTATAAAAACTGATGTGTGTTAACAAAACACATACATCGATGTGCAATTATGAATGCCATGAATGCCACATAATTTAAATAAAATCACGTAGCCACATAAAATCAAGTACTTCACAGAAGTCATCAAATCATATACCAACTGATACAGATACCTGTTGTATGTTACCCGATCGCAACATACCTTTACTTCTCAATATCTGAGGGTTGACTTGAACTTGTAGAGTCGATATATTCACTGGATATTAATGAAATTCACAATTAACTAAATTACTCATTAAACATTGGTTATCAATTGTAGTCATAGCTGAACCAATTTACGGTAATTAAATTGATGCGATTACATCACAATTTAATTTGCTAACTTATTTTTAACCAATTCAAATTTATTTTTACTAATTATAGTCCAAATTAACTGGTAATTATCGAAGCAAAGTCGGAAAAATCGAATAACAAATTTACCCAAAATCGCACACAGTACACGCACGCTTTTCCTCCGATTCCGGCGAGCTCCGGCGACGTTATGGGCGGCGACCGGTTCAGAAAACTTCGTCTAGATGAGGAGAAGAGATTAGGTGTATGGATTCGTCCAATTTGTTGTAGAATCAAAGAAATCGAACCAGAATTCCTCAAACCCTAGTCTGTGCGAGTTCGTCCGTTCCAGGTCAAAATCGAAGCACTCTTCGAACACCAAAATCCAATTATCTGGTATGGAAAGTTTCGCCTCTGAGTTAGGAACACAGTGGTAGGTCGGTCTCGTCGAGAGGTGATCGGACGGCGGCGAACGGAGCTGATTTATAGGCGGTGGTCGGTGAATCGCGAGAGAGGTGTGTGTTTTCGCACCTTTTAGTAGGTGTCCGCGACTGTGTGTTTTTACACGTTTACTATGTGTTTTACGTCCTACACCGATATATATATATTAATTCCCGACCAATTATGAACATCGGGATGTCACCGGTGTACTGGTGCATGTGCAGTATATGTACAGTCCACACATGACTTCGTGTCCCTACTTCAATCACAAAATGAAATATATCATTTTAATACAAATTTTATATTTACTAAATTAATTTAACAAAATTAAATGTAATTAACGTTAATCGAACATCGGGGCATCACAGGTACGTCCTTTACCATATATACGGATCATAAGAGCCTGAAATTCTTGTTCACTCAGGCGGAATTGAATATGCGTCAGAGGAGATGGATGGATCTACTCAAGGACTATGACTGTGAGATAGAGTACCATCCGGGGAAAGTGAACTTGACAGCGGACGCCTTGAGTAGGAAGGTGAAAAGTACTGCTGAGGATGTCATGCAATTGTCGGCTATGATGACTTCTTGTTGCCATCTGGGCTATGACTTCGATGTGGACGCATCGTCGGTTTGGGTATTGACCTTATTGGCTGAGCCAGATATATATGAGAATATCAAGGGAGCTTAGAGGACAGATGATGAGGTTCAGAGGTGGTCATCATTGGCACTTCAGGGGCAGCCATCGAAGTTCAGAGTGGCTGAGGATGGTTCTTTGAGACTCGGTAACAGATGGGTAGTTCCAGGTACGCCGGAGTTGCGTAGAGGAATCTTAGAGCGAGCTCATAGTAGTCGATTCAGTACCCACCCAGGAGGGAGGAAAATGTATAAGGACTTGTGTGATCAGTTCTGGTGGAAACGGATGAAACGTGATGTGATCTCATTTGTCAAGAGGTGTTTGATCTGTCAACAGGTTAAGGCAGAGAGGCAGAGACCCGGTGGCGAGCTAAGGAGCTTAGAGATACCGGAGTGGAAGTGGAAGCATATATCTATGGACTTTGTGACCCACTTGCCGAGGACTACCGCAGGTTGTGATGCCATTTGGGTGATCATTGACAGGCTGACAAAGGTAGCTCACTTCATCCCCTACTGTATGGCGTACACATACTTGAGGATGGCTCAGTTGTATGTCCGAGACATAGTGAGACTACATGGAATTCCAGTATCTATTGTGTCGGACAGAGACCCGCGGTTCACATCTCATTTCTGGGGAGGTCTTCAGTCAGCATTGGGTTCTGAGGTAAGATTGAGTACGGCGTACCATCCCCAGACGGACGGTCAGACTGAGCGTACTATACAGACGCTCGAGGACATGCTAGGAGCTTGTGTGTTGGAATTTAATGCCTCATGGCAAGATTCTTTGGTCTTGGTAGAGTTCTCATACAACAATAGCTATCAGGCGAGTATTCAGATGGCACAGTTTGAGGCTTTGTATGGTAGGCGTTGTAGGTCACCTTTGTACTGGGATGACTTGACCAATAAAGTAGTGGGAGGACCCGAACTGATTCGAGAGATGGAGGATAAGGTAAATGTTATCCGTCAGAAAATGAAGGCAGCCCAGGACAGGCAGGCAGCCTATGCGAACAAACGGCGGAGACCGTTGGAGTTTCAATTAGGAGACAGGGTCTTTTTGAAGATTTCACCTTTCATGGGTGTGGTTCGGTTTGGTATGCGTGGTAAATTGTCTCCGAGGTATGTGGGACTGTATGAGATTTTACAGCGCATCGGTACCTTGGCTTACCGTTTGGCACTGCCACCGTCGTTGCCTGGTATTCACGACGTGTTTCATGTATCTATGCTACGGAAATATGAGCCGGATCCGTCGCATGTATTGCAGCCTTCTGAGGTTCAGTTAGATTCTGATATATCCTATGAGGAACGACCAGTCAGGATTCTGGATAGGGCTGATCGCAGGCTTCGGAACAAAGTGATACCAATGGTAAAGGTACAGTGATCGCAGGGGTGTCGAGGAGGCCACGTGGGAGACGGAGCAGCATATGGTGCAGCACTACCCGTAACTATTCTCTGGTATGTGATTTATGTTTAGTTTCGATTTGGGTAAGTGCATGCGATTTCGAGGGCGAAATCTTATAAGTAGGGGAGTATTGTGATATCCCCGAAATCATTAATTGCAATTTGGGCATTAATTATGTTTATGTGATATTATGGTGATAATTAGATTATGTGTTGGGACTAATTATCTTGGTGAAATGCTTGTCACATGGTAGGCATGACCCGGTAGAGCATTTCAGGGTGCATGTTATACATGTTGGAAAATTGGGTGTTATAATGGTTTAAATGTGTTGGTTTGTAATTTTTGGTAAAGCATGATTTTAATGGTGATTTTGGTGCATTGTGGTAAAATGCTTTTAAAATACCATGTTGGGGTATTTTATACATCATGCTTGTGTTTTGATACACATTTAAATCTCATAACATGGCAAGGGAGCCACTTGCACACACCTTTATATCCCATCACTCCTCTCTATCAGCTTTATGTCCCTACAACCCCCCACCATTCATCCAAAAGCTTCCATTTTCGTTTCTGAAACAAGAGAGGAGGAGAAAGCTTTGAAAAAGGGGTCTTTTTGGGAGTTCTTGCTAAAAACTTAAAGCTCAAGTGGTAAGCTTTCATTATGGTGAAGTCTTGTTGGGTTTTGGTTGAGTTTGTAGCTTGTTTTTGGGGTTAAAAGGGTGGATCTTGGTCCAACATGTTGTTTATGTTTGGGGGATGTATTTTAAGGTTGTTTTGTGGTTATATGTTGAGCATGGTGTTTGTTATTGGTTGTATATGAGTTTAGGTGTTGTTGGAAGCTCATACATGGAAGTTTCTCGCAGGAACAGGGCTGCTCGATCGATCGAGCAGGGCAGAGCCTGAACAAGGCGTGAAATGAGCTTACCGATCGATCGAAAATTTGTTCCGATCGATCGGTGTGATGTCTCGATCGATCGATAAAAAGTTTCGATCGATCGGTGGAGGCAGTATTTGGATGCCTATTTTTCTTCACTTAGCGATCGATCGGGGCTTGGGGACCGATCGATCGCAAGGCATAAAATGTGGATTTTGGGATTTTGTTCTAAATGATGTTATTTTTGGTAATGGTTCTTTTATTGGCTTCTAATATGGATTCATGTGATTGTGTAGAACCATCCCAGTTAGCCACACATCAAAAGAGATAAAGTCCCACGACATCTCCACTTTTGGAACTAAGGTACTTAGTGAGACGTACGAGCATCGGACGGTAAAACGTATTTATTACGCTTTGATTGGTTATGCATTATGGTTGCATACATGGTCTTAATTATGCATTATGGTTGCATACATGATTGGATATGCATTATGGTTGCATATATGGTTGGTTATGCATTATGGTTGCATACATGATTGGATATGCATTACGGTTGTAATACCCCCAAAATGTTATATGATTATGTGCTATGATGATGATTTATGTTAAGTTTAAGGGTTGTGGTGTAATTAATTTGGGGGAATATAATTACGATATGATGATATCATTTAGGGGGCATGATAGGTGTTTTAAAGGATGTATTAATTTAAATGAAATTATAAAATATCGAGTGAGGATATTTTAATACATCGTACTTTATACCGGGACACAATTAAACACCACATGACCACCCAACCCACACCACCCCACCCCCATCACTCGGTCACCTCACCCTCCCCCACCTGTTCAACCCATACCCCCCACTTGTGCAACCCATGCTACCACTCAATCAACCTCCATCTCCTTCTATCCTCCTCCTCTCCTCCATTCTCATCCCAGAACAAGCTGCTTTAAGGCAAGGAAACCTTGGTAGAAAGGTGTGCAAATCCTCGCAAAAAGGGGAGCATAAAGAGAGGGGTAAGTTGGTGCCCTGTTTTCTGGGTTTTCGGGTTGAGTTGGGTTTTTGTAGTGAGGATTTCTATGCATGCTAGTGTAGGTATGAACGAAACCTTGGTATGTATGTTTACATGGAAGTATTATGAAGCTCCTAGCATGTTTGTTCGAGCATTTTACATGATTTATGTGATAGATTTCTTGTTGTGAAACTATGTGCTCGGAAATCTGGGCAAAGAAGAACATACTCTGTTTCCTGTATAGGTTGGTTGAGGATGAAGATTATGATGATGTTATGATGCATGTTAGCTTAGGTTTTGCTAAACCTTTAATTTGAATACATGCATGGTAGTTTTATGAAGCTTGTAACATTTTTGTTCAGGCATGTTTTACGCCTTATGAAGTAGAAATGATGGTATAAAATGAGGTGCTCAAAAATCTGGGGAAGTCCTGATTTTTTAGAGCTCTCGATCGATCGAGATTTTGGTCCCGATCGATCGAGCGAGGCAGAAAGCTTAAGGCATGGTTTGAATTTCAGGTGCCGATTGATCGAAGGATTTCTCGATCGATCGGTGAAGCTCCTCGATCGATCGGTAAAATGTTTCGATCGATCGATCGATCGAGGCAGAATGGTTGAGCACTGTTGTGCACAGTTTCTCGATCGATCGAGACCTCGGGGCCGATCGATCGAGAGAGGCAGAATGTTGAAAAATAAAATGATGTTTTATTTTGTTAAGTTTATGATGTGAGATGGTATTGAGGCATCTAATATGGTATTGTGTGGTCTTGTAGAGCCACTCCAGGTACCAGCACAATCAAGGAGATAAGTCTGTTGACTCCTCCTCCTTTTGAAAAGGTACGTAAGAGACGTACGGGCATCGGACGGTAAAACATATCCCTACACTATGACTATGCATTTATCGCATGAATATATACGATTAAATGATGATGTTTATACGATGTTTATATGATGATGTTTATACGATGTTTATATAATGATGTGATACGATGTTATTTGTGGTAAGATGCCACGGGGTAAGATGCCCCACATGGTAAGAGGCCATGCGATGTTATTTGTGGTAAGATGCCACGGGGTAAGATGCCCCACATGGTAAGAGGCCATGCGATGTTATTTGTGGTAAGATGCCACAGGGTAAGATGCCCCACATGGTAAGAGGCCATGCGATGTTTATTTGTGGTAAGATGCCACGGGGTAAGATGCCCCACATGGTAAGAGGCCATGCGATGTTTATAATGTGGTAAGATGCCACAGGGTAAGATGCCCATATGCATGATTATGAATCAGGAACAACAAGAAGAAGGTAACGAATAACCAGCATGTTCACTTAACTAAGATGTCGTACATTTACTGTTATATTTTGTTATGATGTTATAAGATGATGATGCTTATATGATGATGATGTTATAAGATGATGATATTCACAAGATGATGATGCTTATATGATGATGATGTTATAAGATGATGATATTCACAAGATGATGATGCTTATATGATGATGATGTTATAAGATGATGATATTTACAAGATGATGATGCTTATATGATGATGATGTTATAAGATGATGATATTTACAAGATGGTGATGCTTATATGATGATGATGTTATAAGATGATGATATTTACAAGATGATGATGCTTATACGATGATGATGTTTTAAGATGATGATATTTACGAGATGATGACGCTTATATGATGATGAGGTTATACGATGATGATATTTACAAGATGATGATGCTTATATGATGATGATGTTATAAGATGATGATATTTACAAGATGATGACGCTTATATGATGATGATGTTATAAGACGATGATATTTATAAGATGATGATTTTAATCATTCATGTCAAGAATTAATGATTTTTATGCATGGCTATGAAACAGGGACAACCAAAGAGGGTTAATGCGATTAACCAGGAAGTATACGTTACCAATTATTTTCATGCATTTATTTATATGCCATTGCCTTATGATGTTAAGTAACGATGTACATGCTCATGATGGGTTGTTCCTGTAGGTACGCTTTTGGACTAAAAGACTAAGGGGTCGGGTTGAGCAGTGAGCTACGAGGAACACAGGAACGTGTAGGATTCAGCTTCTGTTTAGTATCTACTGTAGGAGTAGTATAAATCTAACATGTTAACATTCATTATGGGAATGTAACTAATAAGCTTTGAAGATTTAATTGACCTGTAATTCTGTTAGCTCATGTAACAACTAGAACCCTAAGATGTTATCAATGCATGATTAGTCCTTCTTATGTCTCTAAAACACTGTTAAGGTGGGAGGACCCCACAACGGTTGCATATATATATTGTGAGTCGAGATTATATTGCAGTGATGATAGAATACTTGCCGCCTAACATGTCGAAGCGATGATAGAATACTTGCCGCTGTCATATTTAGCGATGAAGAATATTTGCCGCAAATATGTCGAAGCGAAGGATAATGCCGCTGTCATATTGATGCGATGGATATTATGCCGCTAATATGTCGAAGCGAGGGGTATTAATGCCGCTGTCATATAAACGCAAGGGGTATTATGCCACTGATATAATAAGACTGGAAATTGGCCATTGATAACACGGAAAGGATACATGTCATGACATGCATATTGGCATTATAATCCTTTGATTATTATTGTGGTACAAGGACAACCAATGGAGCTTTTAAATGTGTTAAATACAGGAAGTGAATTGCATTTACGGTTTATGCATTGAATTATGATCATATTATTGTGAATATGATTTATATACATGCTCATGGTTTTGGGGGTTGTTCCTGTAGGTACTTTTGGGCGGAAGGGGCTAAGGCGGGTTGATGCGGGGAGCTAGTGAGGAGTGCTCTTGGTAGCAAGCTTGATTCTTTTGTATAGTATCTACTCTAGGAGTAGTGTAAAGCTATAGGATTAGCATTCATTGGATGAAAATGTAACTAATCCCTTTTGGAACTTTATTTTGGCACTGTAATTTAATAGCTCAGGGCATCAACACAACCTTTATACTCTGTTTATGCATGGAAATTTTTATTTACGTCTTTAATCCCAACTTAAGGAACTAGGGTCCTTACAATATTTCTCGGTATTGCCCCAATCGAGGAGGACAGTCAAATTTCAAGATGAATAGGCCGAGATTAGAAGATAAGACAGTGCATCAGAGGCAGCAGATTATGCCTCGACCATCAGGAGGTCAGACAGTGAGACCGCCCCAGGGGCAAGTATATGCACTGACTAGGGAGGAGGCCGAGGCAGCCCCAGAGGAGGTGATTGCTGGTACGTGCCATTTACTTACGTACCCTGCTTTTATATGATAGATATAGGTGCCTCCCACTCTTTTGTATCTGATGATTTTGTGGAGTGACATCATATGTGTGCGTCTCCGTTACCCACGCCTCTTATGGTCTCGACACCCACTGGAAGGAATGTTATTGCTGATCGGTTTCTTGCCGACTGCTTCATTTATTTTGAGGACAATGAGTTGAAGATGGATTTGATCGTCGGTATGTCAGATTGTGATTGCATTGTAGGCATCGATTTACTGAACAGATATCAGGCAGTGGTAGATTGCCGACAAAGGACAATACGGTTCCGATCTGATATGGGGATTCAGTGGACTTTCTATGGTGACGGTTCTCGTGCGAAGATTCCGTTGATATCGGTGGTCAAAATGTCCTGATTATTAGAACGTGGACACACGGGCTATCTTATCTATGACGTGGACAATGTAGGAAAGAATAAAGAGTTGAGGGTTGAGGATGTACCCGTGGCGGCAGAGTTTGCTGATGTGTTTCCAGAGGAAATTCTAGGATTCCCGCCGACTAGACAGGTCGAGTTTGGGATTGAATTATTACCGGGAACATCCACTATTTCTCGTGCCCCTTATAGGATGGCACTGTCGGAGTGAAGGGATTTGAGTAGTCCATTTTTATTAAAGTTTGCCTCCAACCATTCCATTTTAAAGTGTAGCATTCTCATTGGAATGTAGACATTGCCCCGAAAATCGGCTAATTAAACGCCGATTCCAAAATCCCAACTTTTGCCAAAGTTTTAAAAAGAAACTCATGACTTCGACCCGTGGTCGATCGCTGCTTTTGTCGCGATCGATCGCGCGCACCCACTGCCTGGCAGAACACTTGTGCGATTGATCGCGAGTCTCCGCGATTGATCCCCAACCCCTCGCGATCGATCGCCAACACTGTGCATCTTATTCAATTTCCAGAAACTTGTCGCGATCGATCGGCTGCATGCCGCAATCGATCGCGACCTGCGATTTTCCGAAAAACTCGAGTTTTAATAGTGTTTTTCCACACCCAACTCAAAACCAATACCCCCATCACCTCCACAACTTCAAATAAACCAATAAGACTCGAAAAAAACTCCAATAACAAACTTTAAGATTTTACCACAAATCCCCAAATCCAAACCCATCACAAAACTTAACCAAAAACAATAATACCACAATCAAAACGAAGATAAAGGCGAGGGGAAGGACATTACCCAAGTATCTTCGACAAATCTCGCCTCAAAGTCGAGCTTCCAACGATTCTTCTCCTTGGAAGAAAAAGGAAAAAGGGGAGAAGGTGGGGAGAGGGGAGAAAGAGGCGTGGAGAGAGGGAGAGAAGTGAGGTGGGAATTGGTTGAACACCGAGTCCACTTGGTATATATAGTACCAAGGCTCAAAAATCCCGAGTCCTCCACAAATACATCATGACTCAATAAAAATCATATGTGTTCAATAATTACCTTTCAATCTCAATTTACATTACCAGCCCCAACTCAAAGACCCCAGATCCCACCAAAAACCAAATTCCAAGGTTTATCACCACGATGAGAATACAATCTCAACCCTTGGATCTAACGACCCCAAATACCGAATTTAAAATCCTTGGGAGTCCCAATACTGCAATTAATTCATAATTGCCACAAATAAAATCCATTAAGGATCAATACTACACCGGGATTTACACCAATTATTTCACGGGCATCACAATTATCCACCACTAATAAAGTTTCCTCCTCAAAATCTGCACAGGCGTACTACACGAACTGCCAAGACCACACAATCCAATCGGATCTACAATGTCGAATCATGAACATATCATGAACGACACACCAACCGCGAGGACACCGGCCTCGCACCAAATCCTGGAATGGAGTAAACCTCCCAAACCATTACAATCTTAAAAGGACGTCAGCATGCCGTGATGCTAACCACCCAAACGCAGTCAGTCAACCGTAACTGCTATCCAAACGAATCATACGTGATTCCAACATAGATATCGTTTCCATGATATCTCTACGATTTAGCCTACGATGTTAAACATACATCGTTACCAAGGAGGCCACCAATACACAACAATACATACACTAAACCCGGTTTCCGCTCTCCAAATCCATCTCCATCCAAGGAGTAATTGCACCACTTTGCAACTCGGATCGGGCAACTCACGACCACCGATCAACACAAAACACATCTCCACAGATAAGGTCCAAACACACTATCGAGACTCCACAAGGTCTCAAGTTTCCGTAGGGAACACGCAAGAAAATCAATTGCATTCCCATCACATGTGTCAACGACGACACCATATACATTGAACCCCGGCCATCACTCGTTTAACCTAGGATTCAACAATCCTAACACAGGGATTCTAACAAATTACCCAGCAATGAATTACCATGGCCTCAATACACGACAATCCCTCCTCAAGGAAGTCAACCAGACCTCACGACCATTCTTCAGAATATATCGTGTCGTTGAGATTACCAATCTCAAGGTGCCACAATTCTCTCACCAGATATTTATCCATCCAAGCATACTAATCCGATGCTCGACAAGTACAAAAATGCTGGCATTCGTATACACACACCGGTATACATGCCTAAGCACCAACATCACATGCATACTCAATGCAATCGACTCAGGTATCATTAATCATACCCAAAAAGCCCCAAATACAACTGTCAATCCTCAGTTATTCTCGCCCAGCGGAGAATGATGATTGACAAACCAACGACCAATGGTGTGATTCCAACATCAACACCACAAAAACCGATTCGTTGTATCTTCGAAAGATTCCCAATAGGTATATGAATACTGCCTTCCTCACAAGGAAAAATGTCATGAACCCATGACCTTCCAACTTCGAACCACCGTTCGGAAAACCTCGATAATTTATACCAAATTATATCCCAGAACCAATAAATACACGACTGGTTCAAAACAGTGCATCTTTGCCACTATTACCAATCCAAAACTCGTATACACAACGTATACCCAACTAACGATGCTCTGTACTAATACCATAGTACTCCATATATTCGAGCATCTTCCCAGAGACGTCTCCTCGTACGTCTCACCGAAAAACATAAAGCCATTACCCAATCCAACGCCAGTAATGCTTATCATGGCTGATTAACAATCATCCCTCAACCAATGCCAGTTGTCTCCTATGACAGTATGCTCCAAATCTCTCCAAGAGATACAATCAATATAGTAGTGTCACCCCACTAACTATATCCCACAATTCTGATCGTGTCCCCCATTGCATTCCATATGCAAGGATTCTCAACCAGAGCTAACAACGACTTGTTGACACTCACGTTGGTACTCCCAACAAAATTGAGCTGTCCTAGTACAAGTCCCTCGCAACATTTAACGTATAAACGTTCTCGTGAGGTATTCATTACCTCAAACCTCATGCCACATAGTGACTACAAGAGTTCACTATTAACCCTCATCAACCATCATACGATTCACCAAACTCGGTTCCAACGAGTAATGGCTATAACAAGCTCGTATACCACTGAAATAATACTTGGATAGCAGATTGCTGCTTTATTAGGTTTATACCAACCCTACCAACGTATCATACGTTCCACCCCGGTATACCATGCCGTATCAAAGTAGTGGGTCATCACCAAATATTTCTCTAACATCAAAGCACAACGGACATTCCGATGTCCTTGCTCAACAACAATGCAATCCTAATCCATTAGAACTTATTCCACACCTCCATATGCGGGTGTGACTATGCCTACCATACGTCACATCGGTATACGCAAGTAGTTTCCTCAATATGTACTTCTACCACAAGTCACTTGGCCATAGCCATCCTAACAAGTATACCCGAAGGTACCACTACTCGTAAATTACTTACCTCAAATACGTGGTGCAGCACGTTTACCTGTACGGCGCACCCATTTATTCATCGAGCAAACCTGCTCGGCATAATGGTCTCGTCAACCAGTGACGCAGACACCACCCTGTGCCCACCACCGGCATGCAAACCATACGACTAAATACATATACCTAAATGTATTATTCATCGTAACGACGGCACCCGTCCACATAGAACATCCTCTATGTCATCGTCATCCTGTGACGGTACATGTCAACATGACATCCACAATATCATCGTCAACTTGTGACGGCATATGTCAATACATGACATCCATAATATCGTCGTCAACCTGTGACGGTATATGTCAATACATGACATCCTTAATATTATCGTCAACCCATGACGGTATATGTCAATACATGACATCCATAATATCATAGTCAACCCGTGACGATATATATCAATACATGACATCCACAATATCATCGTCAACCCGTGAAGGTATATGTCAATACATGAAATCCATAATAATGCTAACAAAATAGCAATATGCCATAATTCATCGTTAACAAGATAGCGGCATACCTTTATTCATCGCCCAATAGAGGTACGCAATCAGCACCCATCGCTCGAAGGCGGCACAATCTCATGCTACGTACATAGCGGCATAACCGATCGCTATAAAATCAGTGGTATGAACCGTCGCTATATCAGCAGCATAAGTCATCGTTATAGAATCAGCGGCATAAACCCTCGATATAGAATCAGCGGCATAAACCATCGCTATACGTATGTCCGGCGGCATGAACCATCGCCATAGAAGTAGCGGAATGAACCATCACTATTTATATCCGGCGGCATGAACCATCGTCGTAGATGTAGCTGAATGAACCATCGTTATATATACCCGGCGGCATGAACCATCGCCATAGAAGTAGCGGAATGAACCATCGTTATATATATCTGGCGGAATGAACCATCACCATAGATGTAGTGGAATGAACCATCGCTATATATAACCGGCGGCATGAACCATCGCAATAGAATAGCGGAATGAACCATCACTATATATATACCTGGCGGCATGAACCATCGCCATTGATCTAGCGGAATGAACCATCGCTATATATATACTGGCAGCATGAACCATCTCCAAAGATGTAGCCAATCCCTAGCCTTGTTATATCAATGTATTTTAATGCACCTCGCTTGTCATGACCGCGACACTAGTATCTCTCGCTTCGACATATCAACGGCGTAGAATAACCTCGCTTTAATGCGACATGCGGCATTTACCATCGCTTCAACATTTCAGCGGCAAATATTCTTTCCTCGCTACGATATGACAGTGGCAAGTATTCTATCATCGCTTCTAATGACAGCGGCAAAGCATTTAAAATCATCACTCGCATTTAACAACGACTCATGGGATATGCACCAAACATCCAATCTATACCTGCAACCACAATGCATAATCCAATATGTATACAAAGTACATGTTTGTCACCAATGATAGTCTTGTTATAACAGTGTATTTTAATGCACATCACTAGTCATGATCGGGGCACTAATACCACTCGCTTTGACATATCAGCGGCATCTAATAACCCCGCTTTAATGTGACATGCGGATTTACCAAAGCTTCAATATTTTAGCGGCAAATATTCTTTCCTCGCTATGATATGACAGCGGCAAGTATTCTATCATCGCTTCAAATGACGGTGGCAAAGCATTAAAATCATCACTCGAGTATAACAACGACTATATAAGCTATGCACCAAACATCCAATACGTATATGCAACCACAATACAGAATCCAAGATGTATATAAAATACATGTTACCATTTGGTGCCCGTCAAACCTGGCCTTAGCCTTCCATGCCAAAACGTACCTACAGGGACGACACCAAACAATGAGCATATAATAATCCATATTCACCACAGTATGATTATAATGAGTAGATGCATCAACCATAAATACAAGGTACTTCATGTATTCCAATGCTTTTAAAAACGCTCCCCTTGGTTGTCCCTGTACCACAACTCATAATCATAATCAATGGATTATATTACGGTTCCACAAATGTCATGACATATAATTATTCCATCACATGTTCATAAGCCCTCAACAACCCCAAAGAGCAAGCCACTGCTCTGATACCACTAACGTAAGGATCCCCGTGCCCTTAACCCGCTATTAGTGTATTAACCCATATATTTAGTGCATACAATCATATAATCAGGGGAAAAGAACCACATGCTACCATAGCATAACATACCAATAATAAAATTTCTTACATTAAACCATGTAATGTCCAATTCCCCCAATCAAGTTCATTTACATAGCATGCACCCTTATTGTGAGGGCCCGATCCTAATGTGGTGTTTAATTAACACATAATGATTAATTTGCGTAAACAGCGGAAGATTTATGTCAAAGGTCTTACCAAACGACCCTAAAAAAATTTCGCTTTTAGGTGACATATATACTGATACTTAAAATATGTAATTCCGGTTTCCATTCAACATGTTACCATACCATAATTACCAAGTATAACATCAACCGGTAGTAGAATAATTAAAATACAGATACTCGGGGCATACCCCGGTAAATTTAAAACATAAGTCAAAATACTCTAACAACTACTGGGACTCAAAACATAAAACATAAACCTGAGCCCGCTCTCAAGGAGCTCTGGTATTCATCGATGCTTCATCTCGAGCATCCGCAGTACGTCCACCTGTACCACCTGTCATGCCCATACAACAAAGGCATGACAGCCCCCACAAAGGGGGTCAGAACCCAGTACGAGAAATAAATAGATTATGTCAAGTATGACAAAGTATCATGCAATGCATACCATTATGAATGCTATGTATGAATGGGTATAAAGAATCGAATCTCAAGATACCAAATATCGGAGTCCAAAGGAAGGTATCATCAAATAATGCAGCTCGAGCAGAGGATGACAACAAACGCACATTGCGCTATGAGACTCATCCTATGTGTTGTGTTCGTCCATCCCTCGTGTCTAGGTCCGGTGACACGCGCATGACTACAGTCGCTACCTATACTGCCTGTCATCGCCGTGTTCGTCGTCCCCGACACTCAGAGTGAATCAACTCAGTCATAATCATGGATATCAAAGGAATAATAGATCAATATGATATGCCCATGAATCATTTATGCATCAAAATGACATATGCAACTCAATATATCATGCAATCTCATGTGAAATATATACAAATCATGTAATTTCACATATCATGTACTCCAAGACATTCATGTCATATAGTCACATAGAATCATATAGTGACAATAAAATCATATCAATCAAGTAATAGCATAAAAGGTCATACAGTAGTATCATTGCACGCCTTTGCCAGACGTCATGATACAACTCATTTCAACGTACTTCAACCCAAGCTAATCTACCAAGAACTCCTCGAGTCAACCCAGGAATCTAATAACCTTGTCATATAAATTCCAAAATGACAATAAGTGCTTAAGTAGGCACAATAGCTACAACAAGTTTTAAGGATGGTTCCTACTGATTTTCCTTCAAAATTCAGACTGACCAGTTTTCGTACAAAAATTATAATAAATTCATAAGATGTCCAAATGACCCAAATCCAGTGCTCAAAGTTCAAAACACTTATTTCTGGACATTTGCCAGAATTCCTAGCCATAAATGCTCAGGGAACTCGGATAACACACTGCATGGGATTTTCTTCCACATGCAGGACATAGATTGTGCACTTAAAGTATAAAATTCGTAACTACTCGGAAATAAGTCCGAATTGAGTCCTCCTTTTTATTAAACTCAAGAGAATGAAACAATCTACAAGTTTTATTTGAAGACCAAAATCAGATTCGCAATAGAATATGCCCAGAAAGTCGAATTACAGTCTGCATGTGACGTGCATGGACATGCAGAGTCAAAAATGAGCAATGAAAGTAAAATCGACATAACTTTTATTTCCGAGACCCAAATTGCATGCTTCGTTTTTTAAAATTGCATAAAATTACAAGATCTATCACATTCGTTTAGGACTCTAAGTCAAATTCTGTAAGGCCCCAACACTTAAACTCGTCATTAGTTCATTTATGACGTCGTATGTGTATAAATTTTTCATTTTCTTTTCATTCTTTAAAACGAATCATTACTTGTTTCCCATCATCCCAAGACACAAACAAATGCTCAACATAATATGTTCATCTTTGCCAACAAATAGACTCAGGGGTTTCACCCAATATCATCCCTATCATACCACTTTTGCATTGTGGGTTTTTATAAAAATTTGGGCAGAGTCTCCCCATAAACTAGACTATCCGGAAATAAAACTCATCACATAATATAATTCCCGACCAGGGACAACACAATATTAAACAGAATACAGAAACACAAGTAAATTCCCGGCCAGGGAAGTCACTACACTAATAAGACAACGAAAGTGGGTTTCAACACCCTTATACAGTCCATATACACATACAAGTGCTCACAGAAGAGCAACGAATAACGGATATTCATCTGGATGCATAGTTAGTATAAATACCAACCGCTCAACCTCGTATATCGGCTCAATCTCATACTATGCTCCTGGAAGCATCATCCAACAAGGTGCGAGCCTAGCACGCCAAAGCAGCATCGTACCTGTTTCAACAGAAACAGCCCCCACACAGGGTGAGCACACTCCAACTCAATATTCGATCACAAATCAACATATGAAATCATAATGCAACAATTTAGATTATTCAAAACTCATAAAATATACTCCCTGTACAATTCCGAATCTGTATAGCTTCCACACACTGTTCCTGTTTCAAACTCACGGACTTTCATAATGTCAAGTTCAGTATTATCATAAAAAATATGATATCCAACAACATTACGAATTCAATACAACAACAATGCATCATTTATGCTCAACATAAATAATTCAACATCATGTAAACATGGCTATCCCAATGTAACCCTGGTTATCCCACTATCTCGTTCTCGATATTTTCTCATATCGTTCATGCCCACGGCATCACTACTCAACAAGTAACATTGGATCACGTACCACTACGTGTCCCCCATAACTCATATATGGAGCTCAATTATTAAAGTCAAACACATACCTGAATCATCATATTCAAAATTGCATGTATACATGAATGTATAGATACTAGATATACCTGCTCGTACGTCACCACGTACCTTATAGTAGACAACATGAATAAGCTATCATCAACGTCCGAAGTCTCCTGTAGAGTCTATATCGAACATCAATTCAATATTAGCTCATAATCCGAGCAATGGACATCCATCAAATAGTTCTTACTTTCATTTCTATATCACAAATCAATAACTCAATATTATGAATCAAATCATAATCAATACTTTGGATGCACACATCCTCACATGAATCATGATATCACATTGGTAATGCAAAACCCCATCATCTCCCATCACCCGCTACATCACACACATGATGCGGGATACACACACCCATACGTGCAAGATCACGCCAAACTCACATAGTAGTTCACTAGACACGCAAGTTCAACAGAGGGAAGAAAGTGCAAGGGTGTATGTATAATAATATCCAACTGGTGTCTAACTAAACAATCCAATTAAGCCAATTAACACGTTCCACGATTATTCAAACTCACACCGAGGTGATTCAAACCAAGACACGAAAGAAGGGATCCATGTAGATAAGAGATTCTATCCCTTTAATCCAATTCCCTTAATCCCAACACAAAGTCATTTATTGATTAAATTCAACTTTAACAATTTAAAGATGCATTGGTTCCATAATTCTTGATTTAGAACTCACTACTAAGGGTGGTAATTCAATAAAGTGACATAAATCATTAATACATGTCATGCTATCCACTTGAGCATAAATATCACCATAACTCTATTCCATGTCAACACATACTAGCATGAATCTAGTCTTCACCTTTTAACAACAATGACTCTAAGTCACGACATTTAATCACCAATTCATTTTCAACAATTATCCGTTCAATAATGTGAGTTATGATTAAATCCCTACAATTAATAACATTTTCATGCTATCCAATTCCCAATTGTTCATACTCAACTCGTCACATAACCGCCTTAACCCATTACACTAATTTAAGTTAACCTTTTACATGAACAAAACATCATCCAACCAAAAGGCACAACATATATAGAAGCCTTGTACCTATACCAATACATGTTGGAACACACATACACACCATCTTCATCTACAAACACATGGTGGACACACACCCACACGCAGAAACACACACACGCACACACACTGCTGCACACACTGCACACACTCGAGCAACCCTACCAAAAATGCCATCAAAATCGAACCAAAGTTCATCAAAAATTCGTGGGATTTCAGGGGAATAACGACTAAGGGACGACGAGAATTACCCACAAAACAATCGGAAGAAAATCGCTCCAAAATCGGACGAAATCGTGATTTTGAACCGCGCACTTTCTTGCAAGATCCGGACGCGATCGGCGACGAAACTTCACGATATTGGTATGGAAAGAAGCGCCTGGAAGATACGAAGGCGGCGGCGGTTCGGACGCGCCGGAAGGAGCTCGGACGGCGGCGGGCGCGGCGGTTTAGTGGCGAGGGGTCAGGTATCGCGCGGGAGGAGAAGGGGTTCGGGATTTCTGTGCGCGATTTTACACCTTTTAATGTGTGTCCGAAAATGCCAACATAACATATTTATTTTTTTTGTATCCTAACCCGGTTTTGTACATCGAAGTGTCACCGGTGCACTGATAAATTATTTTTAGACAACGATTGGGATTTATACACACCCCAAAAACCCAAAACTTAAGTTCTTCATTTTAATTAATTTATCTCTAAAATATTATCGGAGTATATTTTACAATCTCAAATATTTTAGGATCCGATTAATTTGCCAGTTGACCTTCACTTGGTCAATTCCACTTCTAATTAATTCTAAAATTAATTATCAATAAATCAAATCATATTTAGTCCAACAAATGATTAATAATAATCTGGACATCACAATTCTCCCCAACATATAGAATTTCGTCCTCGAAATTTCAACGCATGCTTACCATAAAAGCCAACTGTAAAATTTACGTACCGTATATAGCTCAAGATAGACACTTTACCATCCGTAGGATGACAGTCATCGGAATCATCGTGGCTCACACATATGCCCCATTGCACCAACGATCGCAATACTGCAATTCACATCACTTTACTCCATCCCAACATTAGTATTTAATAATCTAATACATGAATTCCTCTATTCATGTAATCAATACGAGGTTAACATCATACTTGCCTTGTTCAATTTGTTTACATTTCAAAAGCTCATTCCTATAATTAACTTATCAAGGAAATTGCTAACAGTTCATAAAAGTCAACACTTACACCGTTTAGCAATCAAGCACTTCTTGTCATACTTCAGTACCTGTGTAATCGCATCGGTACAGTTTCCTTGCACAAGATCTAAATCCGTCACAGTTTACTTTCATCATAGTACACATCATAAAATCGATAAATCATGCAATCCATGCATATCATGTATATTCAAGAATATATGACCATACATCAACATTTATCTTAATTAACTTCATACCTATGTCACTGCAAATGCATGCAACTTATCCGCACATCATCACCATCGTCCGTATGAAGTAACGGTACTCTTGAGCCTTTATGCATCAATCTTTCATATATCATCTCCTGGCTATTATCTGGTGCAAGGTAATGACTAGAAAACCCATTAGTCATTCTCACATACGCATATACACATTATACACACCAATAGCCACAGACCATCAGTATCAAATCATGATAAATGGCTTAACACCAATATTTTCATGTCACGATTATACTCATCTAACACAAGGCATCAACATCAATATCGAATAGTTCGTGACATACCTTTGTAGATGGAATCATCTACAATACACAATGGCACCATAATATCATGTTAATCACAGCACTCACATACTCTTAAGTATCAACATTTCCATATTACTACACCCAATTATTATCTGTCATAGGACAAGTACCAAAATAATCCCGTTAGTATTTCTCAAATACTAGTAACATAACACGTACCTTGTCATTTACGCATTTCAACATCCATAATGTTTCTGTCATCAAACACTAATTCCTGTATCATAAGTTTCTCGCAGTTCTATACACAACATGTTACTGCACACTATCACATAGGGTGATTGAAATTTAACATAAGAATCAGTTGCATGCTTTAATGACACAATTTATATCAATCTTTAACTCATCCTCGAAACATAATAATTCATTAATCATGAATATTCACAATGAACACATGTCCACACACGACATTCGTAGTAATCACGCGTCATCCCGTGACATACTCATGCCATCCCGTGACGACACATGCCCACTCATGGCATCTAAGGTATCGTCAACTAGTGACGATACATGTCAACAATGACATCTAAACAACCCAGTCAACTCGTGACGGTCCATGTACATCAACATATGTCATCCATCATCATGCTAGTAAAATAGTCATAATAAAACATGTATAACAACGCATGCCAGCTATAATAATGCTAGATAGAATAGCAATATCTCATACCTCATCGCCAACAAGATAGCGGTATACCTATCTCCGTCGCTCAATAATAATACGTAATCAGTACCCATCGCTCGAAGGCGGCAAAATCCTGTGCTGTATATATAGCGGCACAGTCCATCGCTATAGAATCGACGGCATGATACCTCGTCATATAATAGGTGGCATGAAACCTCGCTATACACCTGAGCATGAATCATCGTCCACATAATAGCGGAGAGAGGCATCGCTATCAATACCCGGCGGTATAACTCATCGCCAATCAATATAGCGGAATGGACCATCGCTATCAATACATCTGGCGGAAAGAACCATCGCCAATCAATATAGCGGAATGAGGCATCGCTATCAACACATCTGGCGGAAAGAACCATCGCCAATCAATATAGCGGAATGAGCCATCGCTATCAATACATCTGGCGGAAAGAACCATCGCCAATCAATATAGCGGAATGAACCATCGCTATCAATACATCTGGCGGAAAGAACCATCGCCAATCAATATAGCGGAATGAACCATCGCTATCAATACATCTGGCGGAAAGAACCATCGCCAATCAATATAGCGGAATGAACCATCGCTATCAATACATCTGGCGGAAAGAACCATCGCCAATCAATATAGCGGAATGAACCATCGCTATCAACATATCTGGCGGCACTAATCATCGCCAATCCTCAGAGAAGAATGAGTCATCGTAAATCCACATAATAGCGGAATGGGGCATCGCTATTAACATATCCGGCGGCATAAACCATCGCCAATCCTCATAAAAGAGTGAGCCATCGTAAAATAGCGGAATGAGACATCGCTATCATCATAAACATCATCATAATCATCATATCATCTTTACTCATCATAAACATCATCATAAACATCATATTCACATATATACTCACAACAAACTATGTTAATTAGAAATGGGACTGTCCGGGTTCCATTATGACAGCGGCACAATTGGCCCCCTCGCTCGACATAACACATTGTATGATACCCATCGCTACGCCTTGATAGCGGATGTATCTCTTTATTCAGCGGATGATACCCATCGCTACGCCTTGATAGCGGATGTACCCCATCGCTCAGCGGATGATACCCATCGCTACACCTTGATAGCGGATGTACCCCATCGCTCATCAGCGGATGATACCCATCGCTACACCTTGATAGCGGATGTACCCCATCGCTCATCAGCTATGTGAGCGGCAAGACCTTCCTCGCTTGCCCATATGACCACCGGACATTCAACCATTCTAAGTAACATAGTTAAACATACATTATCATCTTGTAACATCATCATCATATAAACATCATCATCTTATAGCATCATTATCTTAGAGATATAACAGTAAATGTACGAAGTCATAGTTGAGTAAGCTTGTTGGTTATTCATTAACTTCTTTTCATTTTCCCTGGTTCATATTCATGCATATGGGCATCTTACCCTGTGGCATCTTACCACCTTATAAACATCATATCATTCTATAAACATCATATTAACATCATCATTACTTATCATAGTCATCATCGTAAACGTCATACCATCTTCATTTATCATAACATCATCATCATAAACTTATTTATCCTAATCATCATCATAAACTTACTTATCCTAATCATCATCATAAACATCGTAAATACTTCTGTAATTATAGCATAGTCATAGTGTAAGAAAATGTTACCGTCTGATGCCCGTACGCATCTTACGTACCTTCCTTGCTTGAATATTACATGAACAAACGCATTAGTATATTCAATAATAATTGAGACTATACCGAAGTATTCCACTGTCGGTTGTCCACCCAGTCTGTCCTCAGACAATACATCATATCTTTCTTTTCCCTGATTTTCTTACCAATCAGATTCCTTGGCACGTAACATATAGAGTGTTAGACATTACTATTAATGCCATCCTATCGTGTTCCACACGATTCCTGCAACCACAATGGTTAGCAATACCACTTTTCATAACATAAAAGCACATAAACAATTAGTCATGTCGTATAACATTAATGCCATCATGCATAAATATGTGCTATCAATAACTTCCTAGGCCCTCAACAGCCCCAATGAGCAACCACTGCTCTGATACCACTAATGTAAGGCCCCAACACTTAAACTCGTCATTAGTTCATTTATGACGTCGTATGTGTATAAATTTTTCATTTTCTTTTCATTCTTTAAAACGAATCATTACTTGTTTCCCATCATCCCAAGACACAAACAAATGCTCAACATAATATGTTCATCTTTGCCAACAAATAGACTCAGGGGTTTCACCCAATATCATCCCTATCATACCACTTTTGCATTGTGGGTTTTTATAAAAATTTGGGCAGAGTCTCCCCATAAACTAGACTATCCGGAAATAAAACTCATCACATAATATAATTCCCGACCAGGGACAACGCAATATTAAACAGAATATAGAAACACAAGTAAATTCCTGGCCAGGGAAGTCACTACACTAATAAGACAACGAAAGTGGGTTTCAACACCCTTATACAGTCCATATACACATACAAGTGCTCACAGAAGAGCAACGAATAACGGATATTCATCCGGATGCATAGTTAGTATAAATACCAACCGCTCAACCTCGTATATCGGCTCAATCTCATACTATGCTCCTGGAAGCATCATCCAACAAGGTGCGAGCCTAGCACGCCAAAGCAGCATCGTACCTGTTTCAACAGAAACAGCCCCCACACAGGGTGAGCACACTCCAACTCAATATTCGATCACAAATCAACATATGAAATCATAATGCAACAATTTAGATTATTCAAAACTCATAAAATATACTCCCTGTACAATTCCGAATCTGTATAGCTTCCACACACTGTTCCTGTTTCAAACTCACGGACTTTCATAATGTCAAGTTCAGTATTATCATCAAAAATATGATATCCAACAACATTATGAATTCAATACAACAACAATGCATCATTTATGCTCAACATAAATAATTCAACATCATGTAAACCTGGCTATCCCAATGTAACCCTGGTTATCCCACTATCTCGTTCTCGATATTTTCTCATATCGTTCATGCCCACGGCATCACTACTCAACAAGTAACATTGGATCACGTACCACTACGTGTCCCCCATAACTCATATATGGAGCTCAATTATTAAAGTCAAACACATACCTGAATCATCATATTCAAAATTGCATGTATACATGAATGTATAGATACTAGATATACCTGCTCGTACGTCACCACGTACCTTATAGTAGACAACATGAATAAGCTATCATCAACGTCCGCAGGCTCCTGTAGAGTCTATATCGAACATCAATTCAATATTAGCTCATAATCCGAGCAATGAACATCCATCAAATAGTTCTTACTTTCATTTCTATATCACAAATCAATAACTCAATATTATGAATCAAATCATAATCAATACTTTGGATGCACACATCCTCACATGAATCATGATATCACATTGGTAATGCAAAACCCCATCATCTCCCATCACCCGCTACATCACACACATGATGCGGGATACACACACCCATATGTGCAAGATCACGCCAAACTCACATAGTAGTTCACTAGACACGCAAGTTCAACAGAGGGAAGAAAGTGCAAGGGTGTATGTATAATAATATCCAACTGGTGTCTAACTAAACAATCCAATTAAGCCAATTAACACGTTCCACGATTATTCAAACTCACACCGAGGTGATTCAAACCAAGACACGAAAGAAGGGATCCATGTAGATAAGAGATTCTATCCCTTTAATCCAATTCCCTTAATCCCAACACAAAGTCATTTATTGATTAAATTCAACTTTAACAATTTAAAGATGCATTGGTTCCATAATTCTTGATTTAGAACTCACTACTAAGGGTGGTAATTCAATAAAGTGACATAAATCATTAATACATGTCATGCTATCCACTTGAGCATAAATATCACCATAACTCTATTCCATGTCAACACATACTAGCATGAATCTAGTCTTCACCTTTTAACAACAATGACGCTAAGTCACGACATTTAATCACCAATTCATTTTCAACAATTATCCGTTCAATAATGTGAGTTATGATTAAATCCCTACAATTAATAACATTTTCATGCTATCCAATTCCCAATTGTTCATACTCAATTTATCGTCACATAACCGCCTTAACCCATTACACTAATTTAAGTTAACCTTTTACATGAACAAAACATCATCCAACCACAAGGCACAACATATATAGAAGCCTTGTACCTATACCATACATGTTGGAACACACATACACACCATCTTCATCTACAAACACATGCTGGACACACACCCACACGCAGAAACACACACACGCACACACACTGCTGCACACACTGCACACACTCGAGCAACCCTACCAAAAATGCCATCAAAATCGAACCAAAGTTCATCAAAAATTCGTGGGATTTCAGGGGAATAACGACTAAGGGACGACGAGAATTACCCACAAAACAATCGGAAGAAAATCGCTCCAAAATCGGACGAAATCGTGATTTTGAACCGCGCACTTTCTTGCAAGATCCGGACGCGATCGGCGACGAAACTTCACGATATTGGTATGGAAAGAAGCGCCTGGGAGATACGAAGGCGGCGGCGGTTCGGACGCGCCGGAAGGAGCTCGGACGGCGGCGGGCGCGGCGGTTTAGTGGCGAGGGGTCAGGTATCGCGCGGGAGGAGAAGGGGTTCGGGATTTCTGTGCGCGATTTTACACCTTTTAATGTGTGTCCGAAAATGCCAACATAACATATTTATTTTTTTTGTATCCTAACCCGGTTTTGTACATCGAAGTGTCACCGGTGCACTGATAAATTATTTTTAGACAACGATTGGGATTTATACACACCCCAAAAACCCAAAACTTAAGTTCTTCATTTTAATTAATTTATCTCTAAAATATTATCGGAGTATATTTTACAATCTCAAATATTTTAGGATCCGATTAATTTGCCAGTTGACCTTCACTTGGTCAATTCCACTTCTAATTAATTCTAAAATTAATTATCAATAAAATTCAAATCATATTTAGTCCAACAAATGATTAATAATAATCTGGACATCACAAATTCCGAGAATAAGTAAATCGAATTTTCAAAATCATCTACTGCATGCAACATCAAATATTTTCAGATTCAGCTTTAATAAAAAGACACCAACATTTTCGTGTCTCCTCCTAAATTTCGACCCAAATTCTAAATTCAACTAAATATAGATAAGAACAAGTCCATACCCTTGTAGACCCAAAAGGCTTTCCACCATGGCTCCTTCTTAGCTTGAACTCCTCCAAACTTGCTCCAAAATTGAAAATTCTTGCACCTAGCTAACACCCTTGTCTTGGGGTTTCTAAATCACTCATTGCATGTAACATGCATTAGAAATTGGAAGAGAAATTGGTGCAAAATTTGGCTGGAAAAAATTCGAAGGTTTAGGTGAGAGAAAGGAGAGAATTGTATGGGTTTGATGATAGAGAAGATGATGGTGATAAAGAGCCAAAAAATCTGAAATTAAGTGGGTTAGGCGTGAGTTGCAAGGCTTACATGCATGATTTTTAATTCATTTCATGTATTGTGGAATCCATGTGTCAATACATCATTATCTTGCAAGATTATTGGTCCAAAATCATGTTGTTAGTTCCGGATCTTATCGATGAGATTTTAAAGATGACAAAACATATCAGATCGGATCGAGAGAAATCAGACTGACCAGAACGATCCCCCAAAACAGATCAAGCTTATAAGATGACAAAGCATATCAGACCGGATCGAGGGTAATCAGACTGACAATATCGATAGCTCAAAACAGAACAAGCTGATAAGGCATATTACTTATCAGACCGGATCGATGGATATCAGACTGACTAAACCGAAGCTTCAGATCGATCTCAATCTTTATCAGATCAGAGCAGTCTAGGATACATAAAGAATGGCTCCTCAGTCCGAATCATTAACGGCTATTTATTGTAGCATTTAATGTCGTAATTAATGCTACATAGGACCAAAGACTAAAGATTGCCATAAAAGGTAAGAAGACAAAGAAGAGCTTACGTGACAGTCGCCGAAAGTATGAACCAGAACGGCAAGTATCCTGAAGAAGAAGACTGTAGCCTACTCAGAGTTTAAGCAGAGTCAAAGTTGCACATTAAGGGAAATAATGTCGTTGGTACTTACAACTATAAAAGGATGCAACAAAAGGAATATACGTGACTCTCGCTGATCAATTGAAAAACGCACAAGAAAGCAAAACAGCACAAGCTTACAAGCTCAGAAGCACTCGAGCTGAAATTATTCTTAAGCACGATTACTTTGTTACATTTGATCATTTAGGATCACTGTGCGCATCTTGTGTTTTCTGTGTTGAAAAATAGAAGTGAGAAACATATTGTAACTGTCAGACAGAGTGTGTCTGAGCAGATCGAGTGACTAGGAGTTTCAGACTGGTAGTGAGGTAAATCCAGCCTGAATCGGGTTTGTACAACAGGATTGTATAAATCAAAGTCTTCTAGTATAAACCTTCCTTAATTGGAAGAAGGGGAGACGTAGAAGGATTACACCACCTTCGAACTTCCAGAAACATATCCTGTGTATTATCTTTCTGCACTTGTTCTTTCATACTAGCCACGAGCCGTTCTTACATATACAAGAACAGACCGTTCCGCACTTATACTTTCAGTGGTCTGTTCTGTACAAAAGTTGATTAAGAAACAGATTTCTTTCACTAAAATTTTACAAGGAGTGTTCATTCACCCCCCCCCCCCCCCCCCCCTCTAAACACTCCGGACCGATCCTAACAAGTGGTATCAGAGCAGGTCATCTTAATCAGCACAAAGACACTTGAGCTGATGGCATCTTTCAACAAAATTCCTATGTTCTCAAAAGAAGACTATGATGACTGGAGAATCAGAATGCAAGCTCATCTGGCAGCTCAGGATGACGATATGTGGTTTGTCATCATTGATGGACCAATGAAGATTCTGAAAGTCAATACAGCAGTCGCCATTACTGATGGTGAACCACAAATGTTAGAAAAAGACAGATCCCTCTGGACGAATGAGGAAAGAAAGAAAGCAAACCTCGATAATGTTGCCAAAGATATCTTGTTCAAGACATTGGACAAGAACATGTTCAGCAAAATCAAAATGTGCTCTACTGCCAAAGAAATTTGGGAGAAGATAGCACAGCTATGTGAAGGCAACGACCAGACCAAAGAAAACAAGCTGACTGTTGCTCTTCAAAAATTTGAGAGCATAAAGATGAAGAGTGGAGAAACTCTAAATGAGTTTGATGAAAGAGTCACTGGGATCATAAATGAACTGAATGGTCTGGGGAAGGAATATTCTAATAGAGAGATCGCTCTGAAAGTTATTAGAGCTCTGCCAAAGGAATGGGATGTTAAGACCATTGCCATGAGGGAATCAAAAGATCTTAACAAGGTTGAACTTCATGATCTGTTTGCAGATCTTAAGGCCTATGAGTTTGAACTGATAAGCAGAGGTGAAGCAGAGCCATTCATCTCTCAACCAAACAAGGCGCTGGCAGCCATTCCAGACCAGACCGCCTCAACATCAGACCGATCCGTTGAACAGATAAGTAATGATGCTATGTCATTATTTATCAAAAAATTTGGTAACTTCATGTCTAAAAATAAGAGGAACTTTAAACCCTCTCATCATTATAAGCCAAGAAAGGACGATGCTGTTAATGATCAGGCTTGCTACAATTGTGGTAAGACCGGACATTTCATTGCAGATTGTACCAGACCGAAGAAAGAAGAACGGAAGGAGAAGCATCGCGATGACAGGAAAAAGAAGCACTACAAAGACCGCAAAAATCATGGAAAGTCCCAAAAGGTCCTAGTAGCTGAAGAAGGAAACAGCAAATGGGCTCAGACTGACTCCGATTCAGACAGCTCCGAATATTCTTCCAGCGAAAGCGAAGAAGATATTCAATGTCTGATGGCAGATGAAGAGATGATTCAGACAGACGAGGTATTTGACTTTGACTCAAATGAATTTACACGTGAAGAGCTCATGTCCGCACTGCAAGACATGGCTAATGATTATAGGATCTTAGCTGAATCATTTGAGAAGAATAAAGCAAAAGTCAGTGATCAAATGGATGAGCACAACAAACCAAGCTGCTCTGAGCAGGGTGAGTGCAACAATCTCCAGATCGAGCTGAATAAGCTGAAAATCTCCTACGATCAGCTCCATGAAGAAAATAAGAGAATTAGCACACAAAATGCTAAGCTTTCTCATATATTCAAGACATGGACAAAATCCAGAACATCTTTGGAAGAATTACAAGAAGTACAAAGAAACGTTGGTGATTTCACCGGCATAGGCTTTGACACCAAAGAATCCACCAAAGATGAATCTGAACTGTTGCTGGTAAAGAACAAATTCAAACAAATGACATTTGTTAAATCCAGCACAGTATATGAGACTGAAGCACCTACGATTCAAACGGGAGTCTCTTTCGTGAATCAAGGTTTGAGAAAAGGAATTGGATATGTCAACCAAGCCAAAGAAAAGGCACCAGCAAGCTTTGCGTCTTTCAGACCAAATCTAAGGGTGCAAGATCGAAGGCAAGGAAGACAATACAATTACTATAATTCAAAACCGATTCAACGAAGATATAGACTACCTTATGAGAATCAAAAGGTTTCATATCGCACATATTATCACACACAACATCGAAACAGACCAGCTCACAGCACACCACACACACACAAGCCATTAAAGCTGATACAGGTGTGGGTTCCTAAAGGGCTAATCCGTTCTGGACCCAAATAGGATTGGGTACCAACAATAATTATATTTGATGACAGGTACCGAAGAAACTCGCATCAGACTGGTATTTGGACAGTGGGTGTTCCCGTCACATGACTGGAAACATCGAGCTGCTGTCTGAAGTTACAGAATGTACTGGACCCAAGATCATTTTCGGGGATAACTCAAAGGGTAAGACCGTGGGCAAGGGTAAGATTGTCCATGGTGACATTATTGTCAATGATGTGCTGTTAGTTGAAAATCTGTGCTATAATATGATTAGTATAAGTCAACTCTGTGATAATGGTTATGCTGTAGAATTTCACAAACACACTTGCACTGTTAAATCATCAGACGGTATAACCATGCTTGTAGGAATCAGGAATGGAAATACATATAAGATTAACTGGAATCATACTCAACCTGATAATCCTACTTGCTTCATCGCTAACAATGATAATAAACACTGGCTATGGCATAAACGCTTGAATTATATTAATTTTAAGACTATCTCTAGCCTGTGTAAACATGATCTAGTTATCGGTCTGCCCAAGATCGATTTTGCTAAGGATAAGATCTGCGAAGCTTGCCAAATGGGCAAACAGATCAGATCATCCTTCAAGAACAAGAATGCCAAATCCTCCTCCCGTTGTTTAGAACTATTGCATATGGACTTGTTTGGTCCTATACCAATAACAAGTTTAGGGGGAATGCGATATACTCTTGTTGTTATTGATGATTACTCACGCTTTACATGGACTATATTTTTTAGCAGTAAAGATCAGACCAGTCCGAAGTTGATCAAGCTGTTGAAACGCACTCAGAACGAGAAATCATCCAGCATAGACAGGATTCGTAGTGACAAAGGCACTGAGTTTTCAAATCAGAATCTTGAATCCTTTCTAGAAGATCATGGAATCAAGCATGAGTTCTCAGCCGCTCGAACTCCTCACCAGAATGGAGTTGCAGAACGAAGAAACAGAACGCTCAAGGAAGCAGCAAGAACAATGCTTGCTGATTATGGAATTTCGCAAAAGTTCTGGGCAGAAGCTGTAAATACTGCATGCTACACTCAAAATCGGTCTATGATTAACAAGAAGCTGAATCTCACCCCATATGAAATATGGACTGGTAACAGACCGTCTATTTCTCACCTTCATGTATTTGGCTGTAAATGCTTCGTTCATAACAATGGTAAGAATCATCTTACAACATTTGAAGCTAAGTCAGATAATGGAATATTTTTAGGAGATTCATCATCTAGCAAAGCTTATCGAATTTTTAATAATCGAACCTTAACTGTAGAAGAATCTGTTCATGTAGTTTTTGATGAATCTTTATGTGTTGAGGGCAACAAAGAATCAATTCAAAATCAGATGGAAAATATCCATCTCGAAGCTAACAGTGATAATGAGATTGTAGCTAACAGGTCAAGAGACAATCCACCAGAACCAGAAGTACCAGACAGACCGGATCAAGGCATTGAAGCTTCTTCAGATCGAGCTGATCCGGATGTTCCTCACTCAAATGTTAAAGCAGATGCTGATCATGTTGCTACTACTCATCCGACCGGACCAGACAATCCAGAGTCAAGCTATCGATGGACTAAGAAGCATCCACCTAATCTAGTGATTGGTAGTCCCTCTGCACCGATCAGAACCAGAGGACAGATGATGGATGAGTTCACTCATGCCGCCTTCATCTCAACCCTGGAACCTAAGAAGATCGATGAAGCTCTGACTGATTTCAACTGGATTAAAGCAATGCAAGAAGAGCTTAATCAATTCGAACAAAATCAAGTTTGGAGTCTAACTCCCAGACCAAGCGATCTACCTGTTATTGGAACCAGATGGGTCTTCAGAAATAAGCTGGACGCAGATGGCACTGTGATTAGAAACAAAGCCAGATTGGTGGCACAAGGATTCAGACAAGAAGAAGGAATCGACTTCGATGAATCATTTGCACCAGTCGCCAGACTTGAAGCTATCCGAATCTTTCTTGCATATGCTGCCTTTAAAGACTTCAAAGTATATCAGATGGACGTCAAGGGCGCCTTTCTTAATGGAAAGCTTCAGGAAGAAGTCTACATTGAGCAACCTCCTGGATTTCAGAACCACTCATTCCCTAATCATGTGTATCTACTGAATAAAGTAGTGTATGGTCTGAAACAAGCTCCAAGAGCCTGGTATGACACTCTATCTCAATTTCTGCTGAACCATGATTTTCAGATCGGCTCAGTAGATAAAACTCTCTTTAAATTTATTAAGGGGGAACATACCCTATTAGTTCAGATTTACGTCGATGACATAATCTTTGGGTCAACTAACCCCAAATTGTGCGAGAAATTTTCTAAGTTAATGCAGGGACAGTTTGAGATGAGCATGATGGGAGAACTCTCTTTCTTTTTGGGTCTCCAAGCCAAACAGCTCAGCAATGGTATTTTCATCAACCAGACCAAGTATACCAAAGAGCTCCTCAAGAGATTTGGAATGGAAACATGCTCAACTGCATCAACTCCAATTAGTCCAACAATCAAGTTAGACAAAGACGAAGGGGGAACGACAGTTGAAGTAACCATGTATAGAGGACTAATCGGATCGCTATTGTATCTTACAGCGAGCCGGCCTGATATTATGTTCTCAGTCTGTATGTGCGCCAGATTTCAGTCAGAACCAAAGCAATCACATTTTATTTCTGCCAAGCGTATTCTGAAATACTTAAAAGGATCTCAGTACGTTGGTCTTTGGTACTCCAAAGATTCAAACTTCAGCTTGATCGGATATTCAGACGCAGACTAAGCTGGGTGTAAGATTGATCGTAAAAGCACCAGTGGAACATGTCAATTTCTAGGTGAAAGATTGATCTCTTGGTTCAGTAAAAAGCAGACATCGATTGCCACATCTACAGCTGAAGCAGAGTATCTAGCCGCTGGAAGCTGTTGCGCTCAAATACTCTGGATTCAACACCAGCTCAAAGACTATGGCATCCAAGCTGTTGACTCTCCGATATTTTGCGACAACACAAGTGCAATCGCTATAACGTATAATCCAGTTCTGCACTCTCGAACAAAGCACATTGATATACGGCATCATTTTATTCGAGATCATGTTGGCAAAAAGGAAATTCGGATCGAGCACATCTCCACAGAGCAGCAAGCAGCAGACATCTTCACCAAACCGCTCCCAGAGGCTAAGTTTAATTATTTCCGTCAAATTCTTGGTTTAATTGACTTATCTTAATAGTTTAGATGTTTTCTTACTTTCGCACTTAAAGATTTTTGTTGCCACAGATCGATAATACAATGTTAAGAAAGACACAGACCGGTCCGAACTTTCAGACCGATCCATGTCAATCTGATGTTATCCCATGATCAGTCTGGGAATACATTCTTCTTACAAAAACAGCCCGGACTGATCGCATTTTAACCGCCTTATCTATCTGTTATCCTGGCCGTTTATTTTGAATTTCTTTTTATCAGTCATCGAGATAAAGACACGTGTCTTCTCTCTCCTATTTAGCGGGCTGAACATTTCATCTTCTTTCACTTTTTACTATTTACCGCTATCTGTTTTCTTATTCTCTCACTCTCCTAAATCTTCGCACTCTTTTACCTTCATTCCAATGGCTACCATTACTCACAACTCTCTCTCCGTTGAGTTTAATGATATTTACAGGGCAGAAGATGCAGAGATGGTGTCCATCTTCCGAGCTTTGGAATCTTCTGGCTTGAAGAACTTTCTGGAGTGCGGCACAGTTGTTTATGAATCAAAAATCCGCGAACTATTCGCCAATGCCGTCTCCCAGAAGACATCAATATCCACTGCTGTCAAGGGCAAATCATTTGAGATCTCGCCGATGACGCTGGCCAAAATCTTTGGCCTCCCCAATTCTGGACTGACAGAGTTTGGACAGATTCCTCAAGCGTCACTCTCAGCTCTTCAAGGGAAGATTTCTATCTTTGGCCACCGCTTGCAACCCTCGTTTAAGAAGAAGGAAATGCTCTTCCATTTCCAGGTGCTGTGCGAAATAGTGGGCAAGCCTCTTTTGGGCAAAGCAGGAAGTTTTGACTCTTTAACCGCAGAGAAGTTCAGGGCTATGGCGGCTATTGTATCCGGACAGAAGATGAACTGGTCCGTGATTCTTTTTGGAGTTCTGCTGGAAACGGTGATTGCATCAAAACATGCCGTATGCTTTGCTGTTCCTCTCAGCAAGCTACTGGAGTCCTTAGACATCGAGCTGGGAAAGCAGTCCGCTCTCAGTCCCTTCAAGATTCTAAACTCCAAAGGGCTCGCACTGCTGAAGTCCAAGAGTGCTCCGCCTACTCCTGCTACTCTGGCTGCAGTCAAGATTGAGAAGGGCGAATAACAAGCTGTTGCGCGCAAACCTCGGGTCAAGCAAAAGCTGACCATCCAGACTGATTCTGAAGAAACTCAGTCTGCTCCCTCGCCACCAACCAAGCCACTTCCCAAGAAGCCCAGAACCCAGATTACCAAACCAATCAAAACTCTACCCCTACCCATTTTGCCACCAACTAAAGCCACCCCTGCACCCCAACCTTCAAAACACATCTCAACCACTTCAACCCCTGCACCCAAAGTCACCGTTAGACTCCCCTCTGCCATTCCCGTGGTCAAAGGGATAGTTATCACTGAGTTGGGAGATTATACCCAATCAGGGATCAAGTCCCCTTCCTCCACCAGCAAGGGAAAAGCCATTCTCTCCGAACCCCTCTCCTCTAAACCCAAATCTGCAGCGCAGACAGCCATCGACATTGCTATGGAGAATGTTGATGAGAAGGTGAAGGGACTCATTGTGGTCTTTGATGAATACGTCCAGTACCGGACTATCAACCACATTGAGATGTTCTTCGGAAAGTTGAGCAGACTGAAGAATATGGAAGAGGAAGTTCTGAAAGGAACAGAGACCGATGATGTTCGGCTTGCCGTGCAGCGCAAAGAGCTATTCACGGCAATTCAAAGATTCAGACTGGCCACTCTGCTCCTAGCTGCTAAGAAAGAGAACTTCGATCCAAATGCTCCAACTGCCAGAGATGATGGGGCCGTTATTGCTCAATTAGAGATGGATGTTCATGCTCTTCACTTAGCTGTCCGTTTTCAACGACAGAAGATCAGTATATCCACTCCAGCAACCAGCCCGGATCATCCTTCTGCAAGCAAATCTCCGACAGAACCTTTCGTTGAAGTTATTCCCTCTGGGGCAGCAGACCAGACTGAAGATCAGCCAGCAGCGCAACCTGCAGAACCAGCCGCAGATCAGACTGAAGATCAAGCAGCAGCTCAAACTGCAGAGCTAGTACCAGATCAGCCAGCAGATCAGACAGTAGAGCAGCCATTGCCTAATGCTCCGTCTGCTACAGATGATGAACCATTGAATGTGTTGTTGGACTCTCCAACCACATCTATTCCTTTGGGGTCATCAGCCTCCCGTGCACAAATCAGTCCAACCGCAGCACTTGCGAAAATTGGCGCACCAGAGTTCGTCGATCCGGATTTGGTAGTGTCCACAGTTGTTGCCGCTCTCCAAATTTGGTAGTGTCCACAGTTGTTGCCGCTCTCCAAATTAGCCTTCCAGGCCCAGCACTCCTCCAGTCCAATCAGATGAAGATATGGCCTTCATTCAAGCTTTTTCCTCGGATTTGGTCACCCTGATCCGATCCGAAAGTCATCACGCTGCCATATCTTCCATTGTACCTACTACTGAAGACGATGAACATGCCTTGTCCTCATCAGATCGCTCTCCCAGCCGACAATCTGATGCACCTCCATTTCTGGCAAGGACTTTTCAGCACCTCTCTGACAACTGTATGTCACTCTCTCGACGTATTCTAGAAGTTCATCAAGGTCAGAGGCTTACAGCTTTGGACTTTGATTCATTCAAAGAGAAGATGACAGCCAGTATCGGCAGCCTTCAGCGAGGCATAAACGATCTGTTTTCTCAGCAAGCCACTTATAAGAACAGCCTGAGAAAAGAGCAGATCGAGCTAGCCACTGAAGTCAGAGCATCTGTTGCCAATTCCCTCCGCGCTCAAGACGTTCGTCTTGACGCTATCAGCGCGCAGCTAGCACAAGTTGTTGATTTTCTTCAAGAGATTGCTGCTGACAAAAAGGGGGAAAAGAAGAAAGACTTCAGGCCGCATCAGTCTCAGTCTTCTAGAAAATAGAATTATCAGACTGTCTGTATTTAGGATTTTTGGTGATCAATAAAAATCCCCTTTCAATTAAGTCCTTGTTCATTTATTTTGAACTATAATAAAAGGCTTAATAATAAAAGGCTTAATCGATCCAACTTAATAATGTTCATTTATTTTGAACAAGAAGAAGTAATCGATCCGAAAGTTTTCGCTTCAGAGTTCTTATCAGACTGGTTAAACAGACTTAGAAGCTAGGTTTTGTCATCATCAAAAAGGGGGAATTTGTTAGTTCCGGATCTTATCGATGAGATTTTAAAGATGACAAAACATATCAGACCGGATCGAGAGAAATCAGACTGACCAGAACGATCGCCCAAAGCAGATCAAGCTGATAAGATGACAAAGCATATCAGACCGGATCGAGGGTAATCAGACTGACCAGATCGATAGCTCAAAACAGAACAAGCTGATAAGGCATATTACTTATCAGACCTGATCGATGGATATCAGACTGACTAAACCGAAGCTTCAGATCGATCTCAATCTTTATCATATCAGAGCAGTCTAGGATACATAAAGAATGGCTCCTCAGTCCGAATCATTAACGGCTATTTATTGTAGCATTTAATGTCGTAATTAATGTGCTACAAAGGACCAAAGACTGAAGATTGCCATAAAAGGTAAGAAGACAAAGAAGAGCTTACCTGACAGTCGCCGAAAGTATGAACCAGAACGGCAAGTATCCTGAAGAAGAAGACTGTAGCCTACTCAGAGTTTAAGCAGAGTCAAAGTTGCATATTAAGGGAAATAATGTCGTTGGTACTTACAACTATAAAAGGATGCAACAAAAGGAATATACGTGACTCTCGCTGATCAATTGAAAAACGCACAAGAAAGCAAAACAGCACAAGCTTACAAGCTCAGAAGCTCTCGAGCTGAAATTATTCTTAAGCACGATTACTTTGTAACATTTGATCATTTAGGATCACTGTGCGCATCTTGTGTTTTCTGTGTTGAAAAATAGAAGTGAGAAACATATTGTAACTGTCAGACAGAGTGTGTCTGAGCAGATCGAGTGACTAGGAGTTTCAGACTGGTAGTGAGGTAAATCCAGCCTGAATCGGGTTTGTACAACAGGATTGTATAAATCAAAGTATTCTAGTATAAACCTTCCTTAATTGGAAGAAGGGGAGACGTAGAAGGATTACACCACCTTCGAACTTCCAGAAACATATCCTGTGTATTTTCTTTCTGCACTTGTTCTTTCATACTAGCCATCGAGCCGTTCTTACATATAAAAGAACAGACCGTTCCGCACTTATACTTTCAGTGGTCTGTTCTGTACAAAAGTTGATTAAGAAACAGATTTCTTTCACTAATCCGAAAGAAATCACAAGGATTAAATTTTACAAGGAGTGTTCATTCACCCCCCCCCCCCCCCCCCTCTAAACACTCCGGACCGATCCTAACACATGTATTAAACATGAGTTAAATTAATTAGTGGCATGTGTTCTCCAAGTGCCATGTGATCATGCACATGCTCATACACTAAAACATGTTGCACTAGTTGGTTGACTTATCGTGGTCCGGAACACCTTAATTCAAAGTCTATACTTATAATTATCCGGGTTTGCTTAACCATCGTTAATCCAGATTAATTAGCATCGGGGCCTTACGCTTATAATACACTAACATGTTCTCAATTCATTTAGCAACTCCTCACCTTAATTGCATGCAACATATGAATGAAAAGAGAAAGTCACTTGCCTTTTTATACAAACCATATACACATATAACAGTGCTCACGTGCGAGCATCAAATGAGAGAATGTGTATTTAATGTATAAAGTACACTACACGATACCGGTACTGGTACTTCGGTCCTGTAAGCACCTCCGATCCATAGCTCGATCTCAACTCCGGAGCTACCGATGTACCTGTTCCACCTGCCCAAACAGAGACAGCCCCCACACGAGGTGAGAATACTAATACCACCATTCCAATAATCACAGTACATAATTTACAGAATATAAAACTGTAATGTAAAAGATACTCCCTGTATAATATCGTTACCACATGGAATCCCCAGTGTTGTTCCTGTTCTCCAAATAACCGAAACCATCAAATCCCCAAAAGCCAGTTAATCATTTCATTGATTAACTGAATCCGTTCCCTAATTGCCAATTTCCATAATTAATGAAATCCAATCATTTATAATGTTTATAGATATCACACGTATCTAAACAATGGTTCAACAATCCCATTTCATCGCTTGCTCAAAAGCAGCGGCATTCATAACTGATGTTCTCTCCATAGCGACAACATCTCAACAGTTGCAATAAGATATAAGATTATGTTCGTACGTTACACGTACCTTATAATTCCGTAGTTCGAGTCCAACATTGCTTAGTCCCGTGATCCAATGAATTACGTGCTAAACACAATTAATAACTCCCAATTAATTAAAACATGCAACCACGTGCCCAAGCACGTTCATAACCTCCAATTATATCGTCAATCCATGAAGATTAACCATTTTAAAAGTCCTATGGCGGAGCATGCATACTACCCAAAATATTCCATTTCAAAAGTTTAGTGATAGCCAAAAGTACAATTGAGTAATCCATTTTTATTAAAGTCCGCCTCCAACCATTCTATTTTTAAAGTGTAGCATTCCCATTGGAATGTAGACATTGCCCCGAAAATCGGCTAATTATACCCCGATTCCAAAATCCCAACTTCTGCCAAAGTTTTAAAAAAAACTCATGACTTCGAGCCGCGATCGATCGCCGCTTTTGTCGCGATCGATCGCGTGCACCCGCTGCCCGACAGAACTTACACGATAATCACCAAACCCCTTGCGATCGATCGCTGAGACTTAGCGATCGATCGCCGACACTGTGCATCTTCTTCAATTTCCAGACTCTTGTCGCGATTGATCGGCGCCATGCCGCAATCGATCGTGACCTGCGATTTTCCCAAAAACTCGAGCTTTAATGGTGTTTTTCCACACCCAACTCAAAACCAACACCCCCAACACCTCCACAACTTCAAATAAACCAATAAGACTCAATAAAAACTCCAATAACAAACTTGGGGATTTTTACCAAAAAATCCCCAAATCCAAACCCATCACAAAACTTAACCAAAAACAACAATACCACATTCAAAACGAAGATAAAGGCGAGGGGAAGGACATTACCCAAGTATCTTCGACAAATCTCGCCTCAAAGTCGAGCTTCCAACGATTCTTCACCATGGAAGAAAAAGGAAAAAGGGGAGAAGGTGGGGAGAGAGAGGAGAAAGAGGCGTGGAGAGAGGGAGAGAAGTGAGTTGGGAATTGGTTGAACACCGAGTCCACTTGGTATATATAGTACCAAGGCTCAAAAATCCGAGTCCTCCACAAATACATCATGACTCAATAAAAATCATATGTTTCAATAATTACCTCACAATCTCAATTTACATTACCAGCCCCAACTCAAAGCACCCCGGACCCCAGATCCCACCAAAAACCAAATTCCAAGGTTTATCACCACGATGAGAATACAATCTCAACCCTTGGATCCAACAACCCCAAATACCGGATTTAAAATCCTTGGGAGTCCCAATACCGCAATTAATTCATAATTGCCACAATTAAAATCCATTAATGATCAATACTACACCGGGATTTACACCAATAATTTCTCGGGCATCACAGGTTTCATCAAGAATGTAGATGAACCTTGTGTCTACAAGAATGTCAGTTGACGTATAATTATCTTCCTAGTATTGTATGAAGATGAAATACTTCTTATTGGGAATGATATTCCTGCCTTGCAATCTGTAAAGACTTGGCTAGGAAATTGTTTTTCTATGAAAGGCTTAGGTGGCGTCACCTATGTGTTAGGTATCAAAATCTATAGAGATAGATCAAGAAAATTACTTGGCCTAAGTCAAAGTACATACATAGATAAAGTGCTAAAACGGTTTAGCATGCAAGAATCAAAGAAATGGTTCGTGCCTATGACACATGGAATATATCTCGAAGGATCAGTGTCCTTCAACACAAGATGAGAGACAACGCATGAGTAAGATTCCATATGCGTCAGCTATTGGATCTATCATGTATGCCATAATATGTACTCGCTCAGATGTTTCGTATGCTTTAAGCATGACGAGTAGATATCAGGTTGATCCAGGTGAATGTCACTGGATCGCTGTCAAGAATATCCTGAAGTACTTGAGAAGAACTAATGATGCATTCTTGATTTATGGAGGCGAGGAAGAACTCAATGTAATGGGTTACACTGATGACAGCTTCCAAACCGACAATGATGACTTTCGATCGCAGTCAGCATATGTATTTGCCTAAATGGCGGTGTTGTAAGCTGGAAAAGTTAAAAAGCAAGAGACAGTAGCCGAATCTCCAACTGAAGCTGAATGTATTGTTGCCTCAGATGCAGCAAAGGATGCCGTTTGGATCAAGAAGTTCATTTATGAACTTGGGGTTATGCCTAGCTTTTAGATTCGATTGAACTTTATTGTGATAACAATGGAGCCATCGCATTGGCTAAGGAACCCAGATCTCACCAACAATCCAAATACATACTTCGGCGTTTTCATTTCATATGAGAAATCGTTGAGATAGGATATGTGAAAATATGCAAAGTACCAACTGATGATAATATCTCCGACCCTTTGTCGAAACCACTGAAACAACAAAAGCATGATTGTCATACTAGATCTTTAGGCATTAAAAACATGTCTGATTGGTTTTAGTGCAAGTGGGAGATTTGTTGGAATATGCTCTAAAGACCATTCATTAGATGACTGATTTTGGCAAACATTGTATTATGATATTTCATTAATGGCATTTCATTATCTTATATTCATTGTGTGTTTATTATGAATTTATATATAATAATGTCCTTAGAATAATATGTATTATTCTTAAATAGTCACTAGTCAAGTATTATTATGAACTAGGATAATAATGATACATGGAGACTAGTAGATGTTGATTGATGACTTTAGTCATGGAATGAGATATCAAATCAATATATGGGTACATGTTAGAGAACTATGTACTGGACCGACCCACAATGAGAATGCTACAGGGCTTGTTATATGAAAGTCATAAGCTATTCTCATTGTGATAATTATGTATGTGATCCTTACGACTTGAGATCACCAGAGATCCCAACATAAGGAGTTATATATCTTGATATTGTCAAACGGTACCTGTAACAGGGTGAGCTACAAAGACAGTCATTGGATGTACTACAATATGCATAAGGATGTTGAGTGGTCAATATATGATTTGTCCTTTCCATATAACGGGAGTGGTGTTTTGGGCCCTTGATCGAGTGAGGCTAAATATGCATGGCCATGCTCGAATGAGTCGATATGTGATATCGAGCTCATTTGTTTAATATAGTCTACTCAATGATCAAGAAATAAAAAAAGTATGACATATTCCATGACTCATGTTCAATCTAAACTCTTAGGATAAATGGATTAAATTACATGGTGAATATTATCACAAGCCATAGGTAATGTCGAGTCAATGACATTCTAGATAGGGTTGAATATTACGTGTATTTATGCTATGATATGTATATGTTTTCGTGTTGATTCTTGGATTATTTTACGGTTTATGATATATATTTCTATATTTCAGGAATCAATATTGAAATGCATAAAAGTAGAGGAAATGAGCCAAAAATGATGAAAATGACCAAATCGAGCGAACACGTCAAAGCCGGGAAAGGAAGAAAAATTCAAAAGAAAATAAAAAATAAATAAAATAATCTCGGTCGATCGAGACCCAACTCTCGATCGATCGGCATCGACAGAACTTTGGCGATCGATCGAGCAGTCAGTCTCGATCGATCGGCCGAAGGAATTTTCTGAAAATAAATTCCTTATAGAGTTTGGGTCCAAGAGGGAAGTCCTTGATTCTTATTCCTCTATATATATACACGAAAATAACAACAAAAATAATACTTTTTAACCTAGGAATAGCCTCCACTCCTCCATACTCCATATCACCATCATCCAACATCACCACTTCATCCTAGGAATTGGAACAAGCCAACAAGAGAATCGAAGAGCACGATCGAGAAAGAAGCGAGGAAGGATCGAGAATCAACGAAGAAGTCGACTTGGGAGTTTTCTTTTACTTTTCTATTATTGTTTTACATGAATAATTGGATTTGTAGTGTTTTTGATGATTGAGATATATCAATAACATAGTTTTTCCTATTGATTTTGAGATTGAATTCATATATCTTCTAAGTGCATGTGTTATTGTTCTTAATGCTTTTGAATGATTGATCACCTTTGAATGATATTTTATTATAATTGAGATTGAGAGATAAAATTATAATACGATATAATAATTCATGATGTGTGTTAAAGATTGAGATCGATAGATAAAATCGCATACGAGTGCTAGCTTTGGGTTGTTTAAATCTAAGTGAACGAGAGTTACTTGTTGCAATTTGATGTTAGACTTAATATAGCTCGAGAGAGTATATTGAATAAATTCGGAAAACCCGTCACCTTAGAGATGTATGGAGAAAAGAGTTGTAAGAGTTGAGTTAGGTGAATAATTGTCTTGATAATTCTTTATTGTGAATTTTCTCGTGATCGTCGATTGTTTTGGTTGGATTAGAGTAGTTTAATTATTAATTAATTATCGTAGGTTAAATATAGGTAAAAGAAAGCTTATTTGGTAATTGCTTGTTAGTCCCTGTGGGTTCGACAATCCGTATTCTTCCTATCTATACTAAAACTTGACAACGTGCACTTGCGGTCTAAAATCGCCAGATTGGAATTAATTGGTTAAAATAAAAGCGATCAAAACTCTTAACGCCGAATGGATTCACTTTGTTATCTATTCGGACCAAAAGAGCTTGAAACATCAATTCTTTCAATCTGATATGAGGCAACGTAGGTAGATGGATTTTTTGAAGGACTTCGAATGTGAGATTGTAGGGTCTTCCTACCTTAACATCATATAAGACACGTATAATGAACTGAACATGCATTCATAACCTCTTAAGGGTTCCGGTTGTAGCTTGAGCTAAAAAGATTACAGGCCAAAATAAAATTTCCAAAAGCTAATTAATTACATTCTCAATAATGAATGTTAAAGCTATAGGTTTACACTACTCCTAGAGTAGAGACTATCAAAATCCTGCATCCTATATTCATCTTGCTCCTTTTAGCTCACCGCCTCAACCCGACCCTAGGCCCTTCGGTCCAAAAGTGTACCTACAGGGACAACACATCGTGAGCATATACATATTTACTTAACATGATATTAAAAGGCATACAGTAATGCATAACATCTTAGTTAAGTAAAAGTTATTGGTCGTTCTTCAACTTCTTTTGTTATCCCTGATTCTCGTTCATGCATAAGGGCATCTTACCCCATTGTATGGCATCTTACCATAACATAACCATCGTGTGACATCTTACCACATGGGCATCTTACCCAATCGTATGGCGTCTTACCACATCATAAACATCGTGTGGCATCTTACCACAGGGGCATCTTACCCACTCACATACATTGGGTGGTATCTTACCACATGGGCGTCTTACCCAATCATATACGTCGTATAACCTTATCATAAACTTACTTATCATAAACATCATCATGATAAACATCATCATCGTAAGCATCATCATAATCATCATCATAAACATCATCATCATAAACATCGTCATCATCATCATCATAAACATCATCATTAACATCATCATCATCATCATCATAAACATCATCATTAAATGTAGGAGTATGGTTTACCGTCCGATGCTCGTACTTTTCTTACGTACCTGAATTCCAAAAGTGGAGAAATTGAAGAACTTTATCTCCTTGATGTCGTTGGCACCTGGGATGGTTCTACACAACCATACAAATCGATATTAGAAGCTAAACAATAGCCAAATACCAAAATTCAACAAAAATCAATATTTTCCACTTTTTAAACAATGGCGATCGATCGCTACTCGAGGCGATCGATCGCCTAACTTTTTGCCTTGCGGCGATCGATCGCTTATTTTTAGGCGATCGATCGCCTGATACGTGAAATGGCTACTGGCCATCGGCGATCGATCGCCTCATTTCAGGGGATCGATCGCCACCTGCTGGTGCGCGATTTTCGCCATTTTTGAGCATTTTCTAAGCTCAATCCCATACCATTCAAACCCAAACTTTCCTACAACATCAATATCATCATAACTCACAAAGACCCACATAAAACACTTCAAAAATCATACCCCAACAACATACAACACATACACAAGATAAACCCATATAAATCACTTCAAAATCATCCCATTTCAAATCCAAACTTCATAAAAACTTTAGGAAGTGTTCCATACCTCTTGAAGACTCCAAATCTTGACAAGAATCACACAAACACAAGTTTTGTGGAACTTTCCTTCTCCTTCCTTGGAGGATTTCGAAAATGGGGAATGGGAAGGGTTTTGGGAATGAATTGGGGATTTAGAGTGTAAAGGGGGAAGTGAGTTAAAAGGTGGGGTAGTGGGGATTATAAGGGTTTAATTAAATTTGCACCCCAACACTTAACATGATGTATAAAACACCCTAACATGGTATTTTAAAAGCATTTACAAAAAAAAATGCATCCAACTTCCTATGAATTCACATCTTCCTCATAATTAATAATCAACACAATAAATCATGTTAACACCCCATACTCAACAAATAATTCAATTACCACCCAATTCATCATATACACATCATTAATGCCCAAATTGCATATAATTAATTTCGGGGCATCACAGTACTCCCCTACTTATAAGATTTTGTCCTCGAAATCGCATGCACTTACCCATAAGGAAACTAAACATACAACATACCAGAAAATAGTTCCGGGTAATGCTGCACCATATGTCGTTACGTCTCCCACGTAGCCTCCTCGACACCCCGACGATCCCACTGAACTTTGACCATCGGTATAACTTTACTTCGTAGTCTGCGATCCTCTCGATCCAGAATTCTGACCGGCCGTTCAACGTAGGATACATCTGAGTCCAACTGCACTTCAGTGGGCTGTAATACATGAGACGGATCTGGCTCATACTTCCGTAGCATAGAAACGTGAAAGACATCATGAATACCAGATAGAGACGGCGGTAGAGCCAAACGGTAGGCCAAAGTACCGATACGCTGCAACACCTCATACGGTCCGACATATCTCGGAGATAACTTTTCCCGCATACCAAAACGGACCACACCCTTGAAGGGTGAGATTTTCAAGAAGACCTTGTCTCCTACTTGAAATTCTAGCGGCCGTCACCGCTTATTGGCATACACTGCTTGCCTATCTTGGGCCACTTTCATCTTTAAACGTATCATCTTAATCTTTTCTTCCATGTCCTTAATCATATCCGGTCCTCCGACCGTCTTACTCGCCAAGTCCTCCCAATACAGTGGTGACCTACATCGTCGTCCGTAAAGAGCTTCAAAAGGGGCCATTTGAATGCTCGCCTGATAGCTGTTATTATAGGAGAACGCTACTAGCGGTATAGAATCTTGCCACGGAGTATCAAACTCCAAAACACATGCCCTCAACATGTCTTCGAGCGTCTGAATGGTACGCTCTGTCTGGCCATCTGTTTGAGGGTGATAAGCTGTACTCAGTCTCACCTCGGTGCCCAAAGCTGACTGGAGACCCTCCCAGAAATGTGAAGTAAACATTGGGTCTCTGTCCGACACAATCGAGACTGGAATCCCATGCAACCTCATTACATCCCGTACATAATTGGGCCATCTTTAAATATGTGAAAGTCATGTTGTAAGGGATGAAATGAGCTACTTTCGTCAGCCTATCAACGATCACCCAGATCGCATCCAGAGGTCGTTCTTGGTAGGTGGGTCACGAAGTCCATAGATGTGTTCCCACTTCCACTTAGGTACTTCCAAGATCTTCAGCTCACCACCAGGCCTCTGCCTTTCTGCCTTTACTTGTTGGCAGATCAAACATCTTTTGACGAAAGCCATCACATCACGCTTCATGCGTCTCCACCAGAATTGACCGCATAGGTCCTTGTACATCTTCCTTCCTCCTGGATGGATACTGAACCGACTACTGTGGGCTCGCTCCAATATTCCTCTACGCAACTCTGGTGTATCTGGGACTACCCATCGGTTGCCCAGCCTCAAGGAATTATCTTCTGCCATTCTGAACTTTGATGGCTGTCCTCGAAGTACTATCGATGACCACCTCTGAACCTCATCATCTAACCTCTGGGCTTCCCTGATAGTCTCAAATATGTCTGGCTCAGCCAACAAGGTCGACACTCGCACCGGCGACCTGTCCACATCAAAATCATAGCCCAGATGGCAATAAGAAGTCATCATAGCTGATAAACACATAGCGTCCTCAGCAGTACTCTTAACTTTCCGACTTAAGGCGTCTGCTATCAAATTTGCTTTACCGAGATGGTACTCAATTTCACAGTCATAATCCTTGAGCAAATCCATCCATCTTCTTTGACGCATATTCAGCTCAGCCTGAGTGAATAGGAACTTCAGGCTCTTATGGTCCGTATAGATGGTAAACGTCGTACCATAAAGATAATGACGCCAAATCTTCAAGGCGAAGATGATAGCCGCCAGCTCCAAGTCATGAACTGGGTATCTGGTCTCATGAGGCTTCAACTGCCTCGAAGCGTAAGCCACCACGTGCTTATCTTGCATCAACACACAGCCCAAACCTTGTAGTGATGCATCCGTGTACAAGGCAAATTTCATTGTTCTCAGAAGGAATCACCAATACTGGCGCTGTCGTCAAACGACGCTTCAACTCTTGGAAGCTTTCCTCACAAGCTTCGGACCAAAAGAATGGGACTCCTTTCTGAGTCAGCTGTGTCAGCGGCCTAGTGATCTTAGAAAATCCCTCGACAAAACGTCGGTAATAACCTGCTTAGCCAAGGAAGCTCCGTATCTCGGGCACAGAAGTGGGCGCAGCCCACTCCATGACAGCTTCAATCTTCCTGGGATCCACAGATATACCACTGTTAGTTATAACATGGCCCAAGAATACCACACTGTTCAACCAGAACTCGCACTTGCTGAGCTTTGCATATAACTAATGATCCCTAAGGATCTGGAGTACTGTCCTCAAGTGCTTCACGTGTTCCTCTTCAGTCCGGGAGTAGATGAGTATATCGTCAATGAAAACTATGACGAATTGATCCAAATATGGCTGGAACACCCTGTTCATTAAACTCATGAAAACAGCTGGGGCATTCGTCACCCCAAAAGGCATGACTAGGAATTCGTAGTGCCCATATCTAGTCCTGAAAGCTGTCTTCTGGACATCATCTTCCCTTACTCGAATCTGATGGTACCCCGACCTCAGATCGATCTTACTGTAGAGCCTCGTACCCTGCAACTGGTCAAACAAATCATCGATCCTCGGGAGTGGATACTTATTCTTCACTGTAGCTTTGTTCAGTTGTCTGTAATCGATGCACAGACGCATCGAACCATCCTTATTCTTAACAAATAAGACTGGTGCACCCCAGGGCGATACGCTAGGGCGTATATAGCCCTTATCAAGGAGCTCTTGCAACTGAATCTTTAATTCCCTTAGTTCCGCTGGTGCCATCCTATAAGGGGCACGAGAAATGGCAGACGTCCCCGGTAATAACTCAATCCCAAACTCGACCTCTCTCGTCGGTGGGAATCCGGGAATCTCCTCCGGAAAGACATCAGGGAACTCCGCCACTACGGGCACATCCTCAACTTTTACTTCTTCTTTCCTTTCCGTAACATCAACGGCATATATGAGATATCCTGTATGGCCTCGTTCCAACAACTACGCCATCTTGACAGCAGATATCAACTGAATCTTAGAACGAGAACCATCCCCAAAGAATGTCCACTTGACTCCCATATCAGATTTGAATCGGACAGTCCTCTGCCTGCAGTTCACAACTGCCTGATACCTGTTCAGAACATCAATGCCCACTATACAGTCAAAGTCTGACATTCCCAGAACAATCAAGTCTGACCTTAACTCGTTATCCTCAAAATAAATGAGGCCATCATAGATAATCTGATCAGTAATCATACTTCTTCCAGCGGGGGTCGAGACTACAAGAGGCGTGGGGGACGGAGAAGTGCATATGCGGTGCCTTTCCACAAAACTTGTCGACACGAAAGAGTGACGCACCTGTGTCGATCAATATAAAAGCAGGGTGCGTAAATAAAAGACACGTACCCGCTATAACCTCCTCTGGAGCCGTTGTAGCCTGCTCCCTCGTCAATGCGTAGACTTGCCCTTGAGGTGGCCCCATAGGCTGACCTCCATACTGTCTCGGCACGAATGGTGATCTATGATGTGCTGTCCTATCCGAAGGCCTCCCCGCAGAACCCTGTTGACTTCCCCTGTTGGGACACTGCCTAGCAAAGTGGCATTTGTCGCCACAAACATAACATCCTACACAATCTTTCGTCAGATGTGGTTGCCCACAAAGAGTGCACTGGACCTTCCCGGATCTGTCTCCCTGAGACTGCCCCCTCCCAGATGGGGCATCGCTCCTACGGGTTCCTTTCCATCTATTGTCGGGCCTCTTACCACTGAACCTTGACGCCGATGTGTTCCCCCTTGACTTGAACTGATCACTCCTTGGCTTCAAACTATCTGGAGTGGATTTCTGAGAGGGTGCTGACGGTGGTACAACATCAGGGTATGCACCCACTCCCAGTTCGGCTAGCTCAGCCCGTGAGAGTGCATCGTCAAAACAAGTAGGGCCATAAGTAATCACCCTATCGTACAGCTCCGGCCTCAAGCCCTTCATGAAGTTCCTCATCTTTGCTTGTGTGCTCGTGGCGATGTGAGGCACATATCTGAGTAAGGAGCAGTATTGAAGAGCATAATCTGACACTGACATATTACCTTGCTTGAGGTGAGTAAATTCATCTTCATTAGGCTGTCGTGCAGCAGCCGAGAAATAGCGGTTCAGAAACCGAGTTCGAAACATTTTCCAATTAACTTCATGACCTTGAGCCTCTTGCTCTACCACAGTGGTCTTCCACCACATTAGTGCCTTCTTGGCCAATTGGAACTCTGCTAACCGTATCCATGTTGTCTTCGCACATGGGGCTGCCACAAAGATTTGCTCTATTCTTTCTAACCATTCCTCAGCTCGTTCCCCTGTTTCGGTTCCTTCAAAGGTTGGGGGTCGGCATGCAAGAAATTGAGTTAAGCTTAGCTCCCATGGCAACAACTGTTGTTCGTACGGTTCATCATTAAAAGTTGGCGGGGGTAGGGGATTCGTACGTCCCGCACTTGCATTGACACTCACTGCGTCACCCACTTCCACATTTTCTGCCATACTGCAAGACAAGGGTTAACAACAATACCCAAAAGCAGTTCATATAATACCTCGTTAGATAAACAAAACATGAGAGCACAACATCATATACTTCATAGGCAACTTATGCGCAAAACATGTTTAAAAGTAAGCACCTAGCTAACTTATTGCTAAGACTACCCTTCACTCACTCCCGGGTTATCTAACCACAGCTCTGATACCACTAATGTAGGGTCTTCCTACCTTAACATCATATAAGACACGTATAATGAACTGAACATGCATTCATAACCTCTTAAGGGTTCCGGTTGTAGCTTGAGCTAAAAAGATTACAGGCCAAAATAAAATTTCCAAAAGCTAATTAATTACATTCTCAATAATGAATGTTAAAGCTATAGGTTTACACTACTCCTAGAGTAGAGACTATCAAAATCCTGCATCCTATATTCATCTTGCTCCTTTTAGCTCACCGCCTCAACCCGACCCTAGGCCCTTCGGTCCAAAAGTGTACCTATAGGGACAACACATCGTGAGCATATACATATTTACTTAACATGATATTAAAAGGCATACAGTAATGCATAACATCTTAGTTAAGTAAAAGTTATTGGTCGTTCTTCAACTTCTTTTGTTATCCCTGATTCTTGTTCATACATAAGGGCATCTTACCCCATTGTATGGCATCTTACCATAACATAACCATCGTGTGGCATCTTACCACATGGGCACCTTACCCAATCGTATGGCGTCTTACCACATCATAAACATCGTGTGGCATCTTACCACAGGGGCATCTTACCCACTCACATACATTGGGTGGTATCTTACCACATGGGCGTCTTACCCAATCATATACGTCGTATAACCTTATCATAAACTTACTTATCATAAACATCATCATCATAAACATCATCATCGTAAGCATCATCATAATCATCATCATAAACATCATCATCGTAAGCATCATCGTAAGCATCATCATAAACATCATCATCATAAACATCGTCATCATCATCATCATAAACATCATCATTAACATCATCATCATCATCATCATCATCATAAACATCATCATTAAATGTAGGAGTATGGTTTATCGTCCGATGCTCGCACGTTTCTTACGTACCTGAATTCCAAAAGTGGAGAAATTGGAGAACTTTATCTCCTTGATGTCGTTGGCACCTGGGATGGTTCTACACAACCATACAAATCGATATTAGAAGCTAAACAATAGGCAAATACCAAAAATTCAACAAAAATCAACATTTTCCACTTTTTAAACAGTGGCGATCGATCGCTACTCGAGGCGATCGATCGCTTATTTTTAGGCGATCGATCGCCTGATACGTGAAATGCTACTGGCCATCGGCGATCGATCGCCTCATTTCAGGCGATCGATCGCCACCTGCTGGTGCGCGATTTTCGCCATTTTTGAGCATTTTCTAAGCTCAATCCCATACCATTCAAACCCAAACTTTCCTACAACATCAATATCATCATAACTCACAAAGACCCACATAAAACACTTCAAAAATCATACCCCAACAACATACAACACATACACAAGATAAACCCATATAAATCACTTAAAATCATCCCATTTCAAATCCAAACTTCATAAAAACTTTAGGAAGGGTTCCATACCTCTTGAAGACTACAAATCTTGACAAGAATCACACAAACACAAGTTTTGTGGAACTTTCCTTCTCCTTCCTTGGAGGATTTCGAAAATGGGGAATGGGAAGGGTTTTGGGAATGAATTGGGGATTTAGAGTGTAAAGGGGGAAGTGAGTTAAAAGGTGGGGTAGTGGGGATTATAAGGGTTTAATTAAATTTGCACCCCAACACTTAACATGATGTATAAAACACCCTAACATGGTATTTTAAAAGCATTTACAAAAAAAATGCATCCAACTTCCTATGAAGTCACATCTTCCTCATAATTAATAATCAACACAATAAATCATGTTAACACCCCATACTCAACAAATAATTCAATTACCACCCAATTCATCATATAAACATCATTAATGCCCAAATTGCATATAATTAATTTCGGGGCATCACAGAGATGCAATATCACCCCGGACAGGTGAACGTTACTGTGGATGCTCTTAGTCGTAAAGTTTACGATTCCGTTCTAGCCTTTATTCGTATCGCTAAAGTACATGACGATATATGTACTTCTGGCTGGACTGTTCACTCACATGGGAATTCTGTCATTGTCTATGCATTACAAATTGAGCCTAAATTGATTTCTAAAATCTAGAAAGCCCAACAAACTGATACTCAAACTCAGAAATCTATAGAACTGGTATCTGCAGGACATCCTTCTGGGTTTCAGATATATTATGATGGTTCATTACAATTTAATGATCGATTGGTTGTTCCTGATAATTCTGATTTGAAATTTGCTCTTCACCGTGAAGCACCTTGCAGTAAATATAGTATTAACCCTGGAGGTCGAAAGATGTATATGTGATACCCGGGGATTAATGGTATTAATCCCGGTGTGGTAATAATCCTTAATGGATTTTATTTGTGCAATTATGAATTAATTACGGTTTCGAGACTCTCGGGGATTTTAAATTTGACATTTGGAGTCGTTTGGATCCAAGGGATGAGATTGCATTCTCATCGTGGTGATAACCTTGGAATTTGGTCTTTGGTGGGATTTGGGTTCCGGAGTACTTTGTACTGGGGGGCTGGTAATGGGAATTGAGGTTAGATAGATGATTTTTGAAAACAGATGATTTTTAATGAAGCATGATGTATTTGTGAAGGGATTGGTATTTTTGAATTTTGTTACTATATATACCAAGTGGACTCGGTATTCCGTCATTTTGGCACGGAACCCTTCTCTCTCCCCCTCTCTCCTCGCTCAAACCCTTTTCCCCCCATTTTCCCTCTTTTGCTCTTGGAAGCAAAATCGTTGGGGGCTCGTCTTGGGACCCCGATTTCTTAAAGATAATCAGGTATTCATCTTCCCCTCACCATTATCTTCGATTTGGTTGTGGTATGTTAGTTTTTGGTTGAGGTTTTGGTTGGTTATGGGTTTTGGGGATTTTTGCTTAAAAATCCAATGTTGAGTTTTTGGAGTTTTATTGGCTTTAAATGGAGTAATTGAGGTGTTGAAGGTGTTTTGGGTGTTGGATTTGAGTTTGGGTGTGAAAAACACCATGGAAGCTCAAATTTTTCGGAAAAGCGCAGATGGCGATTGATCGCCGAGGTGGGGCGATCGATCGCGACGTGCAGCTGTTAAATTGGTGACAATGAATAGTGCAGGTGATCGATCGCGTGGTCTAGGCGATCGATCACGAGGGGTGGCGATCGATCGCGTGTAGGCGTTTTTGCCCATTGGACAGGGGCGACTGATCGCGCTAAAAGAGGAGATTGATCGTCGCCCGTAGGAAATGGATATTTGGAAATTTTAGGAAAAATGTCGGGATTTTGGAATCGAGATTTAATTAACCAATTTTCGGGGCAATGTCTGCATTCCAATGGGAATGCTATACTTTTAAAATGGATTGGTTGTAGCCAAAGTTTAATGAAACGGAATTCCCGGTTGGGTGTTTGGCTATCTTTTGAACATATAAAATGGAATATTTTGGGTATTATGCATGCTTAGTCAGGGGGCTTTTATTTTTGGTAATCGTCATGGATGGACGATATGTTTGGAAGTTGTGAATATTCTTGTGCACGTGACTGCATGCCTATGTTTAAATGAGAGTTATTTGTGTGTTAGCACTTAACTCATCGGGTCATGGGACTCAAGCAAGGTTGGACTCAAACTACAGAATTATAAGGTACGTATGACGTACGAGCACAGCCTTTATTATGATTGCAATTGTTGAGTGCATGGTACACTGTATTGCAATAAATGTACATGGGAATGCATGGTTTACGGTATTAGCCATAAATGTATATTGAAATACATGATTAACGATAATTGCTATAAATGGATATGTATGCATTGGACTTATATGGTATCACTTTTGAGCGAGCAACGATTGGGATGTTGTCGCCTTTGAGCAAACATCGGTTATGACGCCACTGCTGTTGAGCATGCGTGAGTATGAAATGCCGCTATTGTAGAGCGGACAATGGAATAGAACTATGGAACCATAAGTGAGGTATTTGAAATATCTGTAATCATTGTTTAATGATTGGTATTATTGATTATGATATCGGTATATGGCTAATGGATATGTTAATCAATGTAATGATTAACCGGCATTTGGGAATTTGATGGTTTCTGTGTTTTGAGAACAGGGACAGTACAGGAAACCCCGGATGAGGATGATACCATCCAGGGAGTATATTTTGTATTTCATAGCATTTACATTGTTGTAAATTATGATTTGTATTATTGTGATTATTGGATTTGAGATATTGGTTTGCTCACCCCATGTGGGGGTTGTCTCTGTTGGGGCAGGTTATTAGGTACATCGATGGCTTGGAGTTGAGCTCGAGCTGTGGATTATAGGTGCTTCCAGGATCGAGGTACCAGCGACGGTATTGAGCATGATACTTTATACATTAGATACACGCATACTTATTCGATGCTCGCATGTGAGCACTATGATGTGTATATGGGTTGTATAAAGAAGGCAAGGGCCTTTCTCTTTTCATTTATGTGATGCATGCAATTATTTATCGAATTGCTAAATGAACTGAGAACGTGTTAGTGTATTATAATGGTGCATGATACGTATGTGAACTTGGTTGGGGAAACTAAACATTGTAGGGAATAATGTAAAGGAATTTTATAATTGGCATGGTTTGTCATGATGTCAAGTTGAATTTTCCCCTAAATATATAATCACATGCACTAAATGCTTGGGTTAATACACTAATAATGGATTAAGGGCACCGGGGTCCTTACATTAGTTGTATCAGAGCAGTGGTTTGCTCTTTGGGGCTGTTGAGGGCCTTGAACATGCTGATAGGAATAGGTAGCACATATTTATGCATGATAGTAGTTAGTGTTGTGTGACACAACTATTTTGTTTATGTGCATTTATGATATGTGATCATAGTGGAACAATTATATGTCATGACATATACAGAATCATAATATAATCTGCTGATTATGATTGTGAGTTGTGGCACAGGGACAACCAAATGGAGCATTTTGAAATGCATTGGGATACAGGAAGCACCTTGTACTCATAGTTTATGCATTTACTCATTATAATCATATTGTGGTGAATATGGATTATCATATGCTCATGGTTTGGGATTGTTCCTGTAGGGACGTTATGACACGACAGGCTAAGGCCAGGGTCGAAAGACAAGAAACGGTAACCTGTATTTTATATACATCATGGATTAGGCATTGTGGGTGCATATATATCGGAGTGATGATTTTAATGCTTTGTCGCTGTCACTTGAAGCGATGATATAACACTTTCCGCTGTCATGACAAGCGAGGTGCATTAAAATACACTCATTGTGGTTGTATATATCGGAGTGATGATTTTAATGCTTTGCCGCTGTCACTTGAAGCGATGATATAACACTTACCGCTGTCATGACAAGCGAGGTGCATTAAAATACACTCATTGTGGTTGTATATATTGGAGTGATGATTTTAATACTTTGCCGCTGTCACTTGAAGCGATGATATAACACTTACCGCTGTCATGACAAGCGAGGTGCATTAAAATACACTCATGGTGATGTATATTGGAATTTGGAATATGCATTGTTTTGCAGGTATAGAGGGAATACTTGGTGAATATCCCACAAGTCGCTGTTATGGATGAGTGATGATTTTAAATGTTTTGCCGCTGTCACTTGATGCGATGATAGAATACTTGCCGCTGTCATATCGTAGCGAGGAAAGAATATTTGCCGCCAAATGTTGAAGCGAGGGTATTGCCGCATGTCGCATTTGGGTGAGGTTATTCGATGCCGCTGATATGTCGAAGCGAGGGGTATTAATGCCGCAGTCATGACAAGCGAGGTGCATTAAAATACACTAATGTAACAGGACTAGGGATCCACTATTCTATTGGCGATGGTTCATGCCGCCGGGTATTCATAGCGATGGTTCATTCCGCTATTCTATTGGCACTGGTTCATGCCGCCGGGTATTCATAGCGATGGTTCATTCCGTTATTCTATTGGCGATGGTTCATTCCGCTATTCTATTGGCGATGGTTCATAACGCTGTATATGTATAGCGATGTTTTATGCCGCCGACTCTATGGCGAGGGATCATGCTGCTGATTCTATGGCGATGGGTTATACCGCTATGTACGCAACACTGTATTATGCCGCCTACGAGCGATGGGTGCTGATTTCGTACCACTGTTGGATGACGGAGACAGGTATGCCGCTATCTTGTTAGCGATGAGGTATGGCACATTACTGTTTTTATTAGCATTATTGTGGATGATATACGTTGATATAGGTATACCATCATGTGTTTGACAATGAGGCTATGGATGTCATATGTTGATAGGTACCGTCACTAGAAGACGAAGACATAGTGGATGTCTATGTAGACGTGTAGCGTCGTTTCGAGGATCATTTAAGTATACGCATTTAGTCGTGTGGTTGAGTGCCAATGGTGAGCGCATGGTAGTGTCTGGGTCACTAGTTGGCGAGGCCTTTATGCCGAGCAGGTTTGCTCGAGGGATTATTGGATGCATTGCACCGGTGAGTGTATCGCATCATGCAATAAAGATAAATTGTCGAGTAGTGGTACCTTCGGGTATACTCGTTGTAATGGCTATGGCCATGTATCTGGTAATAGGAGTAGTTATTGAGGAAACTACTGCTTATATCAATGTGACATGTGGTGGACATGATCACACCACCCCTGAGGGTGTGGAAATAAATCATGCCGGATTAGGATTGCTTTGTGGTTAAGCAAGGACACCGAGATGTCCTTTGTACATTGGTAGTAGAGGAATATTGGGTAATGACCCGCTATTCTAATGGTTTGAACGGTATGGTATACCGGGATGGGACGTGTGTTACGTTGGTAGGCTTGGTATAAGCCTATGGAGGCAGCGTTTTGCTAGCCATGTATTGTAGCAGTGTTATAGTGTGCTTGTCATGGCGATTATACTGCACGTTGGGACCGAGTTTGGTGAATCGTATGATGATACGATGAGGACTTATGACAGACTCTTGTAGTCTCTATGTGGCATGATGATTGAGGCAGGGAATACCTCACGGGAACGTTTATACGTCTATTGTTTTGAGGGACTTGTACTAGGACAACTCAATTTTGTTGGTAGTACCAACACGAGTGTCAACAAGTCGTTGTTAGCCCTAGTGGAGCATCCTTGCATATGGAATGCAACGTGAGTCACGATTGGATTTGTGGGATATAGCTAGTGGGGTGACACTACTATATTGATTTCATCTCTTGGAGAGATTTGGATTGCACTGTCAAAGAGACAGCTGGTATTGGTTGACGGTTGATTGTGAATCAACCGGGGTAAGCCCTACTAGTGTGGACTAGGTGATGGCTTCGTACTTCCAGTGAGACGTTCGAGGAAACATCTCTGGGGTAATGCTAGAGTTTGTGGAGTACTATGGTGTTAGTACAGGGCATCGTTAGTTTGAGTATACATGGCGTATACGGGTTTTGATTTGGTAATAGTGGTTTGATGCACTATTCTGAACCAGTTGCGTATTTTTGGTTCTGGGGTATGTTTTGGGCATAAATATATCCAGTTTTTCCCAACAATGGTTCGAAGTTAGAGGGCCATGTGTCCATGAGGTTTCCCCTTGTGAGGGAGGTAGGGTTGTTATACCTACCGATTGGGAATCTTTGGGAGATTCAATAAGTCGGTTTGCGAGGTGTTGATGTTGGAATCACGCCATTGACCGCTTGCCTGTCAATCATTATTCTCTACGAGATGAGAATAGCTAGAGATTGACGGTTGGTTTTGGGACTTTGGGTATGGTTGGAGATGCCTGAGTCTATTGCATTGGGTATGCTTGGTTTGATGAATCTCCGGGGCGAGATTGTGGCACTTTGAGATTGGTAATCTTGATGGCACGATGCATTCTGATGACTGGTCGTGAAGGTTGTTTGACTTCCCTTGAGGAGGGATTGTCGTGTTTTGGAACCATGGTAGTTCTTGTTGGATAATTCGATAGCCTTCCTATTTTAGGATTGTTAAATCCCAGGATAAACGAGGGATGGCCAGGATTCGTATTTGTTTAGTGTCGTGGTTGACACGTGTGGCGGGAATGCAATTGATTATCCTTGCATGTCCTTTCGAGAACTTGAGATCTTGTGGAGCCTTGATGGTGTGTTTGGACCAAGATTTGATCTTCTTGGAACACCCGGATGTAGACATCTTTGGAGATGTGCTTTATGTCTATTGGTGACCGTGAGTTGTCCGATCCGTGTTGCAATATGGTGCAACTACTCCCCTGTTGGAGATGGATTTGGAAATTGGGAACCGGATGTAGTTCAGGTACACTGTTGTGTACTAATGGTCACTTTGGTAACGATGTATGTTTAACATCGGTGACTAGGTCTTGGAGATATCATTGTGGCGATATCTATTTTAGAATCATGAATGATTCGTTTGGTTGCAGTTATGTTTGGTTGACTGCCTCTGAGATGGTTAGCATCGGGGAATGCTGATGTCTTTCGTGGATTTGAGTCAGTTGGAGAGGTTACTCCATTCCAGGTTTGGTGCGAGGTCGGTATCCTCGCGGTTGGTGTGTCGTTCATGTTATGTTCATGATTCGACATCGTAGATCCGTTTGGATTGCGGGTTTTCAGCGTTACGTGGAGTACGTCGTGCAAATTTCGAGGATGAAATTTTTGTTAGTGGGGGATAATTGTGATACCCGGGGATTAATGGTGTTAATCCCGGTGTGGTAATAATCCTTAATGGATTTTATTTGTGCAATTATGAATTAATTGCGGTTCGAGACTCTCGAGGATTTTAAATCCGACATTTGGAGCAGTTGGATCCAATGGATGAGATTGCATTCTCATCGTGGTGATAACCTTGGAATTTGGTCTTTGGTGGGATTTGGGGTCCGGAGTACTTTGTACTGGGGCTGGTAATGAGAATTGAGGTTAGAGAGATGATTTTTGAAAATAGATGATTTTTAATGAATCATGATGTATTTGTGAAGGGATTGGTATTTTCGAGTTTTGGTACTATATATACCAAGTGGACTCGGTATTCCGTCATTTTGGCACGGAACCCTTCTCTCTCCCCCTCTCTCCTCGCTCAAACCCTTTTCCCCCCATTTCCCCTCTTTAAACTCTTGGAAGCAAAATCGTTGGGGGCTCGTCTTGGGAGCCCGATTTCTTAAAGATAATCAGGTATTCATCTTCCCCTCACCATTATCTTCGATTTGGTTGTGGTATGGTAGTTTTTGGTTGAGGTTTTGGTTGGTTATGGGTTTTGGGGATTTTTGCTTAAAAATCTAATGTTGAGTTTTTGGAGTTTTATTGGCTTTAAATGGAGTAATTGAGGTGTTGAAGGTGTTTGGGGTGTTGGATTTGAGTTTGGGTGTGAAAAACACCATGGAAGCTCAAATTTTTCGGAAAATCGCAGGTGGCGATCGATCGCCGAGGTGGGGCGATCGATCGCCGAGGTGGGGCGATCGATCGCCGAGGTGGGGCGATCGATCGCGACGTGCAGCTGTTAAACTGGTGATGATGAACAGTGCAGGCGATCGTTCGCGTGGTCTAGGCGATCGATCGCGAGCATGTTGGCGATCGATCGCGAGGGGTGGCGATCGATCGCGTGTAGGTGTTTTTGCCCACTGGACAGGGGCGATCGATCGCGCTAAAAGAGGCGATCGATCCCCGCCCGTAGGAAATGGTTTTTTGGAAATTTTAGGAAAAATGTCGGGATTTTGGAATCGAGATTTAATTAACCGATTTCCGGGGCATTGTCTACATTCCAATGGGAATGCTATACTTTTAAAATGGATTGGTTGGAGCCAAAGTTTAATGAAACGGAATTCCCGGTTGGGTGTTTGGCTATCTTTTGAACATATAAAATGGAATATTTTGGGTATTATGCATGCTTAGCCGGGGGGCTTTTATTTTTGGTAATCGTCATGGATGGACGATAGGTTTGGAAGTTGTGAACGTGCTTGTGCACGTGATTGCATGCCTATGTTTAAATGAGAGTTATTGGTGTGTTTGCACTTAACTCATCGGGTCGTGGGACTCAAGCAAGGTTGGACTCAAACTACGGAATTATAAGGTACGTATGACGTACGAGCATAGATTTTATTATGATTGCAGTTGTTGAGTGCATGGTACACTGTATTGCAATTAATGTATATGGGAATGCATGGTTTACGGTATTAGCAATAAATGTATATTGAAATACATGATTTACGATAATTGCTATAAATGGATATGTATGCATTGGACTTATACGGTGCCGCTTTTGAGCGAGCAACGATTGGGATGTTGTCGCCTTTGAGCAAACATCGGTTATGACGCCACTGCTGTTGAGCATGCGTGAGTATGAAATGCCGCTATTGTAGAGCGGACAATGAAATAGAACTATGGAACCATAAGTGAGGTATTTGGAATATCTGTAATCATTGTTTAATGATTGGTATTATTGATTATGATATCGGTATATGGCTAATGGATATGTTAATCAATGTAATGATTAACCGGTATTTGAGAATTTGATGGTTTCTGTGTTTTGTGAACAGGGACAGTACAGGAAACCCCTGATGAGGATGATACCATCCAGGGAGTATATTTTGTATTTCATAGCATTTACATTGTTGTAAATTATGAATTGTATTATTGTGCTTATTGGATTTGAGATATTGGTATGCTCACCCCATGTGGGGGTTGTCTCTGTTGGGGCAGGTTATTAGGCACATCGATGGATTGGAGTTGAGCTCGAGCTATGGATTATACGTGCTTCCAGGATCGAGGTACCAGCGACGGTATTGAGCATGATACTTTATACATTAGATACACGCATACTTATTCGATGCTCGCATGTGAGCACTATGATGTGTATATGGGTTGTATAAAGAAGGCAAGGGCCTTTCTCTTTTCATTTATGTGATGCATGCAATTATTTATCGAATTGCTAAATGAACTGAGAACGTGTTAGTGTATTATAATGGTGCATGATACGTATGTGAACTTGGTTGGGGAAACTAAGCATTGTATGGAATAATGTAAAGGAATTTTATAATTGGCATGGTTTGTCATGATGTCAAGTGGAATTTTCCCCTACATATATAATCACATGCACTAAATGCTTGGGTTAATACACTAATAATGGATTAAGGGCACCGGGTCCTTACAGTATATGACTCTTAGACCTCAAATGTGATGCCCCGAAATTGATTAATGGTAATTTGGACATTAATTATGTTTATATGATGAATTATTACGATGACTTAGTTATGTGTGGATAATGAAGTATTAACATGATTTAATGGTGTTGATTTTGATTATGAGGAAGGTGTAGATTTAATGAAGTTGGTAGCATTTTGTAAATGCTTTTGAAATATCATGTTAGTGTATTTTATGCATCATGTTAAGTATTGGGGTACAATCTAATTAAACCCTTATAATCCCCACTACCCCACCTTTTTACTCACTTTCCCTTTTATACTCTAAATCCCCAAAATCACTTTCCCAAAACCCTTTTCCCCTCATTTTCGAGTTTGGCCCATAGGTGGGAAGGAAGTTCTTGCAAAAGCTTCACTCTTGTGATTCTTGGTAAGATATTAAGACATATGATGTGTTTATATCACTCCTTGATGCTTTTGTAGAGTTTTATTTGGGTTTGATATAGTTTGAATGGTTTTGAAATAGGTTTGTTGGGGTTGGTATTATTTTGTTGGGTGTTGAACTTATGAGTATATGATGATGTTTATTGAAGGTTTTTAGTGGTTTTATATGGTTGATGTTTTAATGTTTGGGTTTGTTTGAGTTGGGGAAGGAGAAAGATGAATAGTGCCCGAAAATCGGACATACAGGACTCGGCGATCGATCGGCGCCTTCCACCGATCGATCGCGAGCTACAGGGGTGAAGGCAGTAGCCTTCCGCGATCGATCGCGAGTTTGACGCGATCGATCGGCGAGGTCGCGATCGATCGGCGCAAACTCGGCGATCGATCGCGAGTTAAAATATTTTGTTGGACGAGGCAGTGTAGTCTCGCGATCGATCGGGGCCATACGAAGATCGATCGCGAGACACCAAAAGTGGTGTTTTTGATTATTTTGTGGGATTTTTGAGTATTGGACTATGATTAGCTTCTAATATTGAATTGTATGGTTGTGTAGAACAATCCCAAGGACCCACGACTTCAAGAAGATAAAGTACTACGATTTCACCACATTTTGAAAAGGTACGTAAGAAACGTACGGGCATCAAACGGTAACATATTCCTAAACTATGACTTTGCACTACTTGCATAAGTATTTATGATGATGATTATGATGATTATGATGAATAAGTTTATGATAATGATGTTGTGATAAACGAAGATGATATGATGTTATGATGACAATTATGATAAGATGATGATGTTTGAAATGATGATGCTTATAAGATGATGACGCATGTTTGACTATGCTACTTAGAATGGTTGAATGTCCGGTGACTATTATGGGCAAGCGAGGAAGGTCTTGCCGCTCACATAACTGAGCGATGGGGTACATCCGCTATCAAGGTGTAGCGATGGGTATCATCCGCTGAATAAGGGATACATCAGCTATCAAGGCGTAGCGATGGGTATCATACGATGAGTTATGTCGAGCGAGGGGGCCAATTGTGCCGCTGCCATAATAGAACCCGGATAGTCCCATTTCTAATTAACATGGATTGTTGTGAGCTTATATACGAAATATGATGTTAATCATTAATGTCTTGAACTAATGACGATATGCGTAATTATGACACAGGGACAACCAAGGAAGGATAGTACTATTAAACAGGAAGTATATGTTATCAATTATTTCCATGCATTATTTCTATGCCAGTAACTCATGATGTTAAGTAACGATGTACATGCTCACGATGGGTTGTTCCTGTAGGTACGCTTTTGGATCGAGACTGAGGGTCGGGTTGAGATGGTGAGCTACAGGAGCATAAGAAGATAGACACAGGATTTTTGTTAGACTTAACATTCATTTTGGGGAATGTAATTAACTAACTATTGAAGTTTCATTTTGGCCTGTAAATTACATTGAGCTCACATAGCAACCAGACTCTAAGATGTCTCTAATACATGTTTAGTTCATAATACGCTATTAATATGATGTTAAGGTAGGAAGACCCTACATTAGTGGTATCAGAGCAGTGGTTAGATAACCCGGGGATGAGTGAAGGGTAGCCTTAGCAGTAGGTTGGCTAGGCGCTTACTTTTGACATATTATGTTGCACATGAAGTATATGGGTGTTATGATAACATGTTATGGCTTTCTAACGATGTTTATATGAACTGCTTTTGGATCTTGTTGTTAACCCTTGTGTTGCAGTATGGCAGCAAATATCGACATTGGTGATGCGGTAAGTGTGAACGCTAGTGCGGGGCGTACGAATCCCCTACCCCCGCCAGCCCTAGGCGAAGAACCGTCCGAACAACAGCTACTGCCGGGAGAGTTGAGTTTGACTCAATTTCTAGCGTATCGGCCCCCGACTTTTGAAGGGACAGAAACAGGGGAGCAAGCCGAGGAATGGCTAGAAAGGATAGAACAAATATTTGTGGCAGCCCCGTGTGCAAAGACGGCATGGATAAGGCTAGCAGAGTTCCAATTAGCCAAGAAAACACTGATGTGGTGGAAGACCACCGTGATTGAACAGGAAGCACCGGGTCAAGAGGTAAACTGGAAACTGTTTCGAACTAGATTCCTGGCCCGATACTTTTCAGCGGCTGCACGTCAAGCTAAAGAGGATGAATTTACTAAGTTGAAGCAAGGTACCATGCCGGTGTCAGATTATGCCCTCCACTACTGTTCTCTACTCAGATATGTACCTCATATCGCCACCGACACTCAAGCAAAAATGAGGAACTTTATGAAGGGCTTGAGGCCAGAACTCTATGATAGGGTGATTACATATGGCCCTACCTGCTTTGACGATGCACTTACGCGGGCTGAGTTAGCCGAACTGGGGGTAGGTGCATACCCTGATACTCTACCACCTCCAGCACCCCCTCAGAGATCTACTCCCGACAATTTAAGGCCAAGGGGTGATCGGTTCAAGTCTGGGGGGAACACTTCTGCGTCAAGATTCAGTGGTAGGAGGCCCGATAACCGATGGAGAGGAAACCGCAGGAATGACGCCCCACCAAGAGGAGGACAGTCTCGAGGAGGTAGTGTTGGGGAGGTTCAATGCTCTCTTTGTGGGCAACCACATCTGAAGAAGAATTGTGTGGGATGTTATGTTTGTGGCGAGAGAGGCCACTTTGCTCGACAGTGTCCCAACAGGGGAAGGCAGCAAAACTCTTCTGAGAGGTCTATGGTCAGAACAGCACAGAACAGACCCCCATATGTACCGAGGCAGTTTGGAAGTCAGCCTACGGGGCCACCTCAAGGGCAGGTGTATGCATTGACAAGGGAGCAGGCTACAGCGGCTCCGGAGGAGGTTATAGCGGGTACATGTCTTTTATTTACGCACCCTGCTTTTATATTGATCGACACAGGTGCGTCACACTCTTTTGTGTCGACAAGATTTGTGGAAAGGCACCACATATGCACTTCTCCGTCGCCCACGCCTCTTATAGTCTCGACCCCCGCTGGAAGAAGTATGATTACTGATCGGATTGTCTATGATGGCCTCATTTATTTTGAGGATAAAGAACTAAGGTCAGATTTGATTGTTCTAGGAATGTCAGACTTTGACTGCATTCTGGGCATTGATGTTCTGAACAGGTATCAGGCAGTTGTGAACTGCAGGCAGAGGACAGTGCGGTTCAAATCTGATATGGGAGTTTCATGGACGTTCGATGGGGATGGTTCTCGTTCAAGGATTCCGTTGATATCCGCAGTCAAGATGACACAATTATTGGAACGAGGCCATAAAGGATATCTTATTTATGCCGTTGATATTTCTGGAAAGAAGGAAGAGCTAAAGGTTGAAGATGTGCCCGTAGTGGCGGAATTTCCTGATGTATTTCCTGAAGAGATTCCTGGATTCCCACCGGCGAGAGAGGTCGAGTTTGGAATCGAATTGCTACCAGGGACGTCAGCCATTTCCCGTGCCCCGTATAGGATGGCACCAACGGAACTAAAGGAATTAAAAGTTCAGTTGCAAGAACTCCTTGACAAGGGCTACATACGCCCTAGCGTATCGCCCTGGGGTGCACCAGTGTTATTTGTTAAAAAGAAAGATGGTTCGATGCGTCTATGCATCGATTACAGACAACTGAACAAAGCTACCGTGAAGAACAAGTATCCACTTCCGAGGATCGATGATTTATTTGATCAGTTGCAGGGTACGAGACTCTACAGTAAGATCGATCTGAGGTCGGGGTACCATCAGATTCGGGTAAGGGAGGATGATGTGCAGAAGACAGCTTTCAGGACCAGATATGGGCACTATGAGTTCTTAGTTATGCCCTTTGGGGTGACGAATACCCCAGCTGTTTTCATGAGTTTAATGAACAGGGTATTCCAGCCATATTTGGACCAGTTCGTCATAGTCTTCATTGATGATATACTTATTTACTCCCGGACTGAAGAAGAACATGTTGAGCACTTGAGGACAGTACTTCAGATCCTTAGAGATCATCAACTATATGCAAAGCTTAGCAAGTGCGAGTTTTGGTTGGACAGTGTGGTATTCTTGGGCCACGTTATATCTAGCAGTGGGATATCTGTGGATCCCAGAAAGATTGAAGCTGTTATGGAGTGGGCTGCACCCACTTCTGTGCCCGAGATACGGAGCTTCCTTGGTTTAGCAGGTTATTACCGACGTTTCGTCGAAGGATTCTCTAAAATTGCTAAGCCATTGACACAGCTAACTCAGAAAGGAGTACCGTTCTTTTGGTCCGAAGCTTGTGAGAAAGCTTCCAAGAATTGAAGCGTCGTTTGACGACAGCACCAGTATTGGTGATCCCTTCTGAGAATAAGAAGTTTGCCTTGTACACGGATGCATCATTGCAAGGTTTGGGTTGTGTGTTGATGCAAGATAAGCACGTGGTAGCTTATGCTTCGAGGCAGTTGAAGCCCCATGAGACCAGATACCCAGTCTATGATCTGGAACTGGCGGCCATCATTTTTGCCTTGAAGATATGGCGTCATTATCTTTATGGTACGACGTTCACCATATTTACAGACCACAAGAGCTTGAAATTCTTATTCACCCAAGCAGAACTGAATATGAGGCAAAGAAGATGGATGGACTTACTCAAGGATTATGATTGTGAAATAGAGTACCATCCGGGTAAAGCAAATATGATAGCAGATGCCTTAAGTCGAAAAGTGAAGAGCACCGCTGAGGATACTATGAGCTTATCAGCTATGATGATTTCTTATTGCCATTTAGGCTATGATTTTGATGTAGACACGTCGCCAGTGCGAGTGTCGACCTTATTGACTGAGCCAGACATATTTGAGGCTATTAGGAAAGCTCAGAAGTCGGACGATGAAATTCAGAGATGGTCGTCGATAATACTCCAAGGGCAACCATCAAAGTTCCGAGTGGCTGAGGATGGTTCATTGAGACTAGGCAACCGTTGGGTGGTACCAAAGACGCCAGAATTACGCCAAGGAATCTTGCACCGTGCCCACAGTAGCCGGTTCAGTATCCACCCAGGAGGAAGAAAGATGTACAAGGACCTATGTAGTCAATTTTGGTGGAGACGCATGAAGCGTGAAGTAATTGCTTTTGTTAAGAGGTGTCTAATCTGCCAGCAGGTAAAGGCAGAAAGACAGAGGCCTGAGGGTGAGTTGAAGAGCTTAGAGGTACCTAAATGGAAGTGGGAGCATATATCTATGGACTTCGTGACCCACTTGCCAAGGTCGGCCTCTGGATTCGATGCGATCTGGGTAATCGTGGATAGGCTGACGAAGGTAGCCCATTTCATCCCTTACAATATGACTTTCACATATTTAAAGATGGCCCAACTATATGTGCGGGATGTAGTGAGATTGCATGGCATTCCAGTCTCGATAGTGTCTGACAGGGACCCGAGGTTCACTTCACATTTCTGGGAGGGTCTCCAGACAGCTTTGGGCACGGAGATAAGACTGAGTACAGCCTATCACCCTCAGACAGACGGTCAGACAGGGCGTACCATACAGACACTCGAGGATATGTTAAGGGCATGCGTTTTAGAGTTTGATACTCCGTGGCAGGATTCAGTACCACTGGTGGAGTTCTCCTATAACAACAGCTATCAGGCGAGCATTCAAATGGCTCCTTTTGAAGCTCTTTATGGACGACGATGTAGATCGCCGCTGTATTGGGAGGACTTGACTAGTAAAGCGGTCGGAGGACCGGATATGATTAAAGATATGGAAGAAAAGATCAAGACGATACGCTTAAAGATGAAAGCGGCCCAAGATAGGCAAGCGGCCTATGCCAATAAGCGGCGACGACCGCTAGAATTCCAAGTAGGAGATAAGGTTTTCTTGAAAATCTCACCCTTCAGGGGTGTGGTCCGTTTTGGCATGCGGGGAAAGTTATCTCCGAGATATGTCGGACCGTATGAGGTATTGCAGCGTATTGGTACATTGGCTTACCGTTTGGCTCTACCGCCGTCTTTATCTGGAATTCATGATGTTTTCCATGTTTCTATGTTGAGGAAATATGAGCCCGATCCGTCTCATGTATTGCAGCCTTCAGAGGTTCAGTTGAGTTCAGATGTATCCTATGTTGAACGACCGGTTAGAATTCTGGATCGTGAAGATCGCAGGCTACGAAGTAAGATTATACCGATGGTCAAAGTTCAGTGGGATCGTCGGGGTGTCGAGGAGGCTACGTGGGAGACGGAACGGCATATGGTGCAGCACTACCCGGAACTATTTTCTGGTATGATTTATGTTTAGTTTCATTTTGGGTAAGTGCATGCGATTTCGAGGACGAAATCTTATAAGTATGGGAGTAATGTGATGCCCCGAAATTGATTAATGGTAATTTGGACATTAATTATGTTTATATGATGAATTATTACGATGACTTAGTTATGTGTGGATAATGAAGTATTAACATGATTTAATGGTGTTGATTTTGATTATGAGGAAGGTGTAGATTTAATGAAGTTGGTAGCATTTTGTAAATGCTTTTGAAATACCATGTTAGTATATTTTATGCATCATGTTAAGTATTGGGGTACAATCTAATTAAACCCTTATAATCCCCACTACCCCACCTTTTTACTCACTTTCCCCTTTATACTCTAAATCCCCAAAATCACTTTCCCAAAACCCTTTTTCCCCTCATTTTCGAGTTTGTCCCATAGGTGGGAAGGAAGTTCTTGCAAAAGCTTCACTCTTGTGATTCTTGGTAAGATTTAAGACCTATGATGTGTTTATATCACTCCTTGATGCTTTTGTAGAGTTTTATTTGGGTTTGATATAGTTTGAAAGGTTTTGAAATGGGTTTGTTGGGGTTGGTATTATTTTGTTGGGTGTTGAACTTATGAGTATATGATGATGTTTATTGAAGGTTTTTAGTGGTTTTATATGGTTGATGTTTTAATGTTTGGGTTTGTTGGAGTTGGGGAAGGAGAAAGATGAATAGTGCCCGAGAATCGGACATACAGGACTCGGCGATCGATCGGCGCCTTCCACCGATCGATCGAGAGCTACAGGGGTGAAGGCAGTAGCCTTCCGCGATCGATCGCGAGTTTGACGCGATCAATCGGCGAGGTCGCGATCGATCGGCGCAAACTCGGCGATCGATCGCGAGTTAAAAGATTTTGTTGGACGAGGCAGTGTAGTCTCGCGATCGATCGGGGCCATACGAAGATCGATCGCGAGACACCAAAAGTGGTGTTTTTGATTATTTTGTAGGATTTTTGAGTATTGGACTATGATTAGCTTCTAATATTGAATTGTATGGTTGTGTAGAACCATCCCAAGGACCCACGACTTCAAGAAGATAAAGTACTACGATTTCACCACATTTTGAAAAGGTACGTAAGAAACGTACGGGCATCAAACGGTAACATATTCCTAAACTATGACTTTGCACTACTTGCATAAGTATTTATGATGATGATTATGATGATTATGATGAATAAGTTTATGATAATGATGTTGTGATAAACGAAGATGATATGATGTTATGATGACAATTATGATAAGATGATGATGTTTGAAATGATGATGCTTATAAGATGATGACGCATGTTTGACTATGCTACTTAGAATGGTTGAATGTCCGGTGACTATTATGGGCAAGCGAGGAAGGTCTTGCCGCTCACATAACTGAGCGATGGGGTACATCCGCTATCAAGGTGTAGCGATGGGTATCATCCGCTGAGCGATGGGGTACATCCGCTATCAAGGTGTAGCGATGGGTATCATCCGCTGAATAAGGGATACATCCGCTATCAAGGCGTAGCGATGGGTATCATACGATGAGTTATGTCGAGCGAGGGGGCCAATTGTGCCGCTGCCATAATAGAACCCGGATAGTCCCATTTCTAATTAACATGGATTGTTGTGAGCTTATATACGAAATATGATGTTAATCATTCATGTCTTGAACTAATGATGATATGCGTAATTATGACACAAGGACAACCAAGGAAGGATAGTACTATTAAACAGGAAGTATATGTTATCAATTATTTCCATGCATTATTTCTATGCCAGTAACTCATGATGTTAAGTAACGATGTACATGCTCACGATGGGTTGTTCCTGTAGGTACGCTTTTGGATCGAGACTAAGGGTCGGGTTGAGATGGTGAGCTACAGGAGCATAAGAAGATAGACACAGGATTTTTGTTAGACTTAACATTCACTTTGGGGAATGTAATTAACTAACTATTGAAGTTTCATTTTGGCCTGTAAATTACATTGAGCTCACATAGCAACCAGAACTCTAAGATGTCTCTAATACATGTTTAGTTCATAATACGCTATTAATATGATGTTAAGGTAGGAAGACCCTACATCAAATCTTGTGGAGGCGTATGAAGAAGGATATAGCTGAGATTATTTCCAAATGTTTGGTTTGCCAGCAGGTTAAAGCCGAACTAATGAAACTTGGAAGGTTACTTCATAGTCTTGAAATTCCTCAATGGAATTGGGAACACATTGTTATGGATTTTGTAACCCATTGTCCTCTGTGATGCTATTTGGGTTATTATTGATCAACTTTCTAAATTCTCATTTCATTCCATATGAACAGACTTATCCTTATAATAAGATGGTCCGTTTATATATCGAGAATATTATGAGACTGCGGTATGCGTGTCTCAATCGTATCTGATCGTGATGCCATATTTATTTCTAAATTCTGGGGTAGTTTTCAAGATGCTATGGGTACGCGTTTGGCAATGAGTACTGCCTATCATCCTCAGACTGATGGCCAGACTGAACATACTATTCAAACTCTTGAAGATATGTTACGTGTTGTAGTGATGGATTTAACGTTGGATGGCATGAAGCCTTACCATTAGTAGAATTTTCTACCATTAGTAGAATTTTCTTATAATAATAGCTACCAAACGAGTATAGGCATGGCGTATTTTGAAGCCTTATATGGGAGACGATGTAGATCACCTCTAGTTTGGGGAGAAATTGGTGCAAAACAATTGACTGGACCTGATATGATCCATTAAATGAATGATAAGGTTCCATTAATTAGACGGCATATGAAAGCTGCACAGGATCGTCAAGCAAGTTATGCTAACAAGCGAAGACGACCCTTGGAATTCCAGAAAGATGATCGTGTATTTCTGAATTTATCTCCCTTTAGAGGCAATGTTCGTTTTGACATGTGAGGTAAACTATCACCTCGATATATTGGTCCATACGAGATCCTTGATCGAGTTGGGGATCTTGCTTATAGGTTGGCATTACATCCAGCTTTATCTGCCATTCACGATATATTCCATGTTTCTATGTTACGGAAATATGAACCTGATCCATCACATGTACTTCAATCTGATGAGGTTCAACTTGATCCTTCATTATCCTATGTCAAACATCATGTTTGCATTTGGATCGGAAGGATAAAGTGCTACGTAACAAATCTATCCTATTGGTATGAGTACAATGGACACATCATGGCATGGAAGAATCAACGTGTGAATTGGAAAGCAAGATGCGAGAAGCCTATCCACACTTGTTTGATTCTATTCCATTGTATTCCATGTATCCGGTTATGTTTGATGATCTGTATTCTTATTTTAGCTTTGATATGTATTATGACTGGTGATATGATAATGATTATAATATGATATGTATATATGCTTGATATTTCGGGACGAAATCTGTTTAAGTGGGGAGAAATGTGATACCACAAAATTTAATTAACGTTAATTAAAGCATAATTTGTGAATTAAGTAATCATTAGTGAGAAGTTAATTAATTAGAAGTGGAATTGACAATATAAATGTCAATTGACAACCGGATCAGAACATGGTGAATATAAAAAATATATTTTCGACATATTCGAATTAACTCCAAAATTATTTTAAAATGAATACAACGCCATGTGTAAACTGTATATATAATGTCAGTGCACCGGTGACACCCCGATGTTCATAATTGGTCGGGAATTAATATATATATCGGTGTAGGACGTAAAACACATACGTAAAAACACACAAAAATCATGGAACGCACTAAAACGTGCGAAAACACGCGGTTCTCGAGATCCACCGACCACCATGTACTTATCTGCTCCGTTTGCCGCCGTCCGGCCACCTCTCGCCGAGCCCGACCTACCACCGTGTTCACAACTTAGAGGCACAACTTTCAATACCAAATAATTAAGATTTGAGTTTCAGAAAGTGGTTCGATTTGGCCTGAAACGAACAAAGTCGCGCGAGTTAGGGTTTCTGCGCTTTTTTTTTATTTCTTCGATTCTACCAGGAATTGGACGAAGCCAAGACATTGATTCTCTTCCCCTCACTTGGACGAAACTTTCTACACCGGCCACCGCCAATATCGTCGCCGGAGTTCACCGGAATCGGCCAAGAACCGTGCGTATTACTGCACGAATTTGGTATAAATTTCGATGTTCGATTTTTCCGACTTTGCTTCGATAATTACCAGTTATTTTGGACTATAATTGTTGAATAATAATTTGAATTGGTTAAATTTCTGCAAATTCAAGAGAATAGCTCAACAAAAAATGGCAACATAAAGAATGAAGAAAGTAAAATAAGGTATGCCAATATTCGAGTGCATGCATGCAAGATTCAAGGAATCTTCATGATTCAATGTTGATTAATATTCTGATAAAACACACCCTAAAATAAGTCATAGCATGCAAGTTTTTGTTTGAACATTCCACTAACGAAGCAAAATGAAACACCATTGGATAACAAAACATCAAGAAAGCACCTTAAAAAAATCTCTTGGCACAATTAGTTTCAAAACCTTGTTGGAGAACTTGTCATTAAAAATTTGAATATTCCACTAACCAAGCAAAATGAAACACCATTGGATAACAAAACATCAAGAAAGTTAATCTTAGCAGATTATTTTGACTTGGGTGTTCTCCAGTAATTTTCATTTAGCAACACGAATTCTTAAAACAAATTTTGACCAAGATTGAAAGATAATTGGGATGTATGAAACTTTACCAAAACCCAAATTTCGAACAATAACCACAAAGCATCGATGCCATTGTCAAGCCAATCGAACCACTAACGCATTGATATCTAATGAAAGCATACTTATTTTCTGTCCATGGAACTATCAATAACACGTTTAACCATTCAATTTTAAAAACATTGATCTAGTTTCCCCAAATTAACAGCAAATTGAAAACCACAAAATACTTGGAATACTTAAAAATCATAGATATGATAATCGTCGTCTTACGTTAATAAGCGAAGTTGAAGCAACAGTAGTCGATTCCGCTGTGATTCTTCGATCTGTAGACGACGATGATATGAAGAGAAGAGTTTTTTAAAAAAAATTAAAGAACACGATAAGATAAGAAGGGTAGAGAAAAGAACCCATTATTTACCTTGAGATTTGGGTGAATCGATCGATGTTTTACCAAACAATTTCTTCCGCAGAACCCAGAAAATCTAAAGAAATTGAATGAAGCACATAAAAGGAGATTAAATAAAAAACAGATCCAAAAAGATGTGAAAAGGGGGAAGTGGTGTTGAGGAAGAAAACCGATGCTGAAGATGGAGGGGAAAACTCTGATGAAGATGAGAATAAGGGAATTTAAAACTGTATGGGAAGGGGAAAACCGATGTGAAATGGGTGGGATGAACGCATATGATTTATTTTGCCTATTATACCCTTTTTTTTATTAAAAAAATAGGAAGAGATAGAGGGTAATTTAGTAATGTAAAAATGGCCATACCAATTAGTTTTTCTAAGGGGTTTAAATATTATAAGATAGTATAGATATGTTGTATTTCTTTTGATCGTTCCATATTGAGCTATTGCTCACCCCCAAGGGGCTGCTGTTCTCTTTATGTGTGGACAATGGCGGTAATACAGGTGACCAGGACCCCAAAAAGAGTACATTCGGTGGAAGCCACACTTGAGAGGTTTTTCTTCTGTTTATCCCAGTATTTTATGTATATGTCTACCTATGGTTTATCCCTAGGGTATGTGAGAAGTTTATGTACTTTTAGTTTATTTCAGCCAGTGTAGATATCTGTTTAGTAGTTTGATTTGTGTATGCTGGATATGAACTGATGGTATCTATAAATATTTTCAGTATATATATATTGGTATTAGTGGTATATCCCCCGTACGATGAGATCATGCCGAAATTTTTAGGGTCACATGTTAATAAATGTTAAAACAAATCTTCCGTTGTTTACGCTGTAATAATCAGCGTGTGATCATTTATCACATGATTAGGTTTGGGCCCTCACAACATGACTGATTGCTACTTTCTCAATAAGTAGAAAAATATATATGGGCAATTTTATGGGACGTGTGGATGAAGACCAGATTACGGGAACGAGATAACTGGAACAATTCATTATCTCAACACAAATTGGAAGATATTAAACGGTTTCTACCAAGCCTCTTCAATAAAATATAGTTGTCGATAATAAGGTAAAAAAAAAAATTTATATGATAATCAATACAACACCACACTATGGAAAACAGCTCAAAACAGTCGATCAAAAGCATGACTTCTTACAGCACAAATTCACATGCATTAAGACTTGCAACTATCAGCAGATTTAGTAATAATTTAGCAACGACGGAGGATTATTCCTACCTGGTGACAAGAATTTCGAAATCCAATTTGATGGTCATGAAAAATGGCAAGTCACTTTCATTAGCCCATTTCTTCGACGAGTTTTTCAAGTGCTTCACTTGTGAGAGGAATGTATAAGCAATCTTCACCATCTGAATTTCTTCTGGTCTTGACCAATTCATGGTCTTTAAATTCTGTCAAATGAGCATTCAGAGTAATCTGACTGCTCACTAGAAAGCGTTCTCGACATATTGTGTAAAGATTATTGAATGGCATCCCTGGAGAAAAAAAAGAAGAGAAAACAAAATTATTGGTTTGACAAGGAAACATTTACTAATTTGGAGTACGCAAGTAAGCACTTGCCTTCTTCATCAGGATGGGACAACTGATGATTGGCCAGAACTTTAAAAACACTCTGAGCATTTGGCGTTAAACTCTGTAAAACTATTGAAGCTGTCTTCACATTTTGCGAACTGCCATTGTGTGTGAGTATCAAAGGGAAGAACATTCCTTCCACCTTGTAGGGTGCATAAGTAGGAACATGGAACCAGTACCAATTGAACTGCGTATGAACCATTTTCTTGTCCCACACTGGAAAAAGAATTACAACATACTTAAGAACAGGGATCCGCATTGGGTACAGAATAAAATGCCGACAAACAAAAATCCTGGTAAATCACAATTTGTTTCTTTGCTATTCTTTTCACCTTCATACACCCAAAGATGACCCAGACTCCAGATTTAGTGCTAACACCTGTGAAACCAACTGCTCCACCAATGTACTAATTTTATGGTCAGTATTGGCTTTATAATGTTTTTGGTAATTAGGAGAAAGATACCGAAATTAAAATCCAGGGATCAAAACAGTTTCTCTGAGAATATAGAGACTTTCACATAGCATTTGAAAGAGACATCATCTTGTAACCTGACTATGGAACACTGATAAAACAGCTGGAACCAAACATAAAACTATGCAGAAACTTAAGTAAACCATTAAGTTTGAAGCACTCAATAAGACAAAAGGAAAGCCACAGGTCCACATCCATGGCAAAACTATCTAGTACAATATAATTAGTAGTGGACAGATGAACTTACACAGAGGTGCATTCACATGATCAATGGAAGCAACCACACGAACATGAGAACAACCTGCAATTCTCGCGAGATATTGTTGAGTTTCAGAATCACGCAGGCCAGGTCCATCTATGTTGTTAACTATGAGACACACAAAACATTCATCACTCTCCGGATGTGGTCCATCGAGATATGAGATAAGGTCACCCATGGAGCGAGTATTAAATGATTGCTGGTATTTAGGATGCTTTCCCGAAGTACATTTCTGCTGCGTTTTCAATTGATCCCAAAGGAGCTCTGCTAAAGTTGCCACAGCCTACATATTGCACATCAATGAACTGTCGAGCACCAAAGGAAACTGATTTCTTGCTACACAATGCTTAGAGAAAATATCATGCCAGAATAAACAACCAACAGAATAACATAGCAAACTATTCTACACCTTTGTAACTTTACAGATGTTTATAACCGCTAAAAAAGATCTAGAAGCTGAGTATCTTATGATTATCATGATTCATCACAAAAAGTTATGAGAGCACAACTACCCAAATGATGTGTGCAGCGGGTGGGAATGGTTGGAGAATGATTTTTGTACATGATACTGATATTTACGTGTACCACTAAACTTTTACTTATCACTCACATGGCATTGGTTACTAGAAAGTAGAATGCTACTGCATAAATAATTGATACCAGAACTTGTAATCTATTCAATAATTCATTGGTCTTTGGTATAACTGAACAATTACAAACTTTACAGTCTCTCATAAACAAAGAACATGCCTCGAGCACATAAGTTAAAAAGAAAAGAATAGAATTGAGATTAATTCCATACCTGTCTGATATTGACTGATTGAAGATATCCATTGATCACAAGAACAGAATAATCCCTCAACTCTGTTGAAGCGAAATCCTCTATTAATGATTTTTTTGACCCGAACCCATACATCAGTAGTCCAAATCCACATCTGCTATAGAGAAGTAGAGACGTTTGGGTTACTACACTCAATTATTCAAAAAGGAAACGCTGTGAAGAAAAAATGCCTCAAATTTGAGATATTAGGAGAGAAAATCTAGTGAGAGTACCTCAATACAAAAACCCATTCTCTGTATGAATCCTTGTAACTGTTTATCAAATTACTAATTTCTTTCTCGTGCTTCTGATCAATGTTAGCATATGCTTCTCTGAGCTCCTGCAAACATGATGGAGACTCTGATTCTTACACGTGGCATATTCAATGAAAGAATAAACAAAAAATCAAAAATCAAAAATCAAAAAATAGAAGACCTGTTCATCAACGAGATTGATGTCTGAAACTTTCCCCACAGACTTTTTACCGGAGCTGCGGAGTTCTTTTGCTAAAAAGTAGTTTCTCGAGAACCCAAAATCATCTTCTTCCATATCATATGATTCTGTGCTGGAAGCAAGATGAGCACGAAGTAACGGTGATTAGGTCGTGGAGTCTTGAAGTGGATATGCGTACCCAAATTGTCTTCCACATGTTTAAACTTTTAAGTTTATGTATTTCATTTTACGTTTGTTTGCAATCTAAACCTCCACGCCAATGTAATAAGTTCGTCTAAGATCAGATTCCACTTCAAGGAATTGAGAGCAATTGAAGGAAAACTATACCTGAAATTTAATTAAACTTAATCATGCTCCCAATTAATCAAACCATTTTATGGTAGTCTCAAATTCAAACGGCCTAACCAGCCATCCAAGGAGCATAAACAGTACACTAAAAATCATTGCCTCGGGATTTTAATTTTTTTTCCTAAAATGGCATTTAAATGCGATGGTACTTCTAATATAATGGAAGCAAACAAATCAACGCCAACAAAATTAAATAATATCTTGGAACTTGATGAACGAATCACCTGACGTGAAGACCAGAGAAAGGAGGATAGCTCTCGTGGCAGAAAAAACTCCCAGACAAAGGCCGTTCGTGGCCGAACGAGCGCTGCCACAGAGGAGAGTGGTGGTGGCGGTGAAAGAGAGGTTGAAAATGAAAAGGATGGAGAACCCTAAAATCAAAAAAAGTCTGTACTGTAAACTAAAAGTGCATTGTGGCGGGAGAGACACCAAAATGCTAACCAGAGGGAGAAAATGGGCAAATTTAATAAAATATTATAAAAATTAAAAACAAATTAATAAAACGTAAAAATAATACTATTTACATTTCTATACTAATTTACAATCTCGGATTACACGAATTCAAATATTCATAATTTGTATTATGAGATTGTGACTTCAACTATTCATCATTGCAATCTGGGAGTGGGAATTTACTGTTCATAATTTACAATCTGGGATTGCAAATTCAATTGTTTCATAATTTACAGTCCCGGATTGTAAATTCACTACTATTCATATAATTTGCAATCTGGGATTGCAAATTCTCTATTATTCATAATAATTTGTAAATTAAAATATATGAGTGAATTTAGATAAAAAAAATTACATCTTTCATACATTTTTAGTTAGAATGTCTCAAATATATTTTTATCTTAAAATATGATATTTGATAATTTTTTATTAAGAAAATAAGAAGCATAAAACCTTATTACTTCTAAACTTGATTTTTCAATTGATCTTCTTGAAATTAAAAAGCTCAATAAAACATTAATATAATATTTAAATACAAGTATAAACAAAAAAAAGATATTTCAACAGTAAGTATTCGTATTCCCGATAGCAAATTCTCTAAAATGAGTATTCGCAGTCCGAGATTGCAATTCTCAACGTAACCCCTTATCAACATAATGTCATATTTTAAAGATACCAAATTTTAAAGATACAAATATATTTGATACATTTTTAACTAAAAATGGGGAAAATACTTCAAATGGCCCTCTAGTTCGCGCTTTAAGAATTTCTAATTCGCGCACTAAGATTTTATAATTCGCGCACTAAGAATTCCTAATTCGCGTACTAAGATTTACTAATTCGCGCACTAAGTTACTAAGTCTTGTTAATCCTCCTTAATTCTCCGATTTGTTTTTTTTGTAATTATAAAAAAAATTCTCCGATTTTGGATTTAGATGAATTTTCATGGTTTATAGGTATTTCGGGTTGTAAGAAAAATTATATTATATGGTAAATAGATAGATAATATTCATTATTATGTAATGAATCATGAAAAGACATAATAACATGTGAAAGATTAAAATATGTGATAAAATAAAGTATGATAAATCTGTGATTTTGTAACATTTTTGCGTAGTAAATAATAATAATTTTGATATCTTAGTTTTTTGCATGAAAATTAATAGAATGAACTTTAAAAAATAAAACTTTTAGTTTTATTGAGTTAATTTAAATATTTATATTAGTCATTTCATAAGGTAATAATATAAGTCTCCCGAAATAGTATGAGTCATTTTAATAAATTCATACTATTACCAAACAAGTTGAAATAAATATGAACAATTTGGTTTCACCTTTCAAATTCGTTATTTTATATCTTAAAATAAAACAAAACTTTAATACTTCATTTCATTTTCATTTTTCATTTTTCATTTTCTAAAATATATTTTTCGAAGAATCCTTACTTGATGAACAATCAAATACAAAATTCAAATTACGTTGTATCACTACAAAGCTGCAAATGTTAGATCATTCAATAAAATCTAGTTTTAAACTTTTAACGAATGGTAAAGCTGCAAACACCAAAGTTGTTAAGAACTTCATATTGTAAATTTGTAAATAATATAATAATGATGTAAGTTTGTTAAATATGATGTATATTATGTATGTTTAACTTCATTTCATCAGTGTGTATGTATATATATATATATATATATTTATTTATTTATTAATTTTTAATAGGCGCATTAAGGCGCACCCGCACTCAATTTTTTTGAAAATTGACGCACTCGCGCATCCGCATCCGCATCCGCACCCGCTCGCGCATCGGACTTATGTGATCTAGGCCGCGGGTTGGGGCGGGCTAGCCCGCTGAAAATAAAGGAAAAAAACTTCAAAAAATAATCCCAACTGAACTTGCCGAGCCTAGAACTAATGCTAGAAGAATATTAGAACTTGCTTCAGGTTTTATCTAGACATTACCAGATTCTTGGTCATGTTTGCAACTTTCAAACATGACCAAGTGAAAAATATATAGTTGATCAGATTCTTCAATGTGATATCCAGCTCCTATTTATGAATTGAGAGTTGAGACTAAAAAAAGGAATAACGATTAAAAAAAAAAGGACTTGGCCAGCGGTCCAACCCGCCAAACCCATGACTCGTTCGGGCCAACCCGCTAAAAATGGCCCAACCCGCATATTTGACGGGTCACGTTGGCCTAGGCCCGCATTTTGACACCTTTAGAAATGCCATTCAATATACAAATTTGTATCAAATATATTTGTATTTAAAACATTAGGTATTGAATAGGGGAGGTAGCCTATAAATTGCAACTATCTGAAGGGTCTAAAGTGCATCCGGTCTTCCATGTTTCTTACTTAAAAAGGGTGATAGGCAAGGTAGGAGCAGTGATAGGCAAGGTAGGAGCAGGAACAAGACTGCCTGAAGAACTTGACACTGATCTCTTCTTATCATTCGAACCAGAGAGAGTTCTGACATATAGAAAGAAGAAGAAAAATGGGAATGAATGCATCGAGGCTCTAGTAAGCTGGAAGGGGCGAAATGAGGAGGAGGCAACCTGGGAAGATGCATCAGAATTGGCTATGCAATTTCCTGATTTTCGCCTTGAGGACAAGGCGATTTTTGAAGGGGCGGGAAATGTTATGAACTCTACTTCTTCAGGTCCAATCATTTCAAGCCCAAACATTAGTGTTAAAGCAAAGCCCAAGATCAACCTTGTTTATACACATAGAGCAAAAGAACTTGGGTAGGAGGGAATAAAATAAGGGGGGAAAGGAAGTTAGCGGCAGTCAGTTATTTAATAAATTAGTGATAACGGTTACTAGCTCTAGGCTAGGGGAAACAGAGTAGAATCTCTGGGAATTGTGTCCGTGTAATCTTTTATTTCCTGTGTCCAGTTTGTATTAATTTCAGTAGATGATTGTCGAATTGTTTGTGTAATTTCTGTGGTTGAATGTTTATAGAATTGTGTTTTGTTTGTATTGCAAGTAATTTAATTAAGGTCTAACATAAACACACAACATTCCCATGCCAGACGCCCCCCATGTGGGTGAGACAAGGTAATATGACACAAGTAGCTTCTCGTGACTTAACTGTTGATGGAAGACAGGAAGCCAGGTCACCTTTTGAGCTCCCCTTATCATTTTGATATTAAAAGTTCTGAATCATATTCAAATATGGATTTAACGTTATTTTAAAATCCCATCAAGTGCCCGTTTGTTTGTTTGTCGGATTCATGCAACTATGTTTTATTCATGCAATGTCATACGTACTAATAAAGCATACAAGCAAACATTTATCATATATCATATGTACAATAATGTGGATGATTATGACCTTTCCCTAATTGATCCAAGTTAGCCACAACGTGGACCTGCATGTCTAGGGTAATGCAAGTATGCAATGCAATCATATTACATTTTTTGTTTCATTAGTGATTCAGAAAAGAATGTAGATTTGTTTTATAAAAAAATTCACCTATGTGAGATTTCAAAATAAAGATCGAGTTTATCCTTTTTATCTTTCTGCATTTTATCTCTCACTCATATAAATGCGAGTTAGTTAGTTAGAGTTTTTTTTTTTTTTGAATAATCAGACAATAATGAAAAAGAAGATGAGAAAATTTATTCATAACAATAGTTGTCGTGAGATCTGGTGTTCTCTCCCAATGAGTCTCAAAATCATGAGATGAGACTCAAATTCACAATAAACCGTCTCATAACGTGATCCATAACTCGGAACCATAAAAATTTGGTATCAGAACCAGGAGCTATGGCGAATCTCCAAGAGCTTAAACCACAATTGCCCAAATTCCTCGCCCTATACAAGGTTGACAAGGACATTTTCATCTCGCGCCTCGATAAACTATTCTTACAGGTCTCGACGGGACACACTGGCAAAATTAACAACCAAGATATCCCCGATTCTTCGAATTCGCTTAACCAAGAACCGCGCTCCAGTAACACAACTCAGTTTCTATAACTATGTTCGTATGACTCTTACTAAGTGGTTAACATTATGCACATCCAGTGTCAAGAATACAATTTGAAAGACTAGCTACTGTGAAACAAGGAAAAGTGGCTCCAACATGACTCTGTAGATTATTTCTATGGGCAAGATTTGGAATACATAGGTTGATGGCTTCATTCCTTTAATAATTTCTCGTTCTAATCCTTTGTCCCGAGATGTAACAATGGAAAAGATGAAAAATGAGAGAATCCATTAAGATAAACTGCGTTGAGAATTAACCTGAACTCCACTTCCCTACCTTCTCAGTGAATATTAATAGAGAAAAGTATCACAAGTCATCAATCATACGTGGTTGGATCTGATTTTCGACTATTCGATTGTTGAAAACTATTGCAGAGGAATATAAGTGTTCGAAGATAATATTTGGATAGGATGTTTAAGTCGAGTTCGGCATTCAATGTTGTGGGAATAAATTATTAATTAAATTTTAATGTGCTCTAATTTTTAAATAGAATGCAACGAAGAAGAGAGATTCATGCAACTTAACATGGAAAGTCTTGTATGGACCGTGTCCTGTCATACATATGTTATATGTGTTGGTATATGGCAGAATCCGGTCCATACAAGAATTTTTCTGACTGAACCCAACTAAATTGAGACTTAATTGTTGTACCATGATAATGATCAAGGAATAGAAGAAACATGGCTCTCCACTTTTGAATTTTTTAATCTTGTACCTTAATTTTGGCTCAGCTTTGTGTCAGAAGCTTTACTCGTTGGCTGAGAAAAAAACATCAATACCACCCAGTAGAAGCATGAATTTCCTGCTATCGTTAAAACGAAAAAACACGACATAGGTTAATGGACATAAATTCCAAGTAAAATACCATTATAGCAGCGTACGCAAACGCACAAATTTTCGGGAGGCATAAGACAAATTATAAAATGAGGTCTTATTAAGCAACCTCATCTCATGAGCGATTACTAAAATGAGGCCTTACTCAACTTGGATTACTTTTCAGAGAACAAAAGACTTGGATCATTTAGACTTTTAATATTTGGGTTACTTTCTTAGATCATTTAAACTCTTAATGAACATGTTGAAAAGCAACCAATTTTCACACTGTAAAACAACCAATTTCACACGTTTCTTTCCATATTATCTCTATTTAATCAATAATGTTAAACAGATTTAAAATAAGAACAAAAAAAAATTGTCAAAGCCAACCGGCAACAAAAAAACCAAGCTTAAACACAAAAACCCCAAAAACATTTTCATCTAAAATCTTAAACATATCCAGCAACAAAGAACCAAGCTGACAAGCTCATACAATATAAAATCTGTTTACCTAACTATAAATCTGCCAAAGCCAACCACAAGGCACAAGCAAATCACAATAGAGGCAGTGAGACAGAGAGAGATCTAGAGCTGGAAGCGATGTCGTGGATGGAAGCCAAAGCCGCAAGAGAAAGCCAAAGATGAAACGTGAGTGGTGGTCTGGTGGAGTGAGGAATGCAACGTGAGTGGTGGTCTGGTGGAGTGAGGAAAGTGAGTGAGATTAGGTCAGACAGAATTGTCTTTTTAATAATATATTTTTTTCTTAGAATTTTTTTTAATAATATAATGAAAAAAATTCGGGCGGTACCATTACGTAAAAGATTTTTCGACACAGTCACCATAAAAAAAATTCTTTCAACTAGGTCCAATTTTGGTCAAAATAACCAAAATAGTCTTCTGTCTTCCTTGGACCACGTCATTCAACCTCAAAACCCTAGTATCCAACCCTCACACCAGCCACCCGTCCCAACCACCAACACCAGTAATTGGAAGTGGTCGCTTCTTCCATGGCGTCGGAGCTGCGCGCACTGTCACGAAGAAACGAAAACAAAAACGGTTGTGCAAGAATACAAATCATATCATTCTTCTGTTTATCATCTATTTACCGATTGTGTTGATTTTTTTTATATTTCTTATGAATTTTAATTTTTTTTGTAATGACTGTTTGTAGAGTTTTAATGTGAAACGTAAACTATAATGTATTTGAGATGTTCGATCAGTTGTTTGAATGAAATTTTATATTCATTATGAATTTTAATTTTATTGTAATGCTTGTTTGTAAATTTTTAATGTAAATCTCAAACTATAATGTATTTGAGATGTTCGATCAATTGTATGAATAAAAATTTTGAGAATGTAATGATAATGGGTCTATCGGTGCATGCAATTTACATGCACCGATAGACTCAGTGGTGCATGAAATTACAAGCACCAACAACTCACTAGTCTATCGGTGCATGTAATTTACATGCACCGATAGACTCAATGGTGCATGTAACTTACATGCACCTTTAGACTTAGGTGTTGCTTTCTTATTTCAGTTTGCTATTTCACATCATGAGCCTTCTATTTCAATTTGCTATTAATTTAAAAAACTTAATGAGGAAAAAATGTTCCATATTCAAAATTATGTATAAAAGACTATGTTAGTTCCGGATTTTAAAGATGACAAAACAAATCAGATCGGATCGATGGAAATCAGACTGACCAGATCCATCGCTCAAAACAGATCAAGCTGATATGGTATATCACAAATCAGATCGGATCGATGGATATCAGCCTGACCAGATCGAAGCTTCAGATCGATCTCAACTATTATCAGATCAGAGCAGTCAAGGCTGAATAAGATTGATTTTTCAGTCCGAATCATTAACGGCTATTTATTGAAGCATTTAATGTTGCAATTAATGGTGAAAAAGACCAAAGACTGAAGATTACCATAAAAGGTAAGAAGACAAAGAAGAGCTTACCTGACAGTCGCCGAAAGCATGAACCAGAATGGCAAGTACCTTAAAGAAGAAAACTGTAGCTTACTCAGAGTTTAAGCAGAGTCAAGAGTTGCACATTAAGGGAAATAATCTCGTTGGTACATGCAACTATATAAGGATGCAACAGAAGAGCTCAAGAAGAGGTCTGATCAATCGAAAAACGCAAAAGAAAGCAAAACATCACAAGCTTACAAGCTCAGACATTCTCGAGCAGAAAAATCTTCATAAGCACAAGCATACTGTAATATTTGATCATATTAGGATCATTGTGTGCATAGACTAAAGTCTATCTGTGATGTCCCCGAAATGATTAATTGCAATTAAGGCATTAATTATGTTTATGTGATTAATTATGTGGATAATTGATTTACGTGTTGAAATTAATTATCAAGATGAAATGCTTAGTCACATGATAGGCATGACCCGGGGGTTACGTTTCAAGGTTCATGTTATGCATGATAGAAAATGGGGTGTTAACATGATTTAATTGTGTTGATTGTTAATTATGAGGAAAGTATGGATTTAATGAAGTTGGTTGCATTTTTGTAAAATGCTTTTAAAATACCATGTTGGGGTATTTTATACATCATGTTAATTTTTGGGTACAATTTAATTAACCCATATACCCCACTATACCCTCCTTCCCCTCACTTTACCCTTTCCCCTCTAAAATCCCCAATTCATTCCCAAAACCCTTCCATTCCCCATTTTCGAAATCCTCCAAGGAAGGAGAAGGAAAGTTCCACAAAACTTGTGTTTGTGTGATTCTTGTCAAGATTTGGAGTCTTCAAGAGGTATGGAACCCTTCCTAAAGTTTTTATGAAGTTTGGATTTGAAATGGGATGATTTTGAAGTGATTTATATGGGTTTATTTGTGTACGTGTTGTATGTTGTTGGGGTATGATTTTTGAAGTGTTTTATGTGGGTTTTAGTGAGTTATGATGATGTTAGTGTTGTTGGAAAGTTTGGGTTTGTATGGTATGGGATTGAGCTTGGAAAATGCTCAAACATGGCGAAAAATCGCGCACCAGCAGGTGGCGATCGATCGCCTGAAATGAGGCGATTGATCGCCGAAGGCCAGTAGCCATTTCGGGTAGAAGGCGATCGATCGCCTCAGATGAAGCGATCGATCGCCGCAAGGCAAAAAGCGAGGCGATCGATCGCCTCGTGCAGCGATCGATCGCCGCTGTTTAAAACATGGCAAATGATGATTTTTGATGAATTTTTGGTATTTGGCTATTATTTGGCTTCTAATATTGATTTGTATGGTTGTGTGGAACCATCCCAGGTGCCAACAACATCAAGAAGATAGAGTTCTTCATTTTCTCCACTTTTGGAATTAAGGTACGTAAGAAATGTACGGGCATCGGACGGTAAACCATACTTCTATACTATGATTATGCAATGATTGTACAAGTATTTATGATGCTTATGATGATGATTATGTTAAGTAAGTTATGATGATGATGTTATGTTAAATGAAGATGATATGACGCTTACGATGACGATTACTATAAGATGATGATGTTCACGAGATGATGATGTTTATACGACGTTTATATAATGATACGATGTTTACGATGTGGTAAGATGCCACACGATAAGGGTAAGATGCCCATATGGTAAGATGTCATACGATGTTTATGATGTGGTAAGATAAGAGTATGACGCCCACGTGGTAAGATGCCACACGATGTTATGACATGGTAAGATGCCATACGATTGGGTAAGACGCCCACATGGTAAGATGCCACACGATGTTATGATATGGTAAGATACCATACGATGGGGTAAGATGCCCATATGCACGAATATGAATCAGGGTCAACAAAAAGAAGCTGGCGAATAACCAGCAAGTTTACTTAACTAAGATTTCGTACATTTACTGTTATATTTTGTTACGATGTTTATAAGATGATGATACTATAAGATGATGATGCTATGAGATGATGATACTATAAGATGATGATGCTATAAGATGATGATGCTTATATGATGATGATGTTATAAGATGATGATATTTATAAGATGATGATATTTATAAGAGGATGATGCTTATATGATGATGATGATATAAGATGATGATATTTATAAGATGATGATGTTATAAGATGATGATGTTATAAGATGATGATACTAATACTTATATCATGATGATGTTATAAGATGATGATATTTATAAGATGATGATTTTAATCATTCATGTCAAGAATTAATGATTATATGCATGGCTATGAAACAGGGACAACCAAAGAGGGTTAATGCGATTAACCAGGAAGTATATGTTACCAATTATTTTCATGCATTTATTTATATGCCATTTCCTTATGATGTTAAGTAACGATGTACATACTCATGATGGGTTGTTCCTGTAGGTACACTTTTGGACCGAAGGGCCTAGGGTCGGGTTGAGGCAGTGAGCTAAAAGGAGCAAGACGCTTATAGGATACAAGATTTTGATAGTATCTACTCTAGGAGTAGTGTAAATCTATAGCTTTAACATTCATTATTGAGAATGAAATTAATTAGCTTGGGAAATTTTATTTTGGTCTGTAATCTTATTAGCTCAAAAACTACAACCGGAACCCTAAGACGTTATTAATGCATGTTTAGTCCATAATTTGTGTATTAAGATGATGTTAAGGTAGGAAGACCCTATATTAGTGGTATCAGAGCAGTGGTTAGAGAACCCGGGAATGAGTGAAGGGTAGCCTTAGCAATAAGTTGGCTAGGTGCTTACTTTTAAACATGTTTTATGCATATGTTGCATATGAAGTATATGATGTTGTACTAACATGTTTTGTTTCTCTAACGATGTATTATATGAACTGCTTTTGGGTATTGTTGTTAACCCTTGTGTTGCAGCATAGCAGCAAATGCTGAAGTAAGTGATGCGATTTCATATGCACTTCTCCGTCGCCCATGCCTCTTGTAGTCTCGACACCCGGTGGAAGAAGTTTGATGACTGATCAGATTGTCTATGACGGCCTCATTTATTTTGAGGGTAACGAGCTGAGGACAGACTTATTGTTCTGGGAATGTCAGACTTCGAATGCATTGTGGGCATCGAGGTGCTGAACAAGTATCAGGCAGTTGTGGACTGCAGACAAAGACTGTCCGATTCAGGTCTGATATGGGAGTCCAATGGACATTCTATGGGGATGGTTCCCGTTCAAGGATTCCGTTAATATCCGCTGTCAAGATGGCACAATTATTGGAACGAGACCATAAAGGATATCTCATCTATGCTGTTGATATTACTGAAAAGAGGGAAGAGTTAAAGGTTGAGGATGTGCCCGTAGTGGCGGTGTTTCCTGATGTATTTCCGGAAGATATTTTCGGATTCCCACCGACGAGAGAGGTCGAGTTTGGGATTAAGTCACTACCATGGACGTCTACCATTTCTCGTGCCCCGTATAGGATGGCACCAGCGGAGCTAAGGGAGTTAAAGGTTCAGTTGCAGGACCTCCTTGACGAGGGCTATATACGCCCTAGCATATCGCCCTGGAGTGCACCAGTCCTATTTGTCAAAAAGAAAGATGGTTCGATGCGGCTGTGCATCGATTACAGACAACTGAACAAAGTCATAGTGAGGAATAAGTATCCGCTTCCGAGGATTGATGATTTTTTTGATCAGCTGCAGGGTACGAGGCTCTACAGTAAGATCGATCTGAGATCGGGGTATCATCAGATTCGAGTTCGAGAGAATGATGTACAGAAGACAGCTTTCAGGACTAGATATGGGCACTACGGATTTTTAGTCATGCCTTTTGGGGTGACGAATGCCCCAACTATTTTATGAGCCTGATGAACAGGGTGCTCCAACCATATTTGGATCAGTTCGTCATAGTTTTCATTGACGATATGCTTATTTACTCTCGAGGTGAAGATGAACACGTGAAGCACTTGAGAACAGTACTCCAGATCCTTAGGGATCATCGGCTATATGCAAAAAAACTTAGCAAGTGCGAGTTCTGGTTGAACAGTGTGGTATTCTTGGATCATATTATAACTAGCAGTGGGATATCTGTGGATCCCAGGAAAATTGAAGTTGTGATGGAGTGGGGTGCACCCACTTTTGTACCTGAGTTGCTGAGCTTTCTGGGTTTGGCAGGATATTACCGATGTTTCGTCGAGGGTTTCTCAAGGATTGCCTGACCCCTGACACAGCTGACTCAGAAAGGAGTCCCATTCTTTTGGTCCGAAGCTTGTGAGGAAAGCTTCCAAGAATTGAAGCGTCGTTTGACGATAGCACCAGTGTTGGTGATTCCTTCTGAGAATAAGAGGTTTGCCTTGTACACAGATGCATCATTGCAGGGTTTGGGATGTGTATTGATGCAGGAGAAGCACGTGGTGGCTTATGCTTCGAGGCAGTTGAAGCCTCATGAGACCAGATACCCAGTTCATGATCTGGAACTGGCAGTCATTATTTTTACCTTGAAGATTTGGAGGCATTACTTGCATGGTACGTCGTTTACCATCTACACGGACCATAAGAGCATGAAGTTTTTGTTCACACAGGCTGAGTTGAATAGGCGACAAAGAAGATGGATGAACTTACTCAAAGATTTTGATTGTGAAATTGAGTACCATCAAGGTGAAGCGAATTATTAGCAGACGCCTTAAGTAGGAAGGTGAAGAGTACTGCTGAGGATGTCATGAATTTATCAGCTATGATGACTTCTTGTTGCCATCTGGGCCATGATTTGATGTGGACACGTCGCCGGTGCGAGTGTCGACCTTATTGGCTGAGCCAGACATATTTGGGGCTATTAGGAAAGCTCAGAGGTCAGATGATGAGGTTCAGAGGTGGTCGTTATTAGTACTTCGAGGTCAGCCATCAAAGTTCAGAGTGGCTGAAGATGGTTCATTGAGACTGGGCAACCGTTGGGTAGTCCCAGATACGCCGGAGTTGCGTGGAGGAGTATTGGAGCGAGCTCATGGTAGCCGGTTCAGTATTCACCCAGGAGGAAGAGGGACCTAAGTGGTCAATTCTGGTGGAGACGTATGAAGCGTGATGTTATAGTCTTGTCAAAAGATGTTTGACCTGCCAGCAGGTAAAGGCAGAAAGACAGAGGCCTGGTGGCGAGCTGAAGAGCTCGGAAGTACCCCAATGGAAGTGGGAGCATATATCTATGGACTTCGTAACCCACTTGCCAAGAGCGGCCTCTGGATTTGACACGATCTGGGTAATCGTGGATAGGCTGACGAAGGTAGCTCACTTCATCCCTTATCATGTGTCTTTCACATACCTAAAGATGGCCCAATTATATGTGCGGGATGTGGTGAGGTTGCATGGGATTCCAGTCTTGATTGTGTCTGACAGAGACCCAAGGTTTACTCCACATTTCTGGGAGGGTCTTCAGACAGCTTTGGGTACAGAGGTGAGACTGAGTACAACTTATCACCCTCAGACAGATGGTCAGACAGAGCGTACCATTCAGACGCTCGAAGACATGTTGAGGGCATATATTTTGGAGTTTGATACTCCATGGCAGGATGCAGTGCCATTGGTGGAGTTCTCCTATAATAACAGCTATCAGGCGAGCATTCAAATGGCCCCTTTTGAAGCTCTTTACGGGCGACGATGTAGGTCACCGCTGTATTGGGAGGACTTGACTAGTAAAGCGGTTGGAGGACCGGATATGATTAAGGATATGGAAGAAAAGATTAAGATGATACGCCAACAGATGAAAGCGGCCCAGGATAGGCAAGCAGCCTATGCCAATAAGCGACGGCGACCGCTAGAATTCCAAGTAGGAGACAGGGTCTTCTTGAAAATCTCACCCTTCAGAGGTGTAGTTCGTTTTGGTATGCGGGGAAAGTTATCCCCGAGGTATGTTGGTCCATATGAAGTATTGCAGCGTATCGGTACTTTGGCCTACCGTTTGGCTCTACCGCCGTCTCTATCTGGTATTCATGATGTCTTTCACGTCTCTATGTTGCGGAAGTATGAGCCAGATCCGTCTCATGTATTACAGCCTACTGAAGTGCAGTTGGACTCAGATGTATCCTACGTTGAACGACCGGTCAGAATTCTGGATCGTGAGGATCGCAGATTACGAAGCAAGATTGTACCAATGGTCAAAGTTCAGTGGGATCGTCGGGGTGCCGAGGAGGCTACGTGGGAGACGGAGCGGCATATGGTACAGCACTACCCGGAACTATTCTCTGGTATGTGATTTATGTTTAGTTTCTTTTGGGGTAAGTGCATGCGATTTTGAGGACGAAATCTTATAAGTAGGGGAGTAATGTGATGTCCCCGTAATGATTATTTGCAATTAAGGCATTAATTATGTTTATGTGATTAATTATGTGGATAATTGATTTACGTGTTGAAATTAATTATCACGATAAAATGCTTAGTCACATGATAGGCATGACCCGGGGGTTACGTTTCAAGGTGCATGTTATGCATGATAGAAAATGGGGTGTTAACATGATTTAATTGTGTTGATTGTTAATTATGAGGAAAGTATGGATTTAATGAAGTTGGTTGCATTTTTGTAAAATGCTTTTAAAATACCATGTTGGGGTATTTTATACATCATGTTAATTTTTGGGTACAATTTAATTAACCCATATACCCCACTATACCCTCCTTCCCCTCACTTTACCCTTTCCCCTCTAAAATCCCCAATTCATTCCCAAAACCCTTCCCATTCCCCATTTTCGAAATCCTCCAAGGAAGGAGAAGGAAAGTTCCACAAAACTTGTGTTTGTGTGATTCTTGTCAAGATTTGGAGTCTTCAAGAGGTATGGAACCCTTCCTAAAGTTTTTATGAAGTTTGGATTTGAAATGGGATGATTTTGAAGTGATTTATATGGGTTTATTTGTGTATGTGTTGTATGTTGTTGGGGTATGATTTTTGAAGTGTTTTATGTGGGTTTTAGTGAGTTATGATGATGTTAGTGTTGTTGGAAAGTTTGGGTTTGTATGGTATGGGATTGAGCTTGGAAAATGCTCAAACATGACGAAAAATCGCGCACCAGCAGGTGGCGATCGATCGCCTGAAATGAGGCGATCGATCGCCGAAGGCCAGTAGCCATTTCGCGTAGAAGGCGATCGATCGCCTCAAATGAAGCGATCGATCGCTGCAAGGCAAAAAGCGAGGCGATCGATCGCCTCGTGCAGCGATCGATCGTCGCTGTTTAAAACATGGCAAATGACGATTTTTGATGAATTTTTGGCATTTGGCTATTATTTGGCTTCTAATATTGATTTGTATGGTTGTGTGGAACCATCCCAGGTGCCAACAACATCAAGAAGATAGAGTTCTTCAATTTCTCCCCTTTTGGAATTAAGGTACGTAAGAAACGTACGGGCATCGGACGGTAAACCATACTTCTATACTATGATTATGCATTGATTGCACAAGTATTTATGATGCTTATGATGATCATTATGTTAAGTAAGTTAAGATGATGATGTTATGTTAAATGAAGATGATATGACGCTTACGATGCCGATTACTATAAGATGATGATGTTCACGAGATGATGATGTTTATACGACGTTTATATAATGATACGATGTTTACGATGTGGTAAGATGCCACACGATAAGGGTAAGATGCACATATGGTAAGATGCCATACGATGTTTATGATGTGGTAAGATACCACACGATAAGAGTAAGACGCCCACGTGGTAAGATGCCACACGATGTTATGATATGGTAAGATGCCATACGATTGGGTAAGACGCCCACGTGGTAAGATTCCACACGATGTTATGATATGGTAAGATACCATACGATGGGGTAAGATGCCCATATGCACGAATGTGAATCAGGGTCAACAAAAAGAAGCTGGCGAATAACCAGCAAGTTTACTTAACTAAGATTTCGTACATTTACTGTTATATTTTGTTACGATGTTTATAAGATGATGATGCTATGAGATGATGATACTAAAAGATGATGATGCTTATATGATGATGATGTTATAAGATGATGATATTTATAAGATGATGATATTTATAAGATGATGATGCTTATATGATGATGATGATATAAGATGATGATATTTATAAGATGATGATGTTGTAAGATGATGATGTTATAAGATGATGATACTATAAGATGATGATGCTATAAGATGATGATACTTATATGATGATGATGTTATAAGATGTTGATATTTATAAGATGATGATTTTAATCATTCATGTCAAGAATTAATGATTATATGCATGGCTATGAAACAGGGACAACCAAAGAGGGTTAATGGGATTAACCAGGAAGTATATGTTACCAATTATTTTCATGCATTTATTTATATGCCATTGCCTTATGATGTGTGATGACCAGAGATTAGGGATGTTAATCCCGGAGTGTTAATAACCCATAAAGTTGTTTTACGTGGCGATTTGGAGTTTAATCGCGGTGTTGGGCCTTCTGGGCTCGTTTATTTGAGTAGTTGGGATCGTTGGATTCCGAGGTTGAGATTGTATTCTCATTACGGTGAGTTGTTGAAGTGTCTCGGAATCTCGGGTGCTTGTGTGGGCACCGGTAGGGGGTTTTTGAGTTAGAGAGAGAATTTTTGAAAACAGATGATTTGTAATGAATCATGATGTATTTGTGGGGCTATTAGTATTTCGGGGTATTTTTGCTATAAATACCAGTTGAACCCGAGATTTTAATTATCGGAACCATTTCAGCACCTTGCTTCTCTCTCTTCCCCGCGTCCGCATTCCTCGATCCCCTTTGACCCCCGCCGCTTCCAGGCGTGCGCCCGCCGCCGTCCGGCCGCCGTTCGGCGCGTCCGACCCGCCGCCGGCTTCGTCTCTTCCAGGCGCTCCTCCCCGTACCAACAATTCGAAGTTTGGTCGCGATTTGAGCTCGGATTTGCCAGAAAAGCGCTAGGGCTCGAACTGGATTTCTGTCCGATTTTGGGGCTCGATTTTGGTACGATTTTGGTACGATTATTCTGGTGTTTTTGGGGCGTTTTTGAGCTGATTTTGAGTCAATAATTTCAGACTTTAATGGTTCGAAAAATTGTTGCTTTATGGTTCGAATTTCTTCATTGCTTGCGTGAGGTTAGGGCTCGATTTTAGGGGTTTATGTTCGAATTTTGGGGATTTTTGGCAAGGGTGATGATTCTTGTTAGTAATCGATTAATTCATGTTTTAGATGATTTGTGGTGTTTCGTTTGGGTTCGATTTGTGTTGTGAAGGTTCGAAAATTTGTAGGGTGTTCTTGAGCAATTTTCGATAATGGTTAATTGTCGTGTGTTGACAATATTTTTTGAGGGTTATGGGTGTGCTTGAGCATGGGTTGCATGTTCGTAAATAATTGTGAATTATTTATCGTGTTAGCACATCGTTCCTCGGAGCATGGAACTCGAGCAAGGTTTGGCTCGGACTTCGGAGATTTAAGGTACGTGTGACGTACGAGCATTACTTTGTATGAAAGCATTTGTGAAATGCATAATGTGTTTTAATTGCATTAGATGGTTGTGGGTATGGTTAAATATATATGTGTCGATATGACTATGGAACGACCTAGTCTTGATATGGCTTCCACAAGTGTGCGTAATACTAGAGTAGTATGACCTTATAATAGATATGGGGTACTGGGTTTGTATGACTATTGTAGGGCATTTGAGATGCCTGAGAATGATCGTGGAATCATGCATTCATTATAAGACATGTGAGATGTCTAAGTGAAATGGAGAATTGGTAAAATAAATGCTAGGCATTTGAGCTATCTGTGATTGGTAGCAAATTTGAAAATCAGTGTTAGATATCGAAATATCTATATTTGTATGTATAATGAATTTGGAATCATTAATTATTGATACTTGAGAACCAGGCATGCTATGAGTTAAATCAATGTGTTGATTTACTGATTTTTGAGATGATGAGTTTGGTGATTGTGAGAACAGGGACAGTACACGGAATCCCGGATGAGGACGTTGCCATCCAGGGAGTATCATTTAAAATTCATTAGTATTTACTTATATTGTAAATTATGAATTTCATTATTGTGATTATGGGATTTTGTGTATTGGTATGCTCACCCCGTTGGGGGCTGTCTCTGTTGGGGCAGGTGAACAGGTACATCGATGGCTGTGGAGCCGGGCTCGAGCTGTTGATCTGATATACTCCCAGGATCATGGTACCAGGGCTTGATGGAGCACGGTATCGTATAGAGTACTCATATACACCTGAGGATTATATACATATTCATGATGCTCGCATGTGAGCACGATTATACTTGTATATGGATTGTATAAAAAGGCATGAGCCTTTCTCTCTTTCATTTTGTGTTGCATGCAATTAAGAGTAGAATTGCTAATGATATGAGAGTCATGGGTGTATTATGTGGGTGTTGAAACCCATTTATGTCGTCTTATGTGTGGTGTCTTCCCTGGCTGGGAATTTACTTTGTGTTCTGTATTCTGTTGAGTATTGTGTATTCCCTGGCCGGGTATTATATTATGTGATGTGCTTTTGTTTTGGGATAGCTCAATTTATGGGGAGACTCTGCCCAAATTTTTATAAAAGCCCACAATGTAAAAAGTGGCACCAAGGGGATGGTAAAGGGCGAACATATGAGTCTAATTGTGGGTAGAGATGATCTTAATGTTGAATATTAAAGAAATTTTGTAATTGCCATTCAATGGTAAAGTATCATCTGAGCTTCCCGATTGACTTTTTATTGAAAGCATGTGCCACACATAGTGGTTAATACACTAATTAAGGGTTAAGGGCTTGGGGTCCTTACATTAGTGGTATCAGAGCAGTGGTTAGCTCTTTGGGCTGTTAAGGGCCTAGGAAGTTATTGATAGCACATACTTATGCATGATGGCATTAATGTTGTATGACACAACTAGTTGTTTATGTGCTTTTTATGATATGAAAAGTGGTGTTGCTAATCAGTGTGATTGCAGGAATCGTGTAGCATGAGATGGAATGGCATTAATGGTGATGTCTGGCCCTTCATGTATTATGTGTTAAGGGATCTGATTTTGTGGGAAAATCAGGAAAGGTGAGACGTACGAGCTTCGGACGGTAAAACGTGTTACACCTTTGATTATGTATATCGTGGGTAGTGAACCCTTACATGTGATGGTATATGTGAAATGATAGTGATATATATTGTGATAATGGAATCAACTGTTGTGCTTGATTATTGTGGTAGAATTGATGAATGTTCCGGTAGCCTTTATCTCCGAGCGAGGGAGGTACTTGCCGCTGTCATGACTAAGCGAGGTAACATGCCGCTGTCATTGTCGAAGCGAGGGGTCCTAAAATTCCGCTGTTGTATTGGGACCGGAACAGTCACAATTCTAGTGATTATTGTGGAATATTGTGGTTATAACTGAAAAGTGATATCGATCATTATATTGTGAACTGTGGTATTAACCTGGATGCAGGTACATGGAGCTAGTGGAAGTTCCGGTAGTTGTTATATTCGAGCGAGGGAGGTACTTGCCGCTGTCATATGAAGCGATGGTAATATGATATTTGCCGCTGTCATGTCTAAGCGAGGTAACATGCCGCTGTCATTGTCGAAGCGAGGGATATCATATGATGCCGCTATATGTCGAAGCGAGGGGTCCTAAAATTCCGCTGCTATAACAGGACCGGAACAACCACATTATCTATATTGATAGCGATGGTTCATGCCGCTATATTGATTGGCGATGGTTCATTCCGCCAGATGTATTGATAGCGATGGTTCATTCCGCTATATTGATTGGCGATGGTTCATTCCGCCAGATGTATTGATAGCGATGGTTCATTCCGCTATATTGATTGGCGATGGTTCATTCCGCCAGATGTATTGATTGGCGATGGTTCTTGCCGCCGGATATATTAATAGCGATGTCTTATTCCGCTATATTGATTGGCGATGGTTCTTGCCGCCGGATATATTGATAGCGATGTCTCATTCCGCTATATTGATTGGCGATGGTTCTTGCCGCCGGATATATTGATAGCGATGGTTCATTCCGCTATATTGATTGGCGATGACTTATGCCGCCGGGTGTTCATAGCGATGGTACATTCCGCTACATCTAGGACGATGGTTCATGCCGCCAGATGTCTATAGCAAAGTTTTATGCCGTTGACTCTATGACGAGGGATTATGCCCCTGATTCTATAGCGACGGGTTATGCCGCTATGCACATGACGCTGGATTACGCCACCTACGAGCGATGGGTGCTGATTGCGTACCACTGTTGGATGACGGAGACAGGTATGCCGCTATATTGTTAGCGATGAGGTATGGCATATTACTGTTTATTTAGCACTATTGTGGATATCATGTGTTGATTTACTTATGCTGTCATGTGTTTGACGATGAGATTATAGACGTCGTGTATCGACATATACCATTACGAGTGGACAATATTGTTTCAAAGTCATATGTTGACAGGTACCGTCACGGGATGACAATGACATAGTGGATGTTCTATGTAGACGTGTAGCGTCGTTTTGATGGCTAATACATTTATGTTATGTATTTAGTTGTATGGTTTGAGTGCCGATGATGAGCACATGATAGAGTCTGGGTCACTAGTTGACGAGACCTTTTTGCCAAGCAGGTTTGCTCGGTGGAGTATTGGATGTATTGTACCGGTAAATGTACCACATCATGTTATAGAGTTAAATATTTGTCGAGCAATGATACCCTTGGGTATGCTCGTTGGTTTGGCTAGGGCCAAGTGATTGGTGGTAAGAGTAGTCATTGAGGAAACTACTCGCTTGTGTTGTGATGTAGTGTAGATATGGTTACACCCACCCTGAGGGTGTGGGATAAGTCTTAACGGGTTATGATTGCATCATAAGTGAGCAAGGACACCGGGTTGTCCATTGTGCTTGGTATTTTAGAGATATGTTGGGCGATGACCCATTACTCTAACGGTTTGTACGGTATGGCATACCGAGATGGAACATATGGTTTGTTGGTGGACTTGATATGAACCTATGGAGACAGCACTTTGCTAGCCAGATATCGTAGTGATGATATAGTGTGCTTGTTGGGGCCATGATACTGCTCGTTGGAACCAAGTTTGGCAAATCGTAAAGTGATACGAAGTGGATCGTGGTGGACTCTAGTAGTCACCACGTCATTTGAGGTTGAGGTTGTGCATGCCTCACTGAAACGTGTATACGTTGATGTTAAATCTTGGTGAGACTTGTCTGGGACAGCTCATAATGTTGGAGTACCAACAAGAAAGTCATCAGGTCGTCATTGACTCGATCTGGGGAATCCGTGTACTTGGGATGCAATGGGTGTTATTGTATCCAGTTTTTCCGAACGGTGGTTAGAGACTAGTGGATCTCGAGTTCGATAGCACTTCCCTTGTGGGGAAGGAGGTAGTATAATACCTATTTGGGAATCTTTGAAGGATTCGGTAAGTTGGTACGTGTGGTGTTGATTTTGGGAATCACGCCATGTTGTTGATCGTCGATTATCAGCCTCCTCTGGATGGGAATGACTCAGAATTGACAGTTGTGTTTGGGGCTTAGGGGTATGTTGTAGATACCCGAGCCAAGTGCATTGAGTATGCATGTGATGTCAGTGCTTAGGCAGGTATACCGGTGAGGGTACGGATGCCAGTTATTGATTTCCTTTTTGTCAAGCATAGAGTATGCTATTTTTGGATGGTTAAATCTCTGATGAGAGATATGAAACACCTTGAGATTGGGAATCTCCATGGCACGATGATTATGAGGGATAATCGTGAAGTTAGTTGACTTTCCTTGAGGAGGGATTATCTTGTGTGGGTTAAGGTATTTCCTTATTGGTGTTTTCCTCCGAGTTACGCGATGGCCTTCCCAAGTTTGGATTGTTAAATCCTAGGATTGCCAAGGGATAGGCAGGAATTCAGATTGGTTGGGTGTCGCTGCCGACACAAGCGTTGAGGATGCAATGGGTTTATTGCATGTCCTTTCAGAATTTGAACTCTGTGGAGTCTCGATGGTTTACTTATGATCAGGATGTGATCCCTGGAATATCCGGAGGTGGACATCTTGTGAGATGTCTTTTGTGTGAATCTGTGGCCGTGAGTTGCCAAATTGAGTTGCAATGATGCGACTGCTCATTTGATGGAGGAGGTTTGAAAGTGGAGACCAGGTTTGGTATGTGTACATCGTGGTATACTAGTGTCTTCCTCGTAATGATGTGTATTAGACATCGTGTGTCATAATAAAGATGTCATTGGATGATATCTACGATAGAATCGGGAGCGATTCGAATCCTTGCAGTTTCAGTTGATTAACTGCTTTTGGACTGTTAGCGTTGAGTTGTGCTGACACTCTTTGACGTTACTATTCCACTCCAGAGTTTGACACGAGGTCAACGTTCTCACGGTTGAGGTGTCATTCAGGATGCGTTCTTACTAGTTGTATTAGAACTAAGGATGACTGTCCGATCTACGGTCCTAAGTATTGGTTGTTTTGCAGTCATGAGGGGCTGACTTTTGGGATGAACCGCATCGAGGTATGTTTTGCCTCTTGGGTGATATGTTGGTTTTGGTATGTCGCTCTGTTTCAGAGTTTGATGTGAGGTAAGTATCCTCGCGTTTATTAAGACGATCCTAATATGGTCAAGGATCGAGGTTATGGCTTCATGTTGTTGGGTAGCCTGGGTGTTACGTGCACCGGTGCTAATTTCGAGGATGAAATTCTTTTAGTGGGGGATATTGTGATGACCAGAGATTAGGGATGTAAATCCCGGAGTGTTAATAACCCATAAAGTTGTTTTACGTGGCTATTTGGAGTTTAATCGCGGTGTTGGGCCTTCTGGGCTCGTTTATTTGAGTAGTTGGGATCTTTGGATTCCGAGGTTGAGATTGTATTATCATTACGGTGAAAAACCTAAGAGTTGGGTTGTTGAAGTGTCTCGGAATCTCGGGTGCTTTTGTGGGCACCAGTAGGGGGTTTTTGAGTTAGAGAGAGAATTTTTGAAAACAGATGATTTTTAATGAATCATGATGTATTTGTGGGGCTATTAGTATTTCGGGGTATTTTTGCTATAAATACCATAATTATCGGAACCATTTCAGCACCTTGCTTCTCTCTCTTCCCCGCGTCCGCATTCCTCGATCCCCTTTGACCCCCGCCGCTTCCAGGCGTGCGCCCACCGCCGTCCGGCCGCCGTTCGGCGCGTCCGACCCGCCGCCGGCTTCGTCTCTTCCAGGCGCTCCTCCCCGTACCAACAATTTGAACTTTGGTCGCGATTTGAGCTCGGATTTGCCAGAAAAGCGCTAGGGCTCGAACTGGATTTCTGTCCGATTTTGGGGCTCGATTTTGGTACGATTATTCTGGTGTTTTTGGGGCGTTTTTGAGCTGATTTTGAGTCGATAATTTCAGACTTTAATGGTTCGAAAAATTGTTGCTTTATGGTTCGAATTTCTTCATTGCTTGCGTGAGGTTAGGGCTCGATTTTAGGGGTTTATGTTCGAATTTTGGGGATTTTTGGCAAGGGTGATGATTCTTGTTAGTAATCGATTAATTCATGTTTTAGATGATTTGTGGTGTTTCGTTTGGGTTCGATTTGTGTTGTGAAGGTTCGAAAATTTGTGGGGTGTTCTTGAGCAATTTTCGATAATGGTTAATTGTCGTGTGTTGACAATATTTTTTGAGGGTTATGGGTGTGCTTGAGCATGGGTTGCATGTTCGTAAATAATTGTGAATTATTTATCGTGTTAGCACATCGTTCCTCGGAGCATGGAACTCGAGCAAGGTCTGGCTCGGACTTCGGAGATTTAAGGTACGTGTGACGTACGAGCATTACTTTGTATGAAAGCATTTGTGAAATGCAAAATGTGTTTTAATTGCATTAGATGGTTGTGGGTATGGTTATATATATATGTGTCGATATGACTATGGAACGACCTAGTCTTGATATCGCTGCCACAAGTGTGCGTAATACTAGAGTAGTATGACCTTATAATAGATATGGGGTACTGGGTTTATATGACTATTGTAGGGCATTTGAGATGCCTGAGAATGATCGTGGAATCATGCATTCATTATAAGACATGTGAGATGTCTAAGTGAAATGGAGAATTGGTAAAATAAATGCTAGGCATTTGAGCTATCTGTGATTGGTAGCAAAGTTGAAAATCAGTGTTAGATATCGAAATATCTATATTTGTATGTATAATGAATTTGGAATCATTAATTATTGATACTTGAGAACCAGGCATGCTATGAGTTAAATCAATGTGTTGATTTACTGATTTTTGAGATTTGATGAGTTTGATGATTGTGAGAACAGGGACAGTACACGGAATCCCGGATGAGGACGTTGCCATCCAGGGAGTATCATTTAAAATTCATTAGTATTTACTTGTGTTGTAAATTATGAATTTCATTATTGTGATTATGGGATTTTGTGTATTGGTATGCTCACCCCGTTGGGGGCTGTCTCTGTTGGGGCAGGTGAACAGGTACATCGATGGCTGTGGAGCTGGGCTCGAGCTGTTGATTGGATATACTCCCAGGATCATGGTACCAGGGCTTGATGGAGCACGGTATCGTATAGAGTACTCATATACACCTGAGGATTATATACATATTCATGATGCTCGCATGTGAGCACGATTATACTTGTATATGGATTGTATAAAAAGGCATGAGCCTTTCTCTCTTTCATTTTGTGTTGCATGCAATTAAGAGTAGAATTGCTAATGATATGAGAGTCATGGGTGTATTATGTGGGTGTTGAAACCCATTTATGTCGTCTTATGTGTGGTGTCTTCCCTGGCTGGGAATTTACTTTGTGTTCTGTATTCTGTTGAGTATTGTGTATTCCCTGGCCGGGTATTATATTATGTGATGTGCTTTTGTTTTGGGATAGCTCAATTTATGGGGAGACTCTGCCCAAATTTTTATAAAAGCCCACAATGTAAAAAGTGGCACCAAGGGGATGGTAAAGGGCGAACATATGAGTCTAATTGTGGGTAGAGATGATCTTAATGTTGAATATTAAAGAAATTTTGTAATTGCCATTCAATGGTAAAGTATCATCTGAGCTTCCCGATTGACTTTTTATTGAAAGCATGTGCCACACATAGTGGTTAATACACTAATTAAGGGTTAAGGGCTTGGGGTCCTTACATGATGTTAAGTAACGATGTACATGCTCATGATGAGTTGTTCCTGTAGGTACACTTTTGGACCGAAGGGCCTAGGATCGGGTTGAGGCAGTGAGCTAAAAGGAGCAAGACGCTTATATGATACAAGATTTTGATAGTCTCTACTCTAGGAGTAGTGTAAATCTATAGCTTTAACATTCATTATTGAGAATGAAATTAATTAGCTTGTGAAATTTTATTTTGGTCTGTAATCTTATTAGCTCAAAAACTACAACCGGAACCCTAAGACGTTATTAATGCATGTTTAGTCCATAATTTGTGTATTAAGATGATGTTAAGGTAGGAAGACCCTACACTATCTTTTGTATTCCGTACTAAGATAGAGAAGTGAGAATCAATTGTAACTGTCAGACAAAGTGTGTCTGAACAGATCGAGAGACTAGGAGTTTCAGTCTGGTAGTGAGGTAAATCCAGCTGAATCGGGTTTGTACAACGGGATTGTATAAATCAAAGTCTTCTAGTGGAATCCTTCCTTAATTGGAAGAAGGGGAGACGTAGAAGGATTACACCACCTTCGAACTTCCAGAAACATATTCTATGTTTTATCATTCTGCATTCGTTTTACTATTCAAGCCATCGAGCCGTTCTTACTAATCTAAGAACAGGCCGTTCCGTACTAAAACTTTCAGTGGTCTGTTCTGCAGAAGAGATGATTAAGAAACAGATTTCTTTCACTAATCCGAAAGAAATCACAAGGGATTAATTTTTAATAGGAGTGTTCATTCACCCCCTCCCCTCTAAACACTCCGAACCGATCCTAACAAGTGGTATCAGAGAAGGTCGTCTTAATCATCACAAAGACACTTGAGCTGATGGCATCATTCAACAAAATTCCAATGTTCTCAAAAGAAGACTATGATGATTGGAGAATGAGAATGCAAGCTCATCCTGCAGCACATGATGATGATATGCGGTTCGTCATCACTGATGGACCAATGAAAATTCTGAAAGTCAATACAGCAGCCTCCATTACTGGTGGTGAACCCCAAATGGTCGAAAAGGACAGATCCCTCTGGACAAATGAAGAAAGAAAGAAGGCAAATCTAGACAACGTTGCCAAAGACATCTTGTTCAAGACGTTGGATAAGAATATGTTCAGTAAGATCAAAATGTGCTCTACTGCCAAAGAAAATTGGGAGAAAATAGCACAGCTATGTGAAGAAACGACCAGACCAAGGAAAACAAGCTGACTGTTGCTCTTCAAAGATTTGAGAGCATAAAAATGAAGATTGGAGAAACTCTAAATGAGTTTGATGAAAGAGTTACTGGTATTATCAATGAACTGAATGGTCTGGGCAAGGAATACTCAAACATAGAGATCGCTCTGAAAGTAATGAGAGCCCTGCCAAAAGAATGGGATGTAAAGACCATTGCAATGAGGGAATCTAAAGATCTGAACAAAGTTGAACTTCATGATCTATTCGCAGATCTTAAGGCCTATGAGTTCGAACTGATCACCAGAGGTGAAGCAGAGCCATTCATCTCTCAACCAAACAAAGCACTGGCAGCCATTCCAGACAAGACCACCCCCACAACAGATCGATCTATCGAACAGATAAGTAATGATGCTATGTCGTTATTTATCAAGAATTTTGGTAAATTTATGTCTAAGAATAAAAGAAACTTTAAATCTTCTCATCATTATAAATCAAGAAGAGACGATGCTGTTAATGATTAGGCTTGCTACAATTGTGGTAAGACCGGACACTTTATTGCAGATTGCACCAGACCGAAGAAAGAAGAACGTAAAGAAAAGCATCGAGATGACAAGAAAAAGAAGCACTACAAAGACCGCAAAAATCATGGAAAGTCCCAAAAGGTCCTAGTAGCAGAGGAAGGAAACAGCAAGTGGGCTTAGACTGATTCAGATTCAGAAAGCTCCGAATATTCCTCCAGCGAAAGCGAAGAAGATATTCAATGTCTAATGGCAGACGAAGAAATGAGTCAACAAACGAGGTATTCGATCTTGACTCAAATGATTGTACACGTGAAGAGCTTATGTCCGCACTGCAAGACATGGCTAATGATTATAGAATCTTAGCTGAATCATTTGAGAAAACCAAAGCTAAAGATCAAATGGATGAGCACTTCAAACCAAGCTGCTCTGAGCTAGGTGAGTGCAATAAACTACAGATCGAGCTAAACAAGCTAAAAATCTCTTACGATCAGCTCCATGAAGAAAATAAGAGAATTAGCACACAAAATGCTAAGCTTTCTCATATCTTCAAAACATGGACAAAATCAAGAGCATCATTGGAAGAATTGCAAGAGGTACAAAGTAATGTCGGTGATGTCACCGGCATAGGCTTTGATATCAAAGACTGCACCAAAAATGAATCTGAACTGTTGCTGGTAAAGAACAAAATCAAACAAATGACATTTGTTAAATCCAGCACAGTATATGAAACTGAAGCACCTACAATTCAAACGGGAGTCTCCTTCGGGGATCAAGGTTTGAGAAGAGGAATTGGGTACGTTAACCAAGCCAAAGAAAAGGCACCAGCAAGCTTTGTGTCTATCAGACCAAATCTAAAGGTGTAAGATCTAAGGCAAGGAAGACCATCCAATTACTTTAACTCAAAACCAGTTCAACGAAGATATAGACTACCTTATAAGAATCAAAGGTTTCCATATCGCACCCATTATCACACACAACATCGAAACAGATCAGCTCACAGCACACCAGACACACACAAGCCATTAAAGTTGATACAGGTGTGGGTTCCCAAAGGGCTAATCCGTTCTGGACCCAAGTAGGATTGGGTACCAACAATAATTATGTTTGATGACAGGCACCGAAGAATCCTTTATCAGACTGGTACTTAGACAGTGGGTGTTCTCGTCACATGACTGGAAACGTCGAGCTGCTGTCTGAAGTCACAGAATGTGCTGGACCCAAAATCATCTTCGGGGATAACTCAAAGGGTAAGACCGTGGGCAAGGGTAAGATTGTCCATGGTAATATTACTATCAATGATGTGCTATTAGTTGAAAATCTATGCTATAATCTGATTAGTATAAGTCAACTATGTGATAATGGTTATGCTGTAGAATTCCACAAACACACTTGCACTGTTAAATCGTCAGACGGTATGACCATGCTTGTAGGAATCAGAATGGAAATACTTATAAGATTAACTGGAATTTTGCTCAACCTGATAATCCTACTTGCTTCATCGCGAATAATGATAATAAACATTGGCTATGGCATAAACGCTTGAATCATCTCAACTTTAAGACTATCTCTAGCCTGTGTAAACATGATTTAGTTGTCGGTCTGCCCAAGATCGATTTTGCTAAGGATAATATCTGTGAAGCTTGCCAAATGGGCAAACAGATCAGATCATCCTTAAAAAACAAGAATGCCAAATCCTCCCCACGCTGCTTAGAACTATTACATATGGACTTGTTTGGTCCTATACCAATAACAAGTTTAGGGGGAATGCGGTATACTCTTGTCGTTATTGATGATTACTCACGTTTTACTTGGACTATATTTTTGAGCAGTAAAGATCAGACCGGTCCGAAATTGATCAAGCTGCTGAAGCGCACTCAGAATGAGAAGTCATCAAGCATAGATAGGATTCGTAGTGACAAAGGCACTGAATTTTCAAATCAGAATCTTGAATCCTTTCTAGAAGATCAAGGTATTAAGAATGAATTTTCAGCCGCTCGAACTCCTCAACAAAATGGAGTTGCAGAACGAAGGAATAGAACGCTTAAAGAGGCAGCAAGGACAATGCTTGCTGATTCTGGAGTTTCGCAAAAGTTCTGGGCAGAAGCTGTAAATACCGCATGCTACACTCAAAATCGGTCTATGATTAACAAGAAGTTGAATCTTACTCCATATGAAGTATGGACTGGTAACAGACCGTTTATCTCTCACCTTCATGTATTTGGGTGCAAATGCTTCGTTCACAATAATGGTAAGAATCATCTTACAGCATTTGAAGCCAAATCAGATAATGGAATATTCTTAGGATATTCATTTAATAGTAAAGCTTTTCGAGTTTTCAATAATCGAACTTTAACTGTAGAAGAATCAGTTCATGTAGTTTTTGATGAATCGTTATGTATTGAGGGTAACAAGGAATCAATTCAAAATCAGATGAAAAATATCCATCTCGAAGCTAACAGTGATGATGAGATTGTAGCTAACTGGTCAAGAGACAATCCACCGGAACCTGAAGTACCAGATAGACCGGATCAAGGCAATGAAGCTCCTTCAGATCGAGCCGATCCGGATGTTCTTAACTCTAATGTTAAAGCAGATGCTGATAATGCTGCTACTACTCATCCGTCTGGACCAGATAATCCAGAATCAAGCTATCGATGGACAAAGAGGCATCCACCCGATCTAGTGATTGGAAGTCCTTCTGCACCGATAAGAACCAGAGGACAGATGATGGATGAATTCACTCATGCCACTTTCATATCAAATCTGGAACCCAAAAAGATTGACGAAGCCTTGACTGATTACAACTGGATTAAAGCCATGCAAGAAGAGCTTAATCAATTTGAACAAAATCAAGTCTGGAGTCTAACCCCCAGGCCAAGTGATCTGCCTGTTATTGGAACCAGATGGGTTTTCAGAAACAAGCTAGACGCAGATGGAGTTGTGGTTAGAAACAAGGCCAGACTGGTGGCTCAAGGATTCCGACAAGAAGAAGGAATTGACTTCGATGAATCTTTTGCACCAGTCGCCAGACTTGAAGCAATCCGAATATTTCTTGCTTATGCTACTTTTAAAGACTTCAAGGTATATCAAATGGACGTTAAAAGTGCCTTTCTTAATGGTAAACTTCAAGAGGAAGTCTACATTGAACAACCTTCTGGATTTTAGAACCACTCATTTCCATATCATGTATATCTACTGAATAAAGCAGTATATGGACTGAAACAAGCTCCAAGAGCCTGGTATGACACTCTGTCTCAATTTCTGCTGAACCATGATTTTCAGATCGGCTCAGTGGATAAAACTTTATTTAAATTTATTAAGGGGGAACATACTTTGTTAGTTCAAATTTATGTTGATATCATTTTTGGGTCAACTAACCCCAAATTATGCGAGAAATTCTCTAAGCTAATGCAGGGACAGTTTGAGATGAGTATGATGGGAGAACTTTCATTCTTTCTGGGTCTCCAAGTCAAACAGCTCAACAATGGCATCTTCATAAATCAAACCAAATATACCAAAGAGCTTCTCAAGAGATTCGGAATGGAAACTTGTTCAACTGCATCAACTCCAATGAGTCCTTCAATCAAGTTAGATAAAGACGAAGGGGGAACAATAGTTGAAGTATCTATGTATCGAGGACTGATCGGATCGCTCTTATATCTAACAGCGAGCCGGCCTGATATAATGTTCTCAGTCTGTATGTGCGCTAGATTTCAGTCAGAACCAAAGCAATCACACTTTATTGCTGCTAAGCGTATTCTGAAATACTTGAAAGGATATCAGAACATTGGTCTTTGGTATTCCAAAGATTCAAACTTCAGCTTAATCGGATATTCAGACGCTGACTATGCTGGATGTAAGATTGATCGCAAAAGCACCAGTGGAACATGTCAATTCTTAGGTGAAAGATTAATCTCTTGGTTTAGCAAGAAGCAAACATCTATTGCCACATCTACAGCTGAAGCAGAATATCTTGCCGCTGGGAGCTGTTGCGCTCAGATGCTCTGGATTCAACACCAGCTCAAAGACTATGGCATTCAAGCTGTTGAATCTCCGATATTTTGTGACCACACCAGTGCAATTGCTATAACGTATAATCCAGTTTTGCACTCTCGAACAAAACACATTGATATAAGACATCACTTTATTCGAGATCATGTTGGCAAAAAGGAAATTCGGATCGAACATATTTCAACAGACCAGCAACCAGCAGATATCTTCACCAAAACCACTTCCCGAGGCTAAGTTTAATAGACTTATCTTGATGTTTTAGAAGTATCTTTCGTTTAGCCTTTAAAGATTGTATGCTGGCACAGATCGATAATAGAATGATCAGAAAGACACAGACCGGTCCGAACTTTCAGACCGATCTATGTCAAATCTGATGTTATCCCATGATCTGTCTGGTCAACAAATCTTTAAATAAAATAATTATTTAAAACAGCCCGGACTGATTGCAATTTTAACCGCCTTATCTCTCTTTCATCCTATCCGTTTATTTTGAATTATTTTAATATCAGTCATCGAGATAAAGACACGTGTCTTCCCTCTCCTATTTAGCGGGCTGAACATTTTACTTTCATTCACTTTTTACAAATTATTGATGTATGATTTCTACCTCTCAAAATGTTTTTTAAACTCTCCGTACTCTTCATTACACTCAAATGGCTACTATCACTCACAATTCCCTTTCTGTTGAGTTCAATGAAATCTACAGGGCTGAAGATCCTAAAATGGTCTCCATGTTCAAATCCTTAGAGTATTCCGGATTAAGGAATTTTCTGGAATGCGGGACGGTGGTTTACGAATCGGAGATTCGAGAATTGTTTGCAAATGCGGTGTCTCAGAAGACGTTCATCTCCACCACCGTCAAGGGCCACTCATTTAACATTTCTCAGTCGACGCTGGCAAAGACCTTTGGTCTTCCCAACACCGGACTGACTGACTTTGGCCATATTCCTCAGGCCACTATCACTGATCTTCAGGGGAAGGTATCCATTTTTGGCCACCGCCTGCAACCGTCATTCAAGAAGAAGGAAATGTTCTTTCATTTCCAAGTGTTATGCGAGATTGTTGGCAAGCCACTACTGGGCAAAGCCGGAAGCTATGATGCTGTTACTACTGAGAAATTCCGGGCCATGGCTGCTATTCACTCAGGGCAGAAGATTAATTGGTCTGCGATCTTATTTGGAGTTTTGCTTGAGACGGTTATTGCCTCCAAACAGGCTGTCTGCTTTGCTGTTCCTCTAAGCAAGCTACTAGAGACACTGAACATCGAGCTGGGAAAGTCGTCTGCTCTGAGTCCCTTCAAAATTCTCAACCCCAAGGGATTGGCTCTACTGAAGTCCAAGAGTGCTCCACCCACTTCTTCCGATCTGGTGGCTGTCAAGATCGAACAAGGAGAAGAACATGCTGCTGCTCGAAAGACTCGAGTCAGGCGTAAATTGACTATTCAGACTGACTCCGAGGAAACTCAGTCTGCTCCTTCGTCTCCAGCCAAGACCCCTCTTAAAAAGCCAAGAACCCAGATCACCAAGCCAATCAAAACCCTACCCATTAAAACCTTACCCATATTGCCTCCCACAAAAGCCACCCTTGCACCCCACACTACAACCCAACCTTCAACAGCTACAACCACTGTGCCCAAAGTAACCATCAGAGTCCCCTCTGCCATTCCTATGGTCAAAGGGATTGTTATAACTGAATTGGGTGACTATACCCAATCAGGGATCAAGTCCCCGTCTTCCACCTGCAAGGGCAAGGCCATTCTCACTGAACCCCTCTCCTCAAAACCCAAATCTGCCGCTCAAACAGCCATCGACATCGCAATGGAAGACGTCGAAGAGAAAGTGAAGGAGCTCACTGTGGTGTTTGATGAGTATGTCGAATACAGAACGATCAACCACATTGATATGTTCTTCGGAAAGCTGAGACGCCTACAAAAGATGGAACAAGAAGTCCTTAAGGGGACAGAGACTGACGACGTAAGAGTTGATGTACTTCGCAAAGATCTATTCCAGGCCAACCAACGATTCAGACTGGCAAATCTGCTGATTGCAGCTAAGAAGGCGAATTTTGATCCGAGCAATCCGACTGCCAAAGATGATGGTGCCGTCATTGCTCAGCTGTAAATGGATGTTCATGCTCTTAACTTGGCTGTTCGTTTTCAACGACAGAAGTTTAACATATCCACTCCTGTTCCCAGCCCGGATCACCCATCTGCGAGCAAGACTTTGGCTGAACCTTTCATTGAGCCAATTCATTCTGAGACGGTGAAACAGACAGAGGAGCAGCCACTGACTAATGCTCCGTCTGAAGATGAACCTGAAGCAATGGATGTCTTGTTGGATTCTTGATAAGTGTGTTTTTTACACTTAATTTGATAAAAGATTAGAGGCGTTTTTGTAGTGATTCCTGGAAAATATTACGCGTTTTGGTATATATTTGTATATTTCAGGAATCCAGGTCCAATTGCATAAAAGTGGAGAAATTACACTTAAAATGATGAAAAATGACCAAACCGAGCAACACACGTGACATGACGTGGAGGAATTTTCAAGCACACATTAAATTGGATAGAAATCCATTGCTTTAAGAGACCAACATGGATGAAATATTATATTATAATATATGATATTATAATATAATATATTATATAAGATATATACGCACGAAGATTTGGAGGGCAGCAGCAAGTTACGTGAGGAGATCAGAAGTAAATAAGGAAAGGTGGACAATCTGATAAGGAAGAAGGAAAGAAACGTACAGAGGGAGGAGAAGGAGGGTGAGCAAACAGATTTACGTGAACAGTCTCAGAAAACAGAAGTGAGCAGCAACGAGGAAAAGAGCCGCGAGGAGCAACGAGGGTAGATAAGATTCACGTGAACATATTAGAGAGAGGAGAAGAGACGTGAATTCGAGGGTGAGCAGCAGAGACAGAAGGAACGAGAGAAAGAACAGGCCGAGAGACGCAAGGAAAGTTACGTGAGAGAGACGAGTTCACGTGGAGAGAAAGAACAGACAGAAGAAACGGGAAGCAACGTAAGACAGAAGAAGAGAAACGAAGCACTTGAGGAGAAGCGAACGAGATCAGTTACAGGAGTGAGGGGAGAGTTTACGGCAGAGATTAAAACGTAGAAGAACTCACGTACAGTAGCACTTCACGCACGGCCAAAGGAAGAGACGGAGCTACGGATCGACAACGCGATTCAACATCGCTAGTTTATACGTATTTCTAAACTTTGTTTGATTCTGTTTAATTTTCTTATGCTTTTGATGTTGAAATACATGATATTGCATTTGATATTGAATATGTTGCTAGGCTAAGTTTGTTATCAAGACTTAGGGGATCCTATGTTATGAACCCATGATTTAAATTGATTGTTTTTTTATTGATTCTTATTATCTAAGTGCATAGATCATCGTTCTTCATGCTTTTAAGGGTTTGGCCATCCTTGAATGATATTAAATTACTATTGAGATCGAGAGATAAAATTGGAATTCGATATAGTGATTTATGCCGTGGATTTCAGACTGAGATCGAGAGATGAAGTCAAATACACGTGTGATAGCTATAGATATCTAGTAATCGAAGGCTAGAAGTTTCATAGATCGATTTACAATATTAATTGTTCAATAAGGGTACGAGAGTGGCTTATTGTTACGCTAGTATTAGATTTGTTATAGCCGGACCAAGGTATAACAAGTGTATTAGGAAAACTCGTCACCTTAGATTGTTTGAATTACTTCTTAACTAATAGGCAAATTGTGGGGGATTACATAGGTGAACCGAAAGTCTTGATAATTGTCTCTATTGATTTCATTCTCATTCTCTATCGTTTGTTTGGATTTATTATTGAGTCAATTAGTTAATTTAGTTAATTAGTCATAACCAATTTTCGTAGGCTAAATATAGTTAAACTAGTGGAGTTTGGAGGCACAGACACGAGAATGGTATTGAGCGGAGCACTGGCAACTGGAAGTCCTTTGGTTGAAAGAGATGAAGACAGTGTATTGCACCTGTTCAATGATATGGCGGACTTCGATCATCACTGGCATTGTGATCCTTCACTACAAGGTTGGAGTCACCAATACCCACCGGAGCTTCACTACCCTATTGATACGCCACAACCATTTGAACATCACGAAGAGAGGAGAGATAGTTCTGCAAACGTCACGACTCAGTTAGAGGATACCTTAGCAAGATTCATGGCATCAACTGAGAACAGTTTGGAGTGCCAAACCAACTCTATGCGTCACCTGGAGCAGCAAATGGCGGTCCTCATTGAAACAATTTCAACTAGCTGCCAAGAGGAAGAGATGAGGGCTACAAATCAAGAGGCGACAGTTTGGTTATATGATGACGATCACTCAACCAACCAAGTTTGGGGGAGTGATCCTACTAGTGTGGAAAAGTCAAGGGAACTTGAGCCTCTTCAAGAGATTGAGGCTACTTCAAAGATGTCATCCGAGGAGTTCCCAAGTGAAGATGAGTCGAGTGTGATGTTGGAGAAGGAAGAGACTTTCGAAGATTCTGATTTAAGCCCATCGATGGAGACATGTTCTATGCCATATGTGGATTCATATTCTCCGTCGATGCCAACTTCACCGCACTACATCCTCCATATGAAGCTAAGTCAAGAATCATTCTCCCATGCATGCCATTTAAAGACGCACTGCTACAATCTTGCCAATCTTGGGGGCATACTGAATGAAGACCCATTAATGGTATCATACGATACTTACTATGGGCGGCAGCCGCTCTTTGATGGTTGCTTCTGATGGTCAAGCCGAAGACTAGAAATCGGCGCTTCTTGGGAGGCAACCCAAGCGTATCCTTTTGTTATTTAGTTTTCTTTTACTTTTTCAGTTTTTGCATTTTAGTTTTGTTTATCTCTCCAGTCGAATAGTTTACCATTTGCATCAGTGGAGCTTTCAAAAGCAAATCTTCCACAACCCTCATGCAAGCGTCTTGAACAGGGGAGTTCACTTTTTCCCTTTTGATTCTTTTAAACATTGAGGGCAATGTTTGATTTAAGTTTGGGGGAGTAGTAGCTTGCATGTAATACTTCTTTTAACCACATGTTGTGTGCTTAAATGACACTTGAATCGTCCGATTATTATGAGCTAAATTTTTTTTTTATGAGTTCAAACTTGAGAAAAGAATGAATTATAGTAGTGACTATTCAATGAGGATTTTGATCTCACTATGCATATGAACTTGATTTGTAATTGGACTTGTACATGAATATCCTAATTTGAGTTAGCATGTCAAGATTGAGGAATATATTGAGCACAATGAGTCATGATCTTGTGGATTGCATGTTGAATAGTGATAATTGTTGTGAACTTAATGATTTGTCTTGAGCATCTTAGAGCTATCCTAGAACTTATTTGATGATGACACTTTGAGGCGAAATTTTATAGTTACAAACTTGACTTGGAAATGATCTAGGCGATCTTTGACACGTTTGAGCCTTTCAAGCTTACCCATTCTATATCAATCCCTAGTGTCCCATTTGAGCTTTATTGAAAAAAGAATGGTATATGCATTGCATATAATTAGACCCCATTCGACTTTCTTGGCAAACTCATTATACTTACCCTTATTTGAGCCTAAATGAAAAAAAAGTTATCCTTACCCTAAGAGAGTATAATGAATTCCATTCGATGCACGTAAATTGTTATATCCTGATGAGCTTATTAAAAAATATTGATGAATGAGAAAAGAAAAAGATAGACAAAAGGCCTTGAGAAAAAGATTGACTAATGCTATAAAAGAAAAAGAAGAGAAGCTCGATGTGTGTGATAAGTGTGAATTTTACACTTATTTTGCTATGTTTTTGTATTGATTTTAGTATTGATTCCTGGATGATTTTACGCTTTTTGGTATATTTTTGTGTATTTCAGGAATCTAGGTCCAATGGGATAAAAGTGGAGGAAATAAGCAAATAATGTTGAAAAAGGACCAAACCGAGCGAAGACGTGAGAAAATGGACTGAAATCTCGAAGGAGGAATTTTTATACAGCTCGCGATCGATCGGCAATGACATCGCGATCGATCGCCGAGCTTTAAAGAGTAATGCTGAACAGAAGACATTGGCGATCGATCGGCAAGAATTCGCGATCGATCGCCAATGTACAGTGAAGACTCGCGATCGATCGCGAGGGAACCAAGATCGATCGCGGATTTCCTTATTTTGGCTATCAACGTCCAGTAGAGAATGAAGATTGATCGCGGAAGAACGAAGATCGATCGCGGAATAAGAGTTTTTGGAAAAATAAAGACTTTCCATGTTTGGTTCAAAGGGGACTCTTGGCTACACATGTTAAACCTATATATCAGACTAAGGGACTCTTGGCTACACATGTTAAACCTATATATCAGACTAAGGGACGATTTTGGAGGGACTTTTGCCCACTTTTTGACAGACCTAGCAGCCTCTCCTCCATCTAAGGCACCACCAAAATTCATTGAAGAGCAAGAGCAACACAAGGAACGGAAGAACGGAGCGACGCACGGAGCGACATCCTCGTTATCTTAGTATTTCTGAACTTATTAATTTTTATATCAGATTTTTGATGTTGAATTTGTTTAAAGACATGTTTATGCATTATAATTTGATTATGGTTGTTGGCTAAATTCTTTGTCAAGACATAGGGGATCCCATGTTTGAACCCTTGAGTTAATTAACGGTTTTGATTTAATTTCTATGATCTTTGCGCATAATTTATGTTGTTAATGCTTGTAAAAGATTAGCTACCTTTTGCATGATATTGGTAATCGTAATTGAATTGACCATAGGAGATTACGATACGACGTAGTAAATTAGGCCGTGGGTTTTAGGTTGAGACGGACCAAGTAAAATCTAGCACACGTGTGATAGCAATAGATTTACCAAAATCGAAGGCTAGTAGTTTTCACAAAGCGTTTTTCGGTATTAATCATTCAATAAAGACACGGGAGTGATTTATTGTAGGTTAATGCTAGACTTGTTATAACCGGACCAAGGTATAACGAATGAAATAGGAAAACTCGTCACCCTAGAACATAGAACATTGAATCTTAATTAATAGACAACTTTTGGGGGATTACATGGGTGAACCGACGTCTTGATAATTCGTTTATAAATTCTCTTCAATTATTCATCACTGCTGTTTAGGTTGATTTTTGTGCTTAAGTCAATTTAGTTTAATAATCATTCCATAATCGTAGGTTAAATATAGTAATTCTAATCGAACGTGGTAATTGCTACTAGTCCCTGTGGGTACGACACTCCTTACTCTTAAACCATTATATTAAAACTTGACACCGTGCACTTGCGGTACATAAATCGCTACACTGAAAATAACTGTTTAAAATAAAAGCGATCAAGTTTTTGGCGCCGTTGCCGGGGACTAGTTTAAGTAATATCATAAGAGATTAGTTGACTATAATTTAGCCATTTTTTCTTTTATAATTATTTTTATTACGGTTTATACGATTTCATTACTGTTATTCCTTCGTGTGTTGAATTTTGCAGGGAGTTGTCTTTGTAGTGCATGCTACGAAGTGACAGACCTATATTAGAGCCACTCGACTTGGAGATTGAACGAACTTGCAGAAGACTTCGGAAAGCAACAAGAGAGATGGCTGAGAACAATCGAGGGAATGGTGAACAACACAATGATGAAGTGCCAATTACAAGGTCCATGATGGACTATGCACAACCATCTTTTCAAGGCACTATGTCCAGCATCACAAGACCAAGGATCCAAGCTAATAACTTCGAGATCAAGCCTGCCATAATTCAGATGATTCAACATTCTGTGCAATTCGGAGGATCGCATACTGATGATCCTAATGCTCATATCTCCAACTTTTTGGAGATATGCGACACATTCAAGCACAATGGCGTCAGTGATGACGCCATCAGGTTAAGACTTTTCCTTTTTCTTTAAATGATAAAGCTAAGAGTTGGTTAAATTCATTGCCTGCAGGATCGATCACTACTTGGGAGGGGATGGCTCAAGCCTTCCTATCAAAATACTTTCCCCCTTCCAAGACAGCTAAGATGCGCAATGATATCACAACATTCATGCAACATGATCCGGAGACACTGTACGAAGCTTGGGAGCGCTTCAAGGATCTACTTCGAAGATGCCCACATCATGGCCTTCCGATTTGGCTTCAGGTACAAACATTTTACAATGGTTTATTTTCTGCTAATAGATCTATGATTGATGCAGCAGCAGGAGGTACCATTATGAGAAAGTCACCCGATGAAGCTTTCACACTCTTGGAAGAGATGGCATCCAACAGTTACCAGTGGCAGTCCGAAAGGAATGTGCCCAAAAGACCAATTGGGATGCATCAAGTAGATGAAGTGACATCAATACAAGCACAACTGGAAGCTTTGAACAAGAAGATGGACAGTTTGAGCATGACAGCCATGCAAGCTCAAGTGATCACGTGCGATTTATGTGGAGGCAACCATCCAAGCACGGAATGTCAGGTAGGTAACCCATTTATGCTATCTAATGAACAAGCGAATTTTGTAGGAAATAGACCACCACAGGGTAACTCGTACTCCAACAACTATAACCAACCGTGGAGGAATCATCCGAACTTCTCTTGGTCCAACCAAAAGAATGTCTTGAATCCACAACCTCCACCGGGTTATCCACCGAAGCCGAGTATGGAAGAGTTGCTAACTAAGTTCATGACGATGACGGAGAATAGAATGCAAAATCAAGATGCATCAATTAAAAACTTGGAAACTCAAATGGGGCAAATGGCAAATATGTTAGCGGGAAGAGCACCAGGAAGCTTACCAAGTGATACGGAAAAGAACCCCCGAGAGCAAGCCAAGGCGATCTCATTGAGGAGTGGAAAAGAAATTGGATCACAAACTGAAGATCGGGACGATGAGCACGTAGTTGAATTGAAAGGTGAGAATGACATTCAGACACGTGAAAATGGTGAGTCTACTCCTACTACTGCACCTATCGCACCACCCAAGAAGGTACATATCCCTCCCCCATTTCCTGCTGCATTGAAAAGGGCAAAGGTAGATGCTAGTTTTGCTAAGTTCTTAGAAATTTTTAAGAAATTACAAATAAATATTCCATTTGCTGATGCTTTACTTCAAATGCCTAGCTACGCTAAGTTTTTGAAAGATATTCTGTCGAATAAGAGGAAATTGGGTGAGCATGAGACGATTAAATTAACTGAGGAGTGTTCTGCCGTTGTCCAAAACAAACTGCCTCCTAAGTTGAAAGATCCAGGGAGTTTTTCTATACCTTGCACAATTGGGTCTATTTCATTTACAAAATCTTTATGTGATTTAGGTGCGAGTATAAATCTTATGCCTTTGTCAATTTTCAGGAAGTTGGGACTTGGTGAGCCAAAACCGACCACGGTTTCTTTGCAATTGGCAGATAGGTCTGTGACATACCCACGAGGAATCATAGAGGATGTCCTAGTGAAGGTCGATAAATTCATCTTCCCGGCAGACTTCCTTGTGTTAGATATGGAAGAAGATGCTGACACACCACTGATCTTAGGAAGACCATTCCTTGCTACTGGAAAGGCACTTATAGATGTCCAACAAGGGAAGTTGATCCTCCGTGTAGGGGAGGATCAAGTCACTTTCAACGTTTTTAAAGCTTTAAAACACCCACATGACGAGCATATGTGTTTTAGTGTTGATATTATTGATGTGTTATCTGCTAATGTGTTTAAGGGAACACACAAGGATGAATTGGAAGCATGCTTGGTAGAGGACATTGAAAAGCTGGGCGAGACCGTCGAGTTGAAAGAGACTGTCGTTTATTTGAACGCCAATATTCCCCATAATAGGCGTGTGCGGAACAACCTAGGCGAGTTGGGTGAAAGGGACATGAAGCCACAAAAGCCCTCCATTGAAGAACCACCAACTCTTGAACTCAAAACCCTCCCTCCTCATCTCAAGTATGTTTATTTAGATTGTAGTGAGTCATTGCCTGTAATTGTCTCTTCGTCTTTGACAGGTATAAACGAAGACAAACTACTTAGGATTTTGAGGGAGCATAAGAAAGCATTCGGGTGGAAAGTAGCGGACATAAGAGGGATAAGCCCATCAACATGTATGCATAAGATATTGATGGAGGATGCTTACAAACCCGTGGTTCAACCACAACGCAGGTTAAACCCAAAGATGCAAGAAGTGGTGAAGGCTGAGGTCATCAAACTGCTGGATGCAGGTATTATCTATCCCATTTCTGATAGTGCATGGGTTAGTCCTGTGCAATGTGTACCCAAGAAAGGAGGTATGACTGTCGTTAAAAATGAGAACAATGAATTGATCCCTACTAGAACAGTCACAGGCTGGCGCGTCTGCATTGATTATAGAAAGTTAAATGACGCCACCCGTAAAGACCATTTTCCCCTTCCATTCATTGACCAAATGATAGAGCGTCTAGCAGGGTATGATTTCTATTGTTTTCTAGATGGCTATTCTGGGTATAATCAAATAGCTATAGCACCTGAGGACCAAGAGAAGACTACTTTCACTTGTCCTTATGGTACATTTGCTTTTAGGAGAATGCCATTTGGATTGTGTAATGCGCCTGCTACGTTTCAAAGATGTATGATGTCTATTTTTCATGATATGGTTGACCAATTCTTAGAGGTCTTTATGGATGACTTTTCTGTCTTTGGGGATTCTTTTGATGCTTGCTTAAATAATCTTGATTTAGTACTGACAAGGTGTGAAGAGACGAATTTGATTCTGAATTGGGAGAAATGTCATTTCATGGTACAAGAGGGAATAGTCTTGGGACACAAAATATCCCACAAGGGTATGGAGGTGGACCGAGCAAAGATCCAGGTGATACAGGAACTACCTCCACCAGTATCAGTGAAGGGGGTTCGAAGCTTCCTAGGCCATGCAGGCTTCTATAGGAGATTTATTAAAGATTTTTCAAAAATTTCAAAACCACTCTCCCATTTACTGACTAAAGATGCACCTTTTGATTTTAATCTTGCTTGTATGCAGGCGTTCGAGACATTAAAGGAGAAGTTGATAACAGCACCTGTGTTGGTAGCACCGGATTGGGATACGCCTTTTGAGTTGATGTGTGATGCGAGTGACACAGCTGTCGGAGCAGTATTGGGACAAAGACGGAATAAGGTATTTCATACTATTTACTATGCTAGTAGAACTTTAAATGAGGCACAACAAAATTATGCCACCACTGAGAAAGAACTGCTAGCAGTAGTATTTGCATTTGATAAATTTCACTCTTATCTCTGTCTATCCAAAGTAATTGTGTACACTGATCACTCGGCACTTAAATATCTTCTTGCTAAGAAAGATGCTAAACCACGTTTAATCCGATGGATTCTCCTATTGCAAGAATTTGATTTAGAAATTAAAGATAAGAGGGGTGTTGAGAATGTCGTAGCGGACCATTTATCTAGGATTGATAATATGGTGGAAAAACATGATAATGAACTGGAAGAAATCAATGAAAAATTTCCTGATGAACAGCTGTTCCAAGTTCTTGCACTACCATGGTATGCCGACTTTGCAAATTATCTGGTTAGTGGTATCCTCCCACAAATGACCTTCTATCAGAAGAAGAAATTCTTATCTGATGTTAAACACTACATGTGGGAGGATCCATTGTTGTTTAAAGTTTGTGCAGACAACATGATCAGGAGATGTGTACCGGAGGAGGAGATGGCATCTATTATGAGCCACTGTCATGACCGAGAGGTAGGAGGCCACATGGGTCCAACAAAAACTGCTGCCAAGGTACTTGAATCGGGTTTTTACTGGCCTACCTTGTTTAAAGATGCATACAGGTATGTATCCACTTGTGATAAATGCCAAAGAACGGGCAACATTTCTAGGAGACATGAAATGCCTTTAAACAATATGCTTGAATGCGATTTATTTGATGTTTGGGGCATAGATTTTATGGGACCATTTCCAGTTTCATGTTCTAATTATTACATACTTGTCGCTGTGGACTACGTTTCAAAATGGGTTGAGGCTGAAGCTTCACGCACTAATGATGCTAGAGTGGTAGTAAAATTTTTGAAAAAGAACATTTTTACTCGATTTGGCACTCCTCGAGCAATCATTAGTGACGGTGGGTCACACTTTTGCAATAAACTCTTTGAAAAACTTTTGAGCAAATATGGTGTCACCCACAAGGTTGCAACACCTTACCACCCACAAACATGTGGACAAGTAGAGGTTTCTAATAGAGAAGTGAAACAGATTTTGGAAAAATCGGTCAATACGTCTAGAAAAGATTGGTCATTGAGGTTAGATGATGCTTTATGGGCATATAGGACGGCATTTAAAACACCTATTGGTACATCACCATATAGGTTAGTTTTTGGAAAAGCATGTCATCTTCCTGTCGAGCTAGAACACAAGGCATTCTGGGCAATAAAAAATCTGAATTTTGATTTAACTGTTGCAGGTGAAAAACGACTCCTACACTTAAATGAAATGGATGAGTTTAGAAACCAAGCCTATGAGAATGCCAAGATCTATAAAGATAAAACAAAAAAATGGCATGATGCTAAGCTTAGCCAGCGTGATTTCAAGGAAGAGGATTTGGTCCTGCTTTTTAACTCAAGATTGAGACTCTTTCCGGGTAAGTTGAAGTCTCGATGGCAAGGACCATTCACTATCACAAGGGTATTTCCATCCGGGGCGATCGAGATCAACGATCCGACAAAAGGCACATTCACAGTCAATGGACAGCGGCTGAAGCACTATCATGGACATGATTTCAGTCCGCCTACTGTTGTCCATTTTGACTCCTAAATTGATGTTGGTAATAAGTCCAGCTTGAGACTATAAATTAAGAACACCATTTTCCTCCCTTTTCCTTGTTTTTATTATTTTTAGTTAGAATTTGTTTCAAGGATTGACTCCATGTGTTAATTTTGCAGAGTTGGTGGAGAAGAGCGAATCTCGAGAGCAAAAATGTTGATTAAAAAAAAAAAAAAAAAAAAAAAAAAATTTCGGACAGTGTGTTTTGGCGATCGATCGCCATACCATCGCGATCGATCGCCAAGTCCAGAAAAAGAAAAAAAAAAATATTTTTAAAAAGTGGCGATCGATCTCCATAACTCAAGATCGATCGCCCCATTCCAGAAGACTCTCGCGATCGATCGGCGAGAACTCACGATCGATCGCGAAGTCCCAAATTTCGTTTTTTAAAAATCAGCATCAGCATTTTTCACACACTACACACACTCAAATTCGAAACCCTCCCCCAAATTCCCCAATTTTCCTCAAAATTTTTCCAATCCATCTTCAATCCTTCAATTTTCTTCAAGATTTTCGATACATATCTTCAATTCTAACATCAAGCCTCAATCTTTCACAGGAATTAGCAAGAGAAAAGGAGTTTTTGAGCACCCTCCACTACAATTTGAAGCAGTGGAAAGCTAAGGACTATCACTACCAGATTTTCGAAATTTGTGGAGGTATTTTGGCTTTGCTATACATGGTCCATGAATTGATTGATAATTAAGTGTTGGGGTGTCAAGTTCTCAATATTTTGAATTGTACGTTGGTGAAGTTGGAATTGTATGATCTTGTTAAGTTTGGGGGAAAATTGAAGAGCTTCTTGAGGTTTATTGTGTGGTTGGGTTAGTCACCTAACTTGGATAGGTGGTTGGAGGATTTGTGCTTGCTCTATTTCTTGTATTGGTTTGTAGGGGTGTTGGTATCTTTGATTCTCGGAATGGCACCGAAGCGCAAGCCAAAGCAGGCTGTTCCCGCTCCTGAGGAGTTTGACTCCTCCAAGTTCATTAGTAATGCAGCTGCAAAGTTTTATGCAGTATATCGGAAGAAAAAGGTGATACGGGAACGGGGAATGAATACGGGCAAGCTCGGCTGTGCTGTGATCCAAGAGGCACTCCGGCGAGAGTGGTACTCTTTTGTTAGCCAACCACAAGATGCAGTGGTTCCTTTAGTCCGGGAGTTCTACTCCAACCTCCGGGCACAGAACCAAATTGACGCCAACGTTGCCTCAGTACGGCAACAACCAGTTCTCTTTGATTCAAAGGCGATCAATGCACTTTATAACATGCCCAACATCCCGGAGGATGACTATACTATTTATTGCCGGGATCACGTTGATTTGGATGTTGTTTTGTCAACCATATGTTTAGAAGGAACACAGTGGCGACTGAACGCTGACGGAAAGCCACAGCTTCTACTGATATCAGATCTGAAGGAGGAGCCCAAGGCTTGGTTTTCATTTATCGTAGCTCGGGTCATACCATCAACCCACACATCGGAAGTTACAAAGGACCGAGCTATACTGGTATACGCCATAGTTACCGGACTTACGATCGATCTCGGACGTCTTGTCGAGGCCACTATCCGGAACTACATTCGAGGCCCTCCCACTTCTGGTTTGCCATGCCCCTCCACGATCACCACTTTATGCCAGCATGCGGAAGTTGTCTGGGACTCCGCAGAAGAGGCCGTTCCACCAAAGGCATTACTTGTGGTCGATCATCCTGCACCAGCCACAGTCAGACGGTTGGCACAATCACGACCTAGTAGCAGCCACCTTCCTGGACCATCATCCTCTGCTGCTACAGTGCCTACTTCCATTACGATGGAATCCCTCCATCATGAGTTGCAGGAGATACGACATGAACTCCAATGGGGCCACCAACAACTATATCAACAAAACATGGAGTTCGTGCAGTATCAGGTGGCATGGAATTCCGCTTTAGCACAGGGGTTCCCGAACATTCCATTCCCACCGCAGCCTACAGTCCAGCCATTCCAGCCATACCAGCATTACCAGCCATACGAGCCACACCAGCCACAGGAACCATATTACCCAGACCCTCCACCAGAGCGGGAAGATGAGGACGACGATCACTGACGATCGTCGTCGAGGTATGTGTTTTGCTACTGCACTTATTGTTTTTGTACATTGAGGGCAATGCACATATTAAGTTTGGGGGAGTAGTTGTTTTTACTGAGTTCTGCTGTTTTTACTGAGTTCTGCTGTTCTCTTGCTACTACTGTTATGGCATGATATTTGAGAAGTGGTATGAAGTCGTTCTTGAGCATATTAAAGTTTTTTTTTTTTTGAAAATTGGGTTATTCATTACGAAATACATGAATGAAACTTGCAACTGTAATACATGATGAAAATAATCTCCATCTCAATTTGAGTCTTGAAAATTTTGACTTGTTGGTGAATATCTTGAGTTGAGTTAATATGTCAAAAATTGAGGAACATTTTGTTGCACGCCTGAGTCATGATTGAGTGAAATTTATATAGGAAAGTGAAAACTTCTGTGAACTATGATTTGTCTTGAGCATCTTAGAGTACTCTAGAATCTATTTGAAGGCACTTTGAGGCGAAATTCTATAATTATGAACTAGACTTGGATATGATTTAGGCGATCCTTGGAACGTTTGAGCCTTTCGAGCTTACCTTGTCTAATTATACCACTAGTGTCCCCTTTGAGCTTAAATGAATAAGAATGGAAATTAGCCCCCATTCAACAATTTTTTGGCAAACTCATTATACCCTCCTTTATGAGCCTAAATGAAAAAACTTTTATCCTTACCTAAAGAGAGTTTAATGATTCTCATTGGATGCACATGAATTGCTACATTTGGATGAGCTTAGCGAAAAAAAAAAAAAAAAAAAAAAAATGATAAATGAGAAAAGAAAAAGATAGATAAAGCCTTGAGAAAAAGTGATTAAATAAGACCCAAAGTGGCCAAGGCTAAAAGAAAAAGAAGAGAAGCTCATTTTTGTGCTAGAACTTTGAACATTACATGCTTATACTCTCTACTTTGTGCTATCCTATCTTTTCTTTGAAGCCAACACCTAGGCCTAACACTACAATCTTAAAAAGACCTATTGATCCAAGTCTAGGGAATAATTACATTAGTGGAGAAGTGCTTGAAAAGTAGACTTATGGAGTACTTGATAGTAATCTTGCCTTTGAGTTTACTAGCAGAATCTGATCTTAAAAATATAGATGAAACTCAAGATTGACAATAACACACACACACGTTCCAATTTTGCGAGGTATTGCTTGGCATAGGAGAAAACACTTCTTGTTAATTTTGGATAGACTCTTGTTGATGTGTTAGCGAGATTTCTGAGCTGTTACATTTGAGTTGTTAAGTTAATTCTGTTAAAGTATTGATGATAAACTCTACAGTCTGATTTCATTGCTTGCTCGAGGACGATCAAGTCTAAGTTTGGGGGAGTTGATAAGTGTGAATTTTACACTTATTTTGCTATGTTTTTGTATTGATTTTAGTATTGATTCCTGGATGATTTTACGCTTTTTGGTATATTTTTGTGTATTTCAGGAATCTAGGTCCAATGGGATAAAAGTGGAGGAAATAAGCAAATAATGTTGAAAAAGGACCAAACCGAGCGAAGACGTGAGAAAATGGACTGAAATCTCGAAGGAGGAATTTTTATACAGCTCGCGATCGATCGGCAATGACATCGCGATCGATCGCCGAGCTTTAAAGAGTAATGCTGAACAGAAGACATTGGCGATCGATCGGCAAGAATTCGCGATCGATCGCCAATGTACAGTGAAGACTCGCGATCGATCGCGAGGGAACCAAGATCGATCGCGGATTTCCTTATTTTGGCTATCAACGTCCAGTAGAGAATGAAGATTGATCGCGGAAGAACGAAGATCGATCGCGGAATAAGAGTTTTTGGAAAAATAAAGACTTTCCATGTTTGGTTCAAAGGGGACTCTTGGCTACACATGTTAAACCTATATATCAGACTAAGGGACTCTTGGCTACACATGTTAAACCTATATATCAGACTAAGGGACGATTTTGGAGGGACTTTTGCCCACTTTTTGACAGACCTAGCAGCCTCTCCTCCATCTAAGGCACCACCAAAATTCATTGAAGAGCAAGAGCAACACAAGGAACGGAAGAACGGAGCGACGCACGGAGCGACATCCTCGTTATCTTAGTATTTCTGAACTTATTAATTTTTATATCAGATTTTTGATGTTGAATTTGTTTAAAGACATGTTTATGCATTATAATTTGATTATGGTTGTTGGCTAAATTCTTTGTCAAGACATAGGGGATCCCATGTTTGAACCCTTGAGTTAATTAACGGTTTTGATTTAATTTCTATGATCTTTGCGCATAATTTATGTTGTTAATGCTTGTAAAAGATTAGCTACCTTTTGCATGATATTGGTAATCGTAATTGAATTGACCATAGGAGATTACGATACGACGTAGTAAATTAGGCCGTGGGTTTTAGGTTGAGACGGACCAAGTAAAATCTAGCACACGTGTGATAGCAATAGATTTACCAAAATCGAAGGCTAGTAGTTTTCACAAAGCGTTTTTCGGTATTAATCATTCAATAAAGACACGGGAGTGATTTATTGTAGGTTAATGCTAGACTTGTTATAACCGGACCAAGGTATAACGAATGAAATAGGAAAACTCGTCACCCTAGAACATAGAACATTGAATCTTAATTAATAGACAACTTTTGGGGGATTACATGGGTGAACCGACGTCTTGATAATTCGTTTATAAATTCTCTTCAATTATTCATCACTGCTGTTTAGGTTGATTTTTGTGCTTAAGTCAATTTAGTTTAATAATCATTCCATAATCGTAGGTTAAATATAGTAATTCTAATCGAACGTGGTAATTGCTACTAGTCCCTGTGGGTACGACACTCCTTACTCTTAAACCATTATATTAAAACTTGACACCGTGCACTTGCGGTACATAAATCGCTACACTGAAAATAACTGTTTAAAATAAAAGCGATCAGTGTGCGAAAAATTTGAATTGTAAATGAATACTCTCTTCTTTGCGCTTATCCTATCTTTTCTTTGAAGCCAACACCAAAGGCCTTACATTAAAAGCTTAAAAAGTCCTTTTGATCCAAGTCTAGGGAGTAACTATCATTAGTGGAAAAGTTGTTTGAAAATAGGCTTATGGGGTGCTTGATGATAATCTCGACTTTGAGTTGATTAACATGATTTGATCTTGAATATGTGCATGAAACTTAAGATTAACTATAGCACACACACACGTTCCGATTTTGAGATGTGTTACTTGATTTAGGAGAAAACATGTATTGTCAACTTTTGTATATGTGCATGAGATTTCTGAGAATAAGCAAGTCATGAAATAATTGTTTCAAGTATCAAGAATGAACTCTACCTTGTGATTTTAATGCTTAATCGAGGACGATTAAGTGATAAGTTTGGGGGAGTTGATAGGGTTGAATATTACGCGTTTTTAGGCTATGATATGTACATGTTTTCGTGTTGATTCTTGGAATATCTTACGGTTTATGGTATATATTTCTCTATTTCAGGAATCAATGTTGAAATGTAGGGAAAGGTGAGAAATCAAGCTAAAATGATGAAAAAATTAGTAAAGTTGAAGAAAAGAGGAAAAAAACAGAATCCAAGACACATGTTGCTCTTTTCTCCTCATATTACTATATGTTCGAGCCATGTTTTGGAAATGTGGTCCGTATAAAAGTTGTAGAACTTTCTCTTATCTTCGCGTGGACAGCTGATTCATCAAATTTGGAGTTCGTATGAGAAAGTTATGGCCAAAATACGAAACTCGCCAGAAGTTGAAAAAGGCGAAGAAACTTACTGTGAAGGGAGATCGATCGAACAAGGATTTCCGATCGATCGAGACGGGCAAAAAAAGCCACGAAATTCTTACTGGAAGGCTCGATCGATCGGCCACTTCGTCCGGATCGATCGGTGGAATGAATTTTCATTAAAAAAACTTCCTTATAGAGTTTGTTTCCAACAAGGAAGTTCTTGATTTCCTTCCCCTATATATTACAAACGAAAATTACAACCCATAGATCAGATTTTGAACCCTAGGAAAAGCCTCCACACCTCCATACCCATTCACCATCCAAACCACACACCATCTTCTTCCTCCAATCCATCTCACGTCCACCATAACCTCCACCTTTCTTCCATATATCATACACCCATTCACCATCCAAACCTCTCTTTCCTTCACTCCTCTCACACGTCCACCTTTTCTTCCCCATCATCAACCTCCATCCTTCCATCACCATCATCCATCATCACCACTTCACCCTAGGAATTGGAACAACCCAACAAGGCGATAAAAAGAGACGATCGAGAAGGAAGCAAGAGAAGGAGCGAAGATCTACAACCGGAGTCGACGCTGGGAGTTTTTCTTTGTCTTTAAATTCTTAGTTTTGTTGTGTTTTGATTTATTATGAGGAACTAATTTTATTTATCGAGGCTAGGCGAACCTTTGTTATGAACCTTCGATTTGATGATTTAATGATTGAATTCTTATAGTTCTTTGCGTATGTTTTATGTTCTTCATGCTTTTAGAGGATTGATCACCTTTGAATGATGTTAGTATCATAATTGAGATCGAGAGATGATTTTATGATACGGAATTAATAATTCTTACCATGGATTTAAGACCGAGATCGAGAGATGACGTCAAATACATGCGTGATAGCCATAGATTTTTATAATTGAAAGCTAGGAGTTTTCATGGATCTTATGCAACATTGAATTGTTAAATAAGTGAACGAGAGTTACTTACTGCAATTTGGTGTTAGGTTTAATATAGCTCGAGAGAGTGTATTAGATAAATTGGGAGAACTCGTACCTTAGAAATATTTGAATATTCAATCGAGAATTGTAGGGAATTACATTGGTGAGCCAAAGTCTCGATAATCTTATCTTGTGGATTTTTCTCGTTTACTTTTATTGACTTGGTTGGATTAGAGTAGTTTAATTTAGCTTAGTTTAATTATCAATTTATTATCGTAGGTTAAATATAGTTAAAAGACATCTTATTTAGTACTTACTTGTTAGTCCCTGTGGGTTCGACAATCCGTATCTTCCTATCTATACTAAAACTTGACACCGTGCGTTAGGCCTAGGTGTTGGCTTCAAAGAAAAGATAGGGTAACACAAAGTAGAGAGTATAAGCATGTAATGTTCATATTTTAGCACAAAATTGAGCTTCTCTTCTTTTTCTCTTTTAGCCTTGGCCACTTTGGGTCTTAATTAGTCACTTTTTCAAGGCTTTATCTATCTTTTTCTTTTCTCATTCATCATTTTTTTCGATAATAAGCTCATCCAAATGTAGCAATTCAAGTGCATTTAATGAGAATCATTATACTCCCTTTAGGTAAGGATGAATTCTTTCAATTTAGGCTCATAAATGTGGGTATAATGAGTTGCCAAAGAAATTTGTTGAATGGGGGCTAATAGTATGTTCAACATACTCCATTCTTTTGCAATTAGGCTCAAAATGGGACACTAGAGATGAATATATATCATGGTAAGCTAGAAAGGCTCAAACGGTCCAAAGATCGCCTATATCATTTCCAAATCAAGTTCATAACTATAAAATTTCGCCTCAAAGTGTCATCATCAAATAGTTTCTAAGGTACTCTAAGATGCTCAAAACAATTCATCAAGTTCACAAAGATTATTACTACTCCAAATGCAATTCACAAGATTATGACTCAAATGTGCTCAATGTATTCCTCATCTTAGACATGCTATTCAAAATAAGATATTCACAAACAAGTTTTACAATCATCAAAACTCAAGTTGACATGCAAAGTGAGACTAGTATCATCATTGAATAGAGACCACTACTATGATTTATTCTTATCTTACTAATTGAACTCATAAAAAAAAAAATTTAGCTCATAATAATCGGACGATTCAAGTGTCAATTAAGCACACAACATGTGGATAAAGCAAGTAAACATGCAAGCCACTCCCCCAAACTTATATGAAACATTGTCCTCAATGTTTAAAAGAATCAAAAGGAAAAAAGTAAACTCCCCTGATCAAGACGCTTGCATGAGGGTTGAGGAAGATTCGCTTTTGAAAGCTCCACTGTTGTAGGGGTTCATCGGTCCAACTAAGTACCTAGCAAGAGAAGAACGCAAATAAAATAGTCGACACGAGAGATAAACAAACTAAATGCAAAAACTGAAAATAAACAAAACTAAATAGCAAAAGGATACGCTTGGTTGCCTCCCAAGAAGCGCTGATTTTTAGTCGTCGGCTTGACCATCAGAAGCAACCATCAAAGAGCGGCTGCCGCCCATAGTAAGTATCGTATGATACCACGAATGGGTCTTCACTCAGTATGCCCTCAAGATTGGCATGAATATAACAGTGTAGGCTCGTCCCTCCAACAACATTGGTCTTGAAGTGGTAGGCAAGGGATAATGATTCTTGACTTGGCTTTGTATCTTGGAGGATATATTGTGGTGATGTTGGCATCCATGGGAAATACGGATCCACATATGGCATAGAACATGTCTCCATCGATGGGCTTAAGTCAGAATCTTCGAAGGTCTCTTCCTTTTCCAACATCACTCTCGACGCATCTTCACATGGGAACTCCTCAGATAATGTCTCTAAAGCATCTCACCAGATTTCGTCGATCCGGATCTGGTGGTATCAACCGTTGTTGCAGCTTTACAGGTTGAGGAGCCTTCGCGACCCAGCACTCCTCCAGACCAAACTGCTGAAGATATGGCGTTCTTAGAAGGATTTTCTTCGGACTTGGTCACCTTGATCCGATCCGAAACACCCACATCTGCTATGTCTTCACTTATACCCATTGCCGCAGAAGCTGATCACACCTTGTCGTCATCTGATCACTCTCCAAGCCCGTTATCTGATGCAGCCCCATCCCTGGCTAGGTCCCTTCAGCACCTCTCTGATAACTGTCTATCTCTCTCTCAACGAGTTATAGAAGTTCATCAAAGTCAGAGGACTACTTTTTTGGATTTTGAATCTTTCAAGGAGAAGATGACCGCCAGTGTTAGCAGCATTCAGCGTGGACTGAATGATCTGTTCTCTCAGCAAGCTTCATATAAAACAGTCTGAGAAAAGAGCAGATCGAGCTGGCCACTGAAGTAAGAGCATCCGTCGCCAAGTCCCTCCTTGCTCAAGACATTCGTCTTGATGCTATCAGCGCTCAGCTCGCCCAGATTGTCGACTTTCTTAAAAACATTGCTGCTGACAAAAAGGGGGAAAAGAGTAAAGACTTCAAGCCACATTAGTCTTCAGCAAGAAAGTAGCAGTCCTTATAAGTCAGACTTGTCCGTAATTGTAATAAGATTTTTGCTCAATAAAAATCTAACTTCTTAAGTCCTTGTTCATTTATTTTGAACTAAATGACTTAATCAATCCGAACTTCAACTCAAATACGTTCATTTATTTTGAACAAGAAGAAGTAATTGATCCGTAAGTATACGCTTCAGAGTTGTTAAGAGACTGTATAAAAAGATATAGAAGCTAGGTTTTGTCATCATCAAAAAGGGGGAATTTGTTAGTTCCGGATTTTAAAGATGACAAAACAAATCAGATCGGATCGATGGAAATCAGACTGACCAAATCAATCGCTCAAAATAGATCAAGCTGATATGGTATATCGCAGATCGGATCGATGGATATCAGCCTGACCAGATCGAAGCTTCAGATCGATCTCAACTATTATCAGATCAGAGTAGTCAAGGCTGAATAAGATTGATTCTTCAGTCCGAATCATTAACGGCTATTTATTGAAGCATTTAATGTTGCAATTAATGGTGAAAAAGACCAAAGACTGAAGATTACCATAAAAGGTAAGAAGACAAAGAAGAGCTTACCTGACAGTCGCCGAAAGCATGAACCAGAATGGCAAGTACCTTAAAGAAGAAGACTGTAGCTTACTCAGAGTTTAAGCAGAGTCAAGAGTTGCACATTAAGGGAAATAATGTCGTTGGTACATGCAACTATATAAGGATGCAACAGAAGAGCTCAAGAAGAGGTCCGATCAATCGAAAAACGCAAAAGAAAGCAAAACAGCACAAGCTTACAAGCTCAGACATTCTCGAGCTGAAAAATCTTCATAAGCACAAGCATACTGTAATATTTGATCATATTAGGATCATTGTGTGCATAGACTAAAGTCTATCTTTTGTATTCCGTACTAAGATAGAGAAGTGAGAATCAATTGTAACTGTCAGACAGAGTGTGTCTGAACAGATCGAGAGACTAGGAGTTTCAGTATGGTAGTGAGGTAAATCCAGCTGAATCGGGTTTGTACAACGGGATTGTATAAATCAAAGTCTTCTAGTGGAATCCTTCCTTAATTGAAGAAGGGGAGACGTTGAAGGATTACACCACCTTCGAACTTCCAGAAACATATTCTGTGTTTTATCATTCTGCATTCGTTTTACTATTCAAGCCATCGAGCCATTCTTACTAATCTAAGAACAGACCGTTCCGCACTAAAACTTTCAGTGGTCTGTTCTGCAGAAGAGTTGATTAAGAAACAGATTTCTTTCACTAATCCGAAAGAAATCACAAGGGATTAATTTTTAATAGGAGTGTTCATTCACCCCCCTCTAAACACTCCGGACCGATCCTAATAGACTATATTTTTGGTTAAATATAGTATAAGCCTATCGATGCATGTAATTTTCATGCACCAATAGACTCAGCGGTGCATGTAATTCACATGCACCGACTTACTACAATCTATCGATGCATGTATTTACATGCACCGATAGGCGGTGATACACTAATATACTATGTTTTTTTTTTCTAATTCCTAAATAAAAATGATCAAATCATAAAAATGTGAATTAATTTTCATTCTATAATTTTTACAACTGATCTTATAACAAATTAAAGATACAATATATTATTTTAGAAATTAAATTTTTATTATGGATGAGTATAGAAAATTTTGAGAATGTAATGATACTGAAACCATTGGTGCATCTAATTTAGATGCACCGAGAGCTCATGAGTCTATCGGTGCATGTAATTTACATGCATCGAGAGCTCATGAGTCTATCGATGCATGTAATTTACATGCACCAATAGACTCAGTGGTGCATGTAATTTACATGCACCAACAACTCACTAGTCTATCGGTGTATGTAATTTACATGCAACGTTAGACTCAGTGGTGCATGTAATTTACATGCACCAACAGCTCATAAAGTCTATCGGTGCATGTATTTACATGCACCGGTAGACTCAGTGGTGCATGTAACTTACATGTACCTTTAGACTTAGGTGTTGCTTTTTTATTTCAGTTTGCTATTAATTTAAAAAAATTAATGAGAAAAAAATGTTCCATATTCAAAATTATATATAAAGCGAAAGTTGGACATGAATGGTTACATCCTATAGGTGCCAATGTGTCAGACTGTTAAGCCAATAGACGATAGATGACCATCCATTATTATGAAGTAGTTTGATTTATCAAGACTGTGGGATCCTTTTTTTGAACCCACGATTTTACTATTAGGTTTTGATTAATTCTATACGATCTTTGAGTATAATTTATGATTTTAAAGCTTTAGAGGATTGATCATCTTTAAATGGTATTAGTAAATATATCTGGGAGTGAAAGGAGATTATATATAAAAAAACTATGTTTTTGGTTAAATATAGTATAAGTCTATCGGTGCATGTAAATTACATGCACCGATAGACTCAGTGGTGTATGTAACTTACATGCACCTTAGAATTAGGTGTTGCTTTCTTATTTCAGTTTGCTATTTCACATCATGAGCATCCTATTTCAGTTTGCTATTAATTTAAAAAATTAATGAGGAAAAATGTTCCATATTCAAAATTATATATAAAAAGACTGTTTTTGGTTAAATGTAGTATAAGTCTATCGATGCATGTAATTTACATGTACCAATAGGCTCAGTGTTGCATGTAATTCAGATGCACCGACTTACTACACATACATGTGATTTACATGCACCGATAGGCGGTGATGCACTAATATACTATGTTTTTATCTAATTACTAAATAACAATGATCAAATCATAAACAATGTGAATTAATTTTTCATTCTATAATTTTTACAATTGATCTTATAACAAATTAATGATACAATATATTATTTTAGAAATTGAATTTTTATTATGGATGAGTATATAATATATGATAAATTATTAAATACTCTCATAACAAAAGTATATTATATTTCCAATGATAATATATTACACATACGTTTCTTAATTTTAAGTGTTATTTGTGATCGTCTTTAACACTTACTGCATGATACTTCATTATTATGTAATTTGAGAACCAATGCAAATGTTGAGTCTACCGGTGCATGTAATTTACATGCACCGGTATGTGTTGCTTACTTGTTTAAGATTGTTAGTTCTTCAACTTTGATTTGAGAAGATAAGATAGTGTTATCTCACTGATATATTGTTAGGAATTTGATATATGCATCTTTTATGTTATTATAGATCCTTCCACTATTGTAGTGACATGATGTCTGAAAGTTTAGAAATGAAAACAGTATGTAAACAAATGAAAATAGAATTTTAGAGTCTATTTTTTACTTGGTATGTTGTATATAAACAAATGAAAGTGGAAAAAACTAAATCAAAACCTTTGGAATGATGTGATATGTTGTTTATATTTTCCAAATTTGCTACAAAAAAAATTTGTTTACATAAAGAGACCTTTTAGCAAACACATAATGTGCATCAAAATTGAAATAAAAATTCAATGTTAATTAAAACTCAAAAATACCATAAAAACAGCAAACAAAATTGAAACTAAACGTCGGTTTTCTGTAGTTGGAGAATATTGACATTTGGCAAAACAAAAAGGAGTCGTTGCCGCCTCTACCACAACACCGCCACCGCTCCATACTCCTCGCCTAACCACCATTGCTCCCAGAACACGCGACCATCACCAACTCTCACGACGAGGAAGATATAATTCTACTGTTATAAATTGATTTTTAGAACAATGGTATTTTAGGAATAACACATGACTAATTAGATTAGGGTTTCATAAAATTGCACTTAGTTGAAAGAAGATTCTCAGAAGATGTATTTAGTTGAAAAGAAATTATTTTGCTAGATATAGTTGAAACATGATAACTATGTTTAATTTCCTCTTATAAAATTGGTAGGCCTTGTTTCTACATTGGCCTGCATTTACCTTAGCTGCCTTGTTGTTGAGCCCACACCGGCGGTACGCAGTACAAGTTGCATCAATGGCTATTCTCGTTAAAATGCACAAGGAAACAAAATCACAATTTAGAAAAGAAGCTAAGATTTTGAGGCAATGACCAAATATTGGTCATATGTAGCAAAATAAGCTGAAGTATATTCAACAAAATATAACTTCACACCAATTCCATATCCACGTGTCAGAAAGAGTTGGGAGATTATTGGTTTCTTATTTCGTCCTTTTGTTTCTTTTATACACGATATGTTTATGAAACTGTTTCATTTGGTTAAATGATGTAGAAGAGCCAATAGATGGGTATCATGTATTATTCTTCCAAACTTGGTAAATAAATAACAGCCTTCGATATCTCAATGAGATCTCAAATAATATTCCCACCAATAAAATGTAAATGTAAAATTATATCTACATCTTGGAGAATTTACATAGGCAGGAAAACATCCACAATCTGATATTTGTAGCTTCACAGTTACAAGCCTTTATTGCAATATCACTGATTGGGTAAATGCAAGGTCTTGAAAATAATACTGGATGTTATTGTAAATCTTCAAATGATAGTGATGCTTCAGAATTCAGGCATACCTTCAGGGGACATCGATGTAGTTTACCCGAATTGAAAAGAATTAATGCACAGGACAAGAACCGAAATGCATATAAAGTTAGAATCCAATGCAGAATCATATAGAAATTAGTAACTAATATGGTTAAAGTGAAAGATGGGAACCAGTAATATTGTCCACTGTGAAGAAAACAGGACTTGAACCAAATTAGTATATAAGAAATGTATAAAATAACACAAGTGTCATATTTTTTATCCATGCTTCCTATGATATTGCTATATTTGTTTTTTTTCTTCTTTTCTCCAACTTACCTCATAATCATCACTGATGATAAGGAAAACAATCTATAATTATCGAAATTTACATATGAAGAATATTAGAAGATATTTGATAAGATTGTGGAGGATATTCGTTAATACGCCCCCGCATAATCATGTCATCAGCCATAGAGATTTTGGAGCGAAGAATAGAAAAGCGAGCCCAAGGTAACGGTTTGTTCAAGACATCGGCCAATTGATCTTCAGTATGAACAAAAGGCACCGACAAAAGTCCTTTGGAGGACAAATCCCGTACAAAGTGGACATCAATAGCAATATGTTTCATCTGAGAATGCATGACAGGATGAAGAGCTAGGTGAGTAGCACCCAAGTTGTCGCAGAGGAGACGAGGAACGGAGGGTAGTTGGATGTGAAGATCAGTGAAAAGATTTCGAAGACAACAGATTTCAGCATCTATAGAGGCAAGAGAACGATATTCAGACTCAATGGATGATCGACAGACAGGTTTTACCTTCAGGGGCACCATGAGATGGGGTTGAGGCCCAAAAAGATTATGTAAGCAGAGGTTGATTTACAGTTTTTGGGATCACCAGTGATCGCTATTATTTTAAACAGTAATTTCCAGTGTAGCGATTGCGTACCACAGTGCACATTGTCAAGTTTTAGTATAATGATATGAAAAGTACGGATTGTCGATCCCACGAGGACTAGGAAATAATTACCAAACTCCACTAGTTTAACTATATTTAGCATATGATAACTAGTTATGATTAATTAACTAAATTGACTAATTAACTCAATAATCAACCCAACAAACAGTGATGAATAAGAATAAGAATCAAAAGGAACAATTATCAAGACTTCGGTTCACCCATGCAATCCCCCGCAACTCGCCTATAGTTAAGAATTAAATTCAAGCGTTCTAAGGTGACAAGTTTTCTTAATGCACTTGTTATACCTTGGTCCGGTTACAACAAGTCCAATACTAAGATGCAACAAGGCAATGATCATGCACTTATTTAACACTCAATATTGTAAGTTGATCTATGAAAACTTCTAGCTTTCGATTACTAGATATCTATAGCTATCACACATGTATTTGACTTCATCTCTCGATATCAGTCTGAAATCCACGGTTTAATTTACTATATCGTATCACAATCTCCTATGGTCAATTCAATTGCAATAAATAATCAATCAAGGATATTAATCCATTGAAAGCATGAACACAACAAATTAAACTCAAAGAATTTGTAAGAATCAATCAAAAATTAATTAAAATTGTGGGTTCAAAACATGGGATCCCCTAAGTCTTAACAACAAACTTAGCCTAGAAACATATTCAAAATCAAACGCAAAATCGTGTTTTTCAACATCAAAAGCATAAGGAAATCAAATAGAATCAAACAAAGTTTAGAAATACGGAAATAACAAGAGGCGTTGACTTCTTGCGTTGCTCCGTCGTCCCATCTCTTCAGATGTGTCTTCTCTTCAATGGTTATGGTGTATGGATGTTTAGGGATGAATGAGAGTGATGGTGGCTGAGTATGTAGGGTAAATTATGAGCTAAGAGTCCCTCAATTTCGTCTGAATCTTCTATATATTTGAGTTGGAAGAGTCTTCAATTCTTTGGACACAAAATAGCTTGATAAGGAACAAAATCTCGATTTTTCGGGTTTGGCGATTGATCTTCGTCAGTTGACGATCGATCGCCAAAACAATATGTTTTTATTTTTCAAAATTTCCGACGTGGCGATCGATCGCTGGTTTTTACCGATCGATCACGATGTGCACTGTTTGGTGGCGATCGATCGCCTGATATTACCGATCGATCGCTGCAATGATTTTCAAAATTTCACTTTCGTCCCTCCTTTTCCGTGTATTCTCAATTTGGTCATTTTTCATCATTTTAAGCCTATTTCCTCAACTTTTATGCATTTGAACCTAGATTTCTGAAATATATAAATATATACCAAAAAGCGTAATATTTTCCAGGAATCACTACAAAACACCCCTAATCTTTTATCAAATTAAGTGTAAAAATCACACTTATCAACTCTCCCAAACTTAAACTTGATCATCTCGAGCAAGAAATAAAATCACAAAGTAGAGTTCAATATTGAAGATTTAAATAAATCAATTCATAGTCAATCATGTAGCTCAGATATCTCACTTACAGACGAACAAAAATAAATCAGAAAGTTTAACAAGTCGTGTTTTCTCTTAGATCAAGCAACATGTCTCCAAATTAGAACGTGTGTGTGTGTGCTATTGTCACTTTCAAGTTTCATGCAATTTTCATAGATCAAACCATGCTAGTCAATGAAAAGTAAGATTATTGTTGAGCATTTCATAGACCTATTTTCAAACAACTTCTCCACTAATGTAGTCACTCCCTAGACTTGGATCAATAGGTCTTTTGAAGCTTGTAATGTTAGGCCTAGGTGTTGGCTTCACAGAAAAGATAGGATAGCACAAAGAAGAGAGTATAAGCATGTAATGTTAATATTTTTAGCACAAAATTGAGCTTCTCTTCTTTTTCTTCTATAGCCTTGGCCACTTTGGGTCTTATTTAGTCATTTTTCACAAGGCTTTATCTATCTTTTCTTTTCTCATTCATCAATTTTTCAACAATAGCTCATCAAAACATAGCAATTTATGTGCATCTAATGAGAATTACTATACTCCCTTTAGGTAAGGATGAATTCTCTCAATTTAGGCTCATAAAGGTGGATATAATGAGTTGCCAAATAAATTTGTTGAATGTGGGCTAATAGTATGTTAAACATACTCCATTCTTTTTCAATTAGGCTCAAAATGGGACACTAGAGATTGATATATATCATGGGAAGCTTGAAAGACTCAAACGGTCCAAAGATCGCCTAAATCATTTCCATGTCAAGTTCATAACTATAAAATTTCGCCTCAAAGTGTCATCATCAAATAGTTTCTAAGGTACTCTAAGATGCTCAAAATAATTCATCAAGTTCACAAAGACTATTACTACTCCAAATGCAATTCACAAGATCATGACTCAAATGTGCTTAATAAATTCCTCATCTTAGACATGCTACTCAAAACAAGATATTCACAAGCAAGTCTTACAATCATCAAAACTCAAGTTGACATGCATAGTGAGACTAATATAATCATGGAGTAGAGACCACTACTATGATTCATTCTTATCTTACTAAATGAACTCATTTTCAAGAAAATTTTTTGTTGGTGCTAAAGAAACGATCAATTTCCAAAGAAGAAGCATGACACAGTAATGCACTACTCCGCCAAACTTAATTCATGCATTGTCCTCAATGTACTAGGCATGGAAATGAGACAAAGCATTTACCTTTGACGACGACTGATCGCTATTATTTTAAACAGTATTTTGCAGTGTAGCGATTGTGTACCGCAAGTGCACGGTGTCAAGTTTTAGTATAATGATATGAAAAGTACGGATTGTCGAACCCACGAGGACTAGGAAATAATTACCAAACTCCACTAGTTTAACTATATTTAGTCTACGATAACTGGTTGTGATTAATTAACTAAATTGACTAATGAACTCAAGATTAACCCAAAAACACAAGAACGAATATGAATAAAATCAGAAGAAACAATTATCAAGACTTTCGGTTCACCTAAGTAATCCCCCACAATTCACCTATTAGTTAAGAATTGAATTCAAACAATCTAAGGTGACGAGTTTTCCAAATTTATCCAATATACTCTCTCGAGTTATATTAAACCTAATATCAAATTGCAGTAAGTCACTCTCGTGTACTTATTTAACAACACAATATTGTATTAAGATCCGTGAAAACTTCTAGCTTTCGATTACTAGATATCTATAGCTATCACACGTGTATTTGACTTCATCTCTCGATATCAGTCTGAAATCCACGGCGTAAATCACTATATCGAATCACAATTTTATCTCTCGATCTCGATTGTAATTTAAATATCATTCAAAGATGTCCAAACCCTTAAAAGCATGAAGAACAATGATCTAAGCACTTAGATAATAAGAATCAATCAAAAACATTCAATTAAAATCATGGGTTCATACAAAGGATCCCCTAAGTCTTGATAACAAACCTAGCCAACAATCTCCATCAAATAACAATGCATAAACATGTTTTGCAACATTCTAAACATTAAAATCTAATGAAAATATAGAACTAAAGTTAGAAATACGGAAATAACGAGAGGCGTTGACTCCTTGCGTTGCTCCGTCGTCCCGTCTCTTCCGATGCGTCTCTTCTTCAATGGTTATGGTGTATGGATGGTTGGGGATGATTGAGAGTGATGGTGGCTGAGTATGTAGGGTTAATTATGAGCCAAAAAGTCCCAAAAACGTCCATAATAATCCATATTTATGGTAGGAGGAGTTTCACCAAGTTTGGACACCAAAAAACCAAGATGGAAACAAAATCCCGAATTTTTCGAGTATAGGCGATCGATTGCCTCAAATGAGGCGATGGGTCGCCTCTGGCTACTGCCTGGAGGCGATCGATTGCCTCATTTGAGGCGATGGGTCGCCTCCCCTATTTTCTGCAAATTACGATTTTGCCCCTCCTTTTTCAGCTTTGCTCAGTTTGGTCCTTTTTCATCATTTTAAGCCTATTTTCTCAACTTTTATACATTTAGCCCTGGATTCCTGAAATATACAAATATAAACCAAGAAAGGTAATATTTTCCAAGAATCACTACAAAAACGCCCCTAATCTTATATCAAATTAAGTGTAAAAATCACACTTATCAACTCCCCCAAACTTAAACTTGATCGTCTCGAGCAAGAAATAAGATCAAAAAGTCAAGTTCAACATTGAAGATTCAAATGAACCAATTCATAGTCAATCATGTAGCTCATATATCTCACTTACTGACAAACAAAAATAAATCAGAAAGCTTAACAAGTTGTGTTTTCTCCTAGATCAAACAACATGTCTCCGAATCAGAACGTGCGTGTGTGCTATTGTCACTTTCAAGTTCCATGCAAATTTCATAGATTAAATCATGCTAGGTAATGAAAGTTAAGATTATCCTTGAGCACCCTATAGTCCTATTTTCAAACACTTCTCCACTAATGTAGTCATTCCCTAGACTTGGATCAATAGGTCTTTTTAAGCTTGTAGCGTTAGGCCTAGGTGTTTGGCTTCAAAGAAAGGATAGGATAGCACAAAGAAGAGAGTATAAGCATGTAATGTTCATTGTTAGCACAACTTGAGCTTCTCTTCTTTTTCTCTTTTAGCCTTGGCCACTTTGGGTCTTAGTTGGATAATTTTTTATTTTTTTTCTCAAGGCTTTTTCTATTCTTTTCTCATTCATCATCTTTTTTACAATAAGCTCATCAAAATATAGCAATTCATGTGCATCTAATGAGAATCATTATACTCCCTTAGGTGAAGATAAAAAATTCAATTTAGGCTCAATTGAGTGGGTATAATGAGTTTGCCAAAGAATGTTGAATGGGGGCTAATAGTATGTTAAACATACTCCATTCTTTTTCAATTAGGCTCAAATTAGGATACTAGAGATTGATGTGAACATGGTAAGCTTGAAAGGCTCAAACGGTCAAAAGATCGCCTAGATCATCTCCTAATCAAGTTCATGACTATAAAATTTTGCCTCAAAGTGTCATCATCAAATAGTTTCTAAGGTACTCTAAGATGCTCAAAAACAATTCATCAAGTTCACAAAAATTTTCACTACTACAAATGCAATTCACAAGATTATGACTCAAATGTGCTCAAAATATTCCTCATCTTTGACATGCTACTCAAAACAAGATATTCACAAACAAGTCTTACAATCATCAAAACTCAAGTTGACATGCATAGTGAGACTAATATCATCATGGAATAGAGACCACTACTATGATTTATTCTTATCTTACTAATTGAACTCATTTTGAAGAAAATTTTTGTTGGTGCTCTAGAAACGATCAATTTCCAAATAAGAAGCATGACACAGTAATGCACTCCCCCAAACTTAATTCATGCATTGTCCTCAATGTAATAAACATGGAAAGTAAGACAAAGCAGTTACCGTTGACAACGACCGTCAGTGATCGTTGTCCAATTCCTCATCAGCTCGTGGGGTATAGTGTTGGACAGATCACAGCATGCATGGAGTCTCTCACCATAATAAAAAACAAACCAAAATAAACTAAAGCAAAGCAAAGAGATAGGAAAGAGTTCTTGATTTATAGTCCCAAGCTGGACTTTTTACCATTTACGCTCAAGTGCCGCAAGGGCCAGTGGGGGACGATTTTCCATCCTCCATGTGGTAATGTCGTAACCACTTCTCTTTCACAGTGAATAGTCCCCCATGGTCATCTCTCAGTTTGAAGGTGTCGAATGGTAAAACATCGACAACTTTGAATGGTCCAGCCCATGGTGCGTCAGACTCCCATGGAAAAAATCTCATCTTTTTTCTATTCATTAATACCGAGTCTCCTACACCAAATTTACCTCTTCTTTGTTGGCCATTCGATGTGACATCCACCTTCTTCTCACTCTTACCCTGCATCGCATCAACAGATAGTGTATCAATTATATTGACACTAAAACATCGGTGCTCAGTGCGTGTAGTGTTCACAACTTTGAACATATCATAAGTAACTTGATCCCCCCCTACTCGGAGGATCAAATTCCCTTCTTGGACATCTATCAATGCCCTTCCAGTAGCTAGGAATGGTCTTCCTAATATCAATGGCATGTCCGCCTCCTCCTGTATGTCTAGCACCATGAAATCCACAGGAATGGTGAATTTGTCAACCTTGACCGGTACATCCTCCACTATCCCATGCGGGTACTTAATGGACTTGTCTGCCATCTGCAATGAGACATTGATTGCTTTTAACTCTCCTAAGCCCAGCTTCCTATACACAGACAAAGGCATTAAATTAACACTTGACCCCAAATCACATAAAGATTTATTGAAAGATTTAGAATTGATTTTGCAAGGTATAGTGAAACTCCCTGGATCCTTTAACTTTGGAGGTGAATCATTTTGAATGACAGCAGAGCACTCCTCAGTTAAGTTTATCATCTCATGCTCTCCCAGTTTCCGCTTTTTCGATAGAATCTCCTTTAAAAACTTAGCATAATTCGGCATGTGCCGAATAGCATCTATGAAAGGCATCTCAATATGAAGATTCTTAATCAATTCTAAAAATTTAGCAAATTTGGCATCAATCTTTGCTCTCTTATACGCAGCGGGGAATGGGAGTGGGATCTCTACCTTAGTAGGTGTGATGGGTGTAGGGGTCTTAGTAGACTTACCTTTGTCGCGTGTTTGCACCTCTTCTTGCTTGTTGTCTGCCTCACCTCTTAACTCTACGTGCACATCCTTCTTCTCAGCGACCTCCTTTCCACTCCTCAACGTGATAGCATGGACTTGCTCCCTAGGTTTCGTCTCAGTGTCACTAGATAGTGATCCTGGTGCTCGTTCGGCTACGATCTTTGCTAACTGTCCCACTTGGACTTCCAAGTTCTTTATCGATGCCTCATGATTGTTCATCCTTGTGTCAGCCGATGATATGAACTTAGTTAGCAGCTCCTCCATGCTTGGCTTTGGTGCATACCCCGGTGGTGGTTGGGGATAGTTCCTCGGCCCAGTATTGTACGTATTTGGGTAGGGGTAGGTCTGTGGTGGTCGGTTCCCTACGAAATTAACAGCTTCATTAGTAGTAATGAATGGGTTACCAACCTGGCATTCAGTGCTCGGATGTCCTCCATGGCAAAGCTCGCATGTAACAGTTTGGACTTGCATTGCATGCATGCTCAAACTATCGATCTTCTTGTTCAGCGCTTCTAAATGGGCAGCTAGGGCAGTGACTTCACTCACTTGATGCAATCCGACTTGCTTCTTTGGCACGTTCCTCTCGGACTGCCATTGACAGCTATTAGCAGCCATCTCCTCCAACAGTGTATAAGCTTCCTCGGGCGTCTTCCTCATCACAGTTCCTCCTGACGCTGCATCAATCATAGAACGATTATCAGAAAATAAACCGTTATAAAATGTTTGTACCTGCAGCCAGATAGGGAGGCCGTGATGTGGGCATCTCCTCAGTAGATCTTTGAAGCGCTCCCAAGCCTCATATAGTGTCTCTGGATCACATTGGGCAAACGTAGTGATGTCATTGCGCATCTTGGCCGTCTTGGATGGTGGAAAGAATTTTGACAAGAACAACCGTGCCATTCCATCCCACGTGGTAATAGATCCTGCAGGCAACGATTGTAACCAGGATTTAGCTTTATCTTTTAAAGAAAAGGGAAACAAACGTAACCTGATGGCGTCGTCAGTAACGCCATTATGCTTGAATGTATCACAAATCTCCAAGAAGTTGGAGATGTGATCATTTGGATCATCTGTAGCAGCTCCCCCAAACTGGACCGAATGTTGGATCATCTGTATGATAGCAGGCTTGATCTCAAAATTGTTAGCATGTATGGTTGGTCTCGTGATACTCGACAGTGATCCATGGAATGCAGGGTGGGCGTAGTCCATGAGTGATCTTGCAACTGGTGGTGCCGGAATCTCGTCGGTATTAGACATATGTGCTCTTGCTTGCCTTAGCCTCCTTTGACAAGTGCGTTCAATCTCGGGATCAAAGGGCTCAAGTGTAGGGTTGCTACTCCTTAGCATGCACCAAGAGATAGTACCCTGTAACAATAAACCAAAACAAAAAGAAACAGTAGAAGAGAAGAAAAAAAACGAAAATAAAACAAACAAATGACTAAACTACAGTCAACTAATCTCGTTTGATATTATTAAAACTAGTCCCCGGCAACGGCGCCAAAAACTTGATCGCTTTTATTTTAAACAGTATTTTGCAGTGTAGCGATTGTGTACCGCAAGTGCACGGTGTCAAGTTTTAGTATAATGATATGAAAAGTACGGATTGTCGAACCCACGAGGACTAGGAAATAATTACCAAACTCCACTAGTTTAACTATATTTAGTCTACGATAACTGGTTGTGATTAATTAACTAAATTGACTAATGAACTCAAGATTAACCCAAAAACACAAGAACGAATATGAATAAAATCAGAAGAAACAATTATCAAGACTTTCGGTTCACCTAAGTAATCCCCCACAATTCACCTATTAGTTAAGAATTGAATTCAAACAATCTAAGGTGACGAGTTTTCCAAATTTATCCAATATACTCTCTCGAGTTATATTAAACCTAATATCAAATTGCAGTAAGTCACTCTCGTGTACTTATTTAACAACACAATATTGTATTAAGATCCGTGAAAACTTCTAGCTTTCGATTACTAGATATCTATAGCTATCACACGTGTATTTGACTTCATCTCTCGATATCAGTCTGAAATCCACGGCGTAAATCACTATATCGAATCACAATTTTATCTCTCGATCTCGATTGTAATTTAAATATCATTCAAAGATGTCCAAACCCTTAAAAGCATGAAGAACAATGATCTAAGCACTTAGATAATAAGAATCAATCAAAAACATTCAATTAAAATCATGGGTTCATACAAAGGATCCCCTAAGTCTTGATAACAAACCTAGCCAACAATCTCCATCAAATAACAATGCATAAACATGTTTTGCAACATTCTAAACATTAAAATCTAATGAAAATATAGAACTAAAGTTAGAAATACGGAAATAACGAGAGGCGTTGACTCCTTGCGTTGCTCCGTCGTCCCGTCTCTTCCGATGCGTCTCTTCTTCAATGGTTATGGTGTATGGATGGTTGGGGATGATTGAGAGTGATGGTGGCTGAGTATGTAGGGTTAATTATGAGCCAAAAAGTCCCAAAAACGTCCATAATAATCCATATTTATGGTAGGAGGAGTTTCACCAAGTTTGGACACCAAAAAACCAAGATGGAAACAAAATCCCGAATTTTTCGAGTATAGGCGATCGATTGCCTCAAATGAGGCGATGGGTCGCCTCTGGCTACTGCCTGGAGGCGATCGATTGCCTCATTTGAGGCGATGGGTCGCCTCCCCTATTTTCTGCAAATTACGATTTTGCCCCTCCTTTTTCAGCTTTGCTCAGTTTGGTCCTTTTTCATCATTTTAAGCCTATTTTCTCAACTTTTATACATTTAGCCCTGGATTCCTGAAATATACAAATATAAACCAAGAAAGGTAATATTTTCCAAGAATCACTACAAAAACGCCCCTAATCTTATATCAAATTAAGTGTAAAAATCACACTTATCAACGACCGTCAGTGATCGTTGTCCAATTCCTCATCAGCTCATGGGGTATAGTGTTGGACAGATCACAACACGCATGGAGTCTCGCCAGAATAAAAAAAAAAGCAAAAAAAACCAAAAATAAAGCTAAGGGATAAGAAAAAAGTTCTTGATTTATAGTCCCAAGCTGGACTTTTTACCATGTAAGCTCAAGTGCCGCAAAGGCCAGTGGGGGACGATTTTTTGTCCGTCATGTGGTAGCGTTGTAACCAATTTTCTTTCATAGTGAATAGTGCATCATGGTCATCTCTCAGTTTGAAGGTATCGAAGGGTAGAACATCGACAACTTTGAACTGTCCAGCCCATGGTGCGTCAGACTTCCATGGAAATAGTCGCATCTTTTTCCTATTCATTTGAACTTAATCACCTTCACAGAATTTGCTTCCTCTTTGATGGCCCTTCGTTGTGAACTCCAGCTTCTTCTCGCTCTTAACCTGCATCGCATCAATAGACAATGTATCAATTATATTAATACTAAAACATCGGTGCTCAGTGCGTGTAGTGTTCAAAGTTTTGAACATGTCAAAAGTAACTTGACCCCCTACTCGGAGGATCAACTTCCCTTCTTGGACATCAATCAATGCCCTTCCAGTGGCTAGGAACGGTCTCCCTTGAATCAGAGGCATGTATGCATCTTCAGTTATGTCCAACACGATAAAATACACCGGAATGGTGAATTTATCAACCTTGACCGGCACATCCTCCACTATCCAATGAGGATACTTGATGGACTTGTCCGCCATCTGCAATGAAACATTGATTGCCTTGAGTTCTCCTAAGCCCAGCTTCCTGTACACAGACAAAGACATTAAATTGACACTTGACCCCAAATCACATAAAGATTTATTAAAAGATTTAGAATTGATTTTGCAAGGTATAGTGAAACTCCCTGGATTCTTTAACTTTGGAGGTGAATCATTTTGAATGACAGCAGAACACTCATCAGGTAAATTTATCATCTCATACTCTTCCAGTTTTCGCTTTTTTGACAAAATATCATTTTAAAACTTAGCATAATTTGGCATGTGCCGAATAGCATCAATGAAAGGCATCTCAATATGGAGATTTTTTATCAATTATAAAAACTTAACAAACTTAGCATCTATTTTAACTCTCTTATATGCATAGGGAATGGGGGTGGGATATCTATCTTAGCAGGTGTGATGGGTGTAGGGGGTCTTAGTAGACTTACTTTTGTCGCGTTTTTTTTCCCTCTTCTTGCTTGATGTTCGCCTCGCCTTTTAACTCAACTTGTACATCCTTATTCTCAGCGACCTCCTTTCCACCCCTCAACATGATGGCATGGACTTGCTCCCTAGGATATGTCTCAGTGTCACTAGGAAGTGCTCCTTGTGCTCGTCCGGCTACGATCTTTGCTAGCTGTCCCACTTGGACTTCCAAGTTCTTTATCGACGCCTCGTGATTGTTCATCCTTGTTTCAGCTGACGATATGAACTTGGTTAAGATCTCCTCCATGCTTGGCTTTGGTGCATACCTCGGTGGTGGTTTGGGATATTTCCTCGGCACAGTATTGTATGTATTTGGGTAGGGGTAGGTCTGTGGTGGTCTGTTCCCTACAAACATAACAGCTTCATTAGTTGTAACGAAAGGGTTACCTACTTGGCATTCAGTGCTCGGATGTCCTCCTTGGCAAAGCTCGCATGTAACAGTTTGAACTTGCATTGCATGCATGCTCAAACTATCGATCTTCTTATTCATCGCTTCCAACTGGGCAGCTAGGGCAGTGACTTCACTCACTTGATGTACTCTGGCTTGCTTCCTTGGCACGTTCCTGTCGTACTGCCATTGAAAACTATTGTAAGGACCCCCGTGCCCTTAACCCGTTATTAGTGTATTAATCCATACCATTAGTGCATATAATCATACTATCATGGGGAAAAGCCATATGCAAGTACAACACAATATGCCATCCAGAAAATTTCTTGCATTTGATCCACATAATATTCAAATTCCCCAACCAAGATTTACATATATAACATGCACCTTAATAATACACTAACATGCTCTCAGATCATTTAGCAATTCCATATTTAATTGCATGCAAACCATGAATGAACAGAGAAAAGCCGTAGCCCATTTATACATCCCATATACATGTAAAATGTACTCACATAAGAGCACCCCAATGAACAAGCGTGTATCCAATGTATAAAAACACTATACCGAATACCGTTACTGGCACTTCAATCCTGGAAGCACCTCCCAAGCACAACTCGATCTCAACTCTGGATCTATGCACTTATTCACCAGCTCTGGTACCTCGATCCGAGAAGTACCTCCAATCGACAGCCTGAGCTCAACTCCACAGCTGCTGCTACACCTGTATCACCTCCCCCAACAGAGACAGCCCCCACACGGGGTGAGCATACCAATACCACAAATCCAAAATCACAATATTACAATTCATAATTTATAGAATGTAAATGCCATGAATTTAAATGATACTCCCTGGATGATATCATCCTCATCCGGGATCCACTGTATTGTCCATGTTCTCAAAATAATCAAACTCATCAAATTCCCAAAGCCAGTTAATCGCCACATAGATTAACTAATACCATTTCTATTATGCCAGTTCCATAATCAATATGGTAAAATCATTATATATAAAAGACCGTAGATATCACATATATCTAACCAATGAATCCATGTTCCTGTTTCATTGCTCGCTCCACAATAGCGGCAGTTCAACCCCCACGCACGCTAACAATAGCGGTGTCATAACCGATGGTTTCTCAACGGCGATAACATCTCAATCGTTGCTCGCTCAAAGCGGCACCATCTAATTCCCAACGTATTTCCATTTATCACAATTACCAAATACTATACATTTCACTGTCCATTTATTACAAGTACCATATACCATGCATTTCAACATTCTTCATTGCAATTTCCACATACCATGCAATTCACAGTTTATTATAACAGGCTATGCTCGTATGTTATACGTACCTTATAATTCCGTAGTCTAAATCAAACCTTGCCTTAGTCTCGTGACCCGATTAATTATGTTCTAACACAAGAAAATAACTCACAATTATTTATGAGCACACAACACATACCCAAGCATGAATCAAATCCCAAATACATCATCAATGTACCCATACAATCTCCTAAAAATTTAAGGAGAATTGTTTTTTTGAAAAGTTACTGTTCATCCCTACCGATCGATCGGTAACTTCTACCGATCGATCGGTAGAACCCAGATTTCTCATTTTTGGCTACGGCATTCGACCGATCGATCGGTAACTCCTACCGATCGATCGGTAGAACCCTGAAACTCGAAAATCACCATTTTAACACCTCAAAACCTTCCCCAAACTCATACCAACAATTACCAACAACCACAACACTTCATAAACTCCATTAAAACCCATAAAAAACACTAAAAACATAACTTTGGATTTTTACCAAAAATCCCCAATTTCCAAACCCAACATAATTCCTAACCAAAATCCACCATACTACTATCAAATCGAAGATAAGGACGAGGAAAAGATTAATACCTGATTATCTTCGAGAAATCCGGCTCCGAGATCGAGTCTTGTTCGATTCTTCCATGGGAGAAAAGAAGGGTTTGAGGGGAAGAGAAGGCGTGTGGGAGAGAGAGAGGAGAGAGGGGAGGGTTTTCGTATAATGACGAAATACCGAGTCCACTTGGTATATATAGCTCCAAAGCTCCAAAATACCGACTTCTCCACAAATACATCATGATTGATTAAATATCATCTGTTTTCAAAAATCATCTCTCTAACCTCAATTCCCATTAACAACCACAGTACAAAGTACTCCGGACCCCAGATTCCACCAAACCAAATTCCAAGGTTATCACCACGATGAGAATACAATCTCATCCTTTAGATCCAATGACTCCAAAAACAGGATTTAAAATCCCCAGGAGTCCCAAAACCGCAATTAATACACAATTGCCACAATTAAAATCCATTAAGGATTATTACCACACCGGGATTAACACCATTAATCCCCGGGCATCACAACTATTAGCAGCCATTTCTTCCAACAACGTATAAGCTTCCTCAGGCGTCTTCCTCATCATAGTTCCTCCTGACGCTGCATCAATCATAGAACGATTATCAGAAAATAAACTGTTAAAAACGTTTGTACCTACAGCCAGATAGGGAGGCCATGATGTGGGCATCTCCGCAGTAGATCTTTGAAGCGCTCCCAAGCTGCGTACATTGTCTCTGGATCATATTGGGCAAAAGTAGTGATGTCATTGCGCATCTTGGCCGTCTTGGATGGTGGAAAGAATTTTGACAAGAACAACTACGCCATTCCATCACACGTGGTAATAGACCCTGCAGGCAACGATTGTAACCAGGATTTAGCTTTATCTTTTAAAGAAAAAGGGAAACAAACGTAACCTGATGGCGTCGTCAGTAACACCATTATGGTTGAATGTATCACAAATCTCCAAAAAGTTGGAGATGTGGGCATTTGGATCGTCAGTAGCTGCTCCCCCAAACTGGACCGAATGTTGGATCCTATGTATGATAGCAGTCTTGATCTCAAAATTGTTAGCCTGTATGGTTGGTCTCGTGATACTCGACAATGATCCATGGAATGCAGGGTGGGTGTAGTCCATGAGTGATCTTGCAACTGGTGGTACCGGAATCTCCTCGGTATTAGCCGTTTGTGCTCTTGCTTGCCTTAGCCTCCTTTGACAAGTGCGTTCAATCTCGGGATCAAAGGGCTCAAGTGTAGCGTTGCTACTCCTTAGCATGCACCAAGAGATAACAACCTGTAACAATCAATCAAAAAGAACACAAACAGTAGAAGAGTAGAGAGAATGGAAAAAAATCAAAAAATAAGAAAATGAATGACTAAACTACAATCAACTAATCTCGTTTGAAATTATTAAAACTAGTCCCCGGCAACGGCGCCAAAAACTTGATCGCTATTATTTTAAATAGTAATTTTTAGTCTAGCGATTATGTACCGCAAGTGCACGGTGTCAAGTTTTAGTATAATGATATGAAAAGTATGAATTGTCGATCCCACGAGGACTAGGAAATAATTACCAAACTACACTAGTTTAACTATATTTTGCCTACGATAACTAGTTATGATTAATTAACTAAATTGACTAATTAACTCAATAATCACAACAAACAGTGATGAACAAGAATAAGAATCAAAAGAAAAAAGTATCAAGACTTTTGATTCACCCATGCAATCCCCCACAGTTCGCCTATAGTTAAGAATTAAATTTAAACGTTCTAAGGTGACGAGTTTTCTTAATGCACTTGTTATACCTTGTTCCGGTTACAACAAGTCTAATACTAAGATGCAACAAGACAATGACCATGCACTTATTTAACACTCAATATTGTAAGTTGATCTATGAAAACTTCTAGCTTTCGATTACTAGATATCTATAGCTATCACACGTGTATTTGACTTCATCTCTCGATATCAGGCTGAAATCCACTGTTTAATTTACTATATTGTATCACAATCTCATATGGTCAATTCAATTGCAATAAATAATCAATCAAGGATATTAATCCATTGAAAGCATGAACACAACAAATTAAACTCAAAGAATTTGTAAGAATCAATCAAAACTTAATTAAAATTGTGGGTTCAAAACATGGGATCCCCTAAGTCTTGACAACAAACTAAGCCTAGAAACATATTCAAAATAAAATGCAAAATCGTGTTTTTCAACATGAAAGGCATAAAGAAATCAAATAGAATCAAACAAAGTTTAGAAATACGGAACTAACGAGAGGCTTTGACTCCCTGCGTTGCTCCGTTGTCCCGTCTCTTCCGATGTGTCTTCTCTTCAATAGTTATGGTGTATGGATGTTTGGGGATGAAGGAGAGTGATGGTGGCTGAGTTTGTAGGGTAAATTATGAGCTAAGAGTCCCTCAATTTTGTCTGAAATCTTCTATATATTGAGTTGGAAGAGTCTTCAATTCTTTGGACACAAAATAGCTTTGATAAGGAACAAAATCTCGATTTTTTTGGGTTTGGAGATCGATCTCCGTCAGTTGCCGATCGATCGCCAAAACATTCTATTTTTATTTTTCAAAATTTCCGACGCGCCGATCAATAGCTGGTTGTTGCCGATCGATCGCGAATGTGCACTGTTTGGTGGCGATCGATCGCTGCAATGATTTTCAACATTTTGCACTTTCGTCCCTCATTTTCCGTGTATTCTCGGTTTGGTCATTTTTAATAATTTTAAGCTTATTTCCTCCGCATTTATGCATTTGAACCTAGATTCCTGAAATATATAAATATATACCAAAAAGAGTAATATTTTCCAGGAATTACTACAAAAACGCCCTTAATCTTATTTCAAATTAAGTGTAAAAATCACACTTATCAACCAGCTCAATCAGCATCATAATACGCAGTGAGAGAGAGATCTTTAGATCGACGCAAAAGTAAACCATGAGTCAAGGTTCCCTTAAGATAGCGGAAGAAACGCTTGACAGTTGCCCATTGACCAGCTTAAGATTTGCCATGGAATTAGCCAAACGATTCACCGTAAAAGAATATCAGGTCTGGTGATAGTTGTCAATGGTAGCATATATGGAATATATCATACGACAAATCTTCGCCACAATTTGTATATGCATGTAATTGTCTTTCCTAAAATAATTAATTCACTTGCCTTAGATAGTAGTATAGAGATAATTGTAAATCCGTAAAATCAAGGAGATTTATATATTGTATCCTCTATTTAATCAAACGATGGAATACAGGAAAGGTATTCAGCCAAACCTTGTGTTATTGTCATTGTATCACAGCCAAAATCTGACATATCACTGGATCTTTGAGTTTTTTTTTTCAGAATTAGAGCCTTTCCAGTTTTGGGTTTCGGTGTCCCGTGGTGGCTGTCAAACCTTGACGGCACCACGTGCGATTGACAGGCTCTGTTTAAGGTCACTTTTGCTGCCGTCCTTGGTTCACAATCTCCGGTTAGATTTTGAGGGAGCCGCTCGGTAGGGGTCCACTTTGGTAAAGTGCTTGCAGCTTGCTAGGGACGACATTGCTTTCTTGTTTTCCGTCATTTCTTTCTGGGTTCACTATTGAATTTTTGATCGTCTTCTTCACCAATCGCCATCGTTCACTTTGGGTTTGGCTGAAATTTTTTACTTGATTTGCTGTCCACGTTGATTTCATTTTTTTGATCTTTTTGGGCTTATTGTTGGGGCTATCATCCACAGTTAGTGGGTTTTCTTGTTGGGCAATTAGTATTATCAGCATAGTTTCTAAGTGACCTTCTTGTTGGTCTTTATTACCAATTAAAGTTTGTGACTTTCTTTATTCTCTAAACATGTCTACCGAGGCTTTTGCTATTAAATTTACTGGCAAAAATTATGCTACTTGAGAATTTAAATTCAGAATGTTTTTAAAAGGTAAGGAACTTTGGGGGCACATTGACAGGTCCTCTTCCATTCCTAAAGATGCTAAGGAACTAAGTCAGTGGGAGAGGAAGGATGCTCGAATTATCTCGTGGCTTTTGGGTTCTATTGAGGCTCATATGGTGAATAATTTGCGTTCTTTCAGTACCTGTAAGGACCCCGTGCCCTTAACCCGATCGTTAGTGTATTATCACAATTAATTGTGCATGCTTTCATAACATTAGGGGAACTCCATAAATACCATCTATAAAATTTCGACATTAATCCACTTAATGTTCAATTCCCAAATACCACACCACTAGCATGGACATACATCTCATAGTACACTAACATGTTCTCAATTCATCATGCAATACTCCATAACTAATTGCATGCAAGCATAAATGAAAAGAGAACTCAATCAACCTTTATACAACCCATATACACATCAAAATGCTCACAGGCGAGCATTGAATAAATGAATTAATGTATAAAGCGTACTACTCAATACCAGCATTGGTACCTCATGCCCTTAACCCGATATTAGTGTATTAACCCATGTGTTATTGCATACAATCATGTAATCAGGGGGAAAACCACATGCAACCATAGGATAATATACCATCAATAAAATTCCTTACATTAAACCATTTAATGTTCAAATCCTCCATACCATTCAACCCTTAAGTATGCATCTTATAATACACTAACCTATTCTCAATTCATTTAGCAATCCCTTAATTAATTGCATGCAACACATGAATGAAAAGAGAAAGGCCCTTGCCTTTTTATACAAACCATATACACATATAGTAGGGCTCACATGCCAGCATCAATGAGTGTATGTGTATCTAATGTATAAAATACCGTACTCAATACCGGGACTGGTACCTCGATCCTGGAAGTACCTCCAATCCATAACTTGACATCTATGCCGGAGCTACCGTTGTACCTGTTCAACCTGCCCCAACAGAGACAACCCTCACACGGGGTGAGCATACCAATACCACCATTCCAATAATCACAATACATAATTGGCAGAATATAAAACAGTAATGTAAAAGATAATCCCTGTATAGTATCGTTACCACATGGAATCCCCCGTGCTGTTCCTGTTTTCAAAATAACCGAAACCATCAAATTCCCAAAAGTAGTTAATCATTTCATTGATTAACTAAATCCGTTCCCTAATTGCCAATTCCATAATTAATGAAATCCAATCATTTATAATGTTTATAGATATCACACGCATCTAAACAATGGTTCAACAACCCCATTTCATCGCTTGCTCAATAGCAGCAACATTCATAACTGATGTTCGCTCCATAGCGACAACATCTCAAACGTTTGCTCGCTCCATGGCGGCACCATATAGTTCACAACACATATCCAATTATTGTAATTATAATATACCATGCGTTCAACAGTTGTAATAAGATATATGGTTATGCTCGTACGTTACACGTACCTTATAATCCCGTAGTTCGAATCCAACATTGCCTTAGTCCCGTGACCCGATGAATTATGTGCTAACACGTAAAATAATTCACAATTAACTGACGAAGGTAGCTCACTCCATTCCCTACAGTATGACGTACACATACTTGAGGATGGCTCAGCTGTATGTCCGGGATACCGTGAGACTACACGGGATTCTGGTGTCTATTGTATCTGACAAAGATCCGCGGTTTACATCTCATTTTTGGGGAGGTCTATAGTCAGCTTTGGGTACTGAGGTGAGGTTGAGCACAACATATCATCCACAGATGGACGGTCAGACCGAGCGTACTATACAGACGCTCGAGGACATGCTACAGGCTTGTGTATTAGAGTTTGACGCTTCGTGGCAAGAGTCGTTGGCCATGGTAGAGTTCTCTTATAACAATAGCTATCAGGCGAGTATTCAGATGGCTCCGTTTGAGGCTCTGTATGGTCGGCATTGCAGGTCGCCATTATACTGTGATGATTTGATCAGTAAAGCAGTGGAAGGACCTGAACTGATTCGGGAGATGGAGGATAAAATAAAGGTTATCTGACAGAAAATGAGGGCAGCCCAGGACAGGCAGACAACCTATGCAAATAGACGATGGAGACCATTGGAATTCCAATTGGGAGACAAGGTCTTTTTAAAGATCTCACCTTTCAGAGGTGTGGTGCGGTTTGGTATGCGCAGGAAATTGTCTCCGAGGTATGTGGGACCGTTTGAGATCTTACAGCGCATCGGTATTTTGGCTTACCGCTTGGCTTTACCACCGTCATTGTCTGGTATTCATGACGTGTTTCATGTATCTATGTTGCGGAAGTATGAGCCGGATCCGTCACATGTGTTGCAGCCTTCTGAGGTACAGTTAGATTCTGATGTGTCTTATGTGGAACGACCAGTCATGATTCTGGATAGAGCTGACCGCAGACTTCGGAACAAGGTGATACCGATGGTCAAGGTTCAGTGGATCGCATGGGTGTCGAGGAGGCCATGTTGGAGACGAAGCGGCATATGGTGCAGCACTACCCGGAACTATTTTTTGGTATGTGAATTATGTTTAGTTTTGGATTGGTAAGTGCATGGGATTTCGAGGGCGAAATCATATAAGTAGGGGAGTATTGTGATATACCCGAAATAATTATATGCATTTGGGCATTAATTATGTTTATGTGATTATTTATGGTATTAATTAACTTAATGTGTGAATTAATTAATATGGGAAATGCTTAGTCACATCTGGACGTGACCTGGTAATGCATTTCGGGGTGCTTGTTATGCATGTTGGAAATTGGGTGTTAACATGGTTTAGTTGTGATGGTTAATGATTATTTGGTAAAGCATGTATTTAATTGAGGTTTTGGTGCATTTCTGGAAAATGCTTTTTAAAATATCATGTTGTGATATTTTATACATCATGCTAATTATTGGGGTACATGTTTTAATTAACCCCCCACTTATACCCCACTACCCCACACTCCCATCACTCTTTACCAATCAATTTCACTCTCCCAACCCTATCCCCAAACCCATTCACATTTTTGGTGCAAAGGAGGAGAGGAAATCTTTGCAAAAGCTTCATTTGTGAGATTCTTAGTAGGATTTGGTGCCCAAAAGGGGTATGGATCCTTCCTAGTTGTTCTTATGAAGTTTGGTTTTAATTTGAGTTTGTATTTTGGGTTTTGAAATGGGTTTGTGTTGTATTTTGTTGGGTATTGGATTTTTGGTGATATTAAGGTGTATATTGAAGGTTTATGGTGTTTTTATGTTGTTGGTTTAATGGTATTTGTGTTGGTGTGGATTGGGGAAGAAAAATGGGGTAAAAATGGTGGTTTTTTTTGGGTTACAGGTAGCAGCGATCGATCTTCCATTTTTAGCGATCGATCACGCGCATGCAGTGCGCGGCAGAAGCACTTGGTGATCGATCGCCATGTTTGGGCGATCGATCGGTGTGCATCGCGATCGATCGCCGAGGGCATGAAATTGTTGGCTCGGGCAGTGTGATCTCGCGATCGATCGGGGCTATGTGTTGATCGATCGCGAGTCACCAAAAATTGATGTTTTGGTTATTTTTGTGGGATTTTTGCTATTGGACTATTATTGGTTTGTGTGAATGTGTAGAACCATCCCAGGTGGCAACACAGCCAAGGAGATGAAGTCCTTCGACATCTCCATTTTGGAACTAAGGTACGTAGTGAGATGTACGGGCATCGGACGGTAAAACATATTTTTACGCATTGAATTGGTTATGCATTATGGTTGCATACATGGATTTAATTATGCATTATGGTTGCATACATGGTCTTGGTTATGCATCATGGTTGCATACATGGGTTGTATTTGCATTATGGTTGTATGTGTATACTGGATGCATTGGTGCATGTGATTGTGAGTCGAGGTTATATTCCAGTGATGAAGAATACTTGCCGCCTTCACGTCGAAGCGATGATAGAATACTTGCCGCTGTCATATTATAGCGATGAAGAATATTTGCCGCAAATATGTCTAAGCGAAGGATAATTCCGCTGTCATATTACTATTGTGAGGGGATATTATGCCGCTAATATGTCGAAGCGAGGGGTATTAATGCCGCTGTCATGTAAACGCGAGGGGTATTATGTCACTGATATAATAAGACTGGAAATGGCCATTGGTATACATAGAATGAATGCATGTCATGACATACATTATTGGTATTATAATCTATTGATTATGATTGTGTTACATGGACAACCAAATGGAGCATTTAAATGTATTAAATACAGGAAGTGATTCGTATTTACGGTTTACGCATTTCTAAATTACAATCATATTATTGTGAATATGGTTTGTTACATGCTCATGGTTTTGGGGTTGTTCTTGTAGGTATTTTTGGGCGGAAGGGCTAAGGCGGGTTGATGCGGTGAGCTTGTGAGGAGTGCTTTTGGTATAGCAGGCATAAATCTTTTGTATAGTCTCTACTCTACGAGTAGTGTAAAGCTATAGGATCAACATTCAATTGGTTGGAATGTAATTAATCCTTTTTGGAATTTTATTTTGGCACTGTAATCATAACATCTCAAGGCATCAACACAAACTTTATACTCTGTTAGATGTATGTTAGCTCTATTTACGCATTTAATCCGCACTTAAGGAACTAGGGTCCTTACACTCTGTGATGCCCCGAAATTGATTATATGCAATTTTGGCTTTAATAATGGTTTAATGACGATTTATGTTGGTAATTGATTTATGTGATGGCTAACGAAATGTTGACATGATTTAATTATATTGATTGTCAATTATGAGGAAAGCATGAGTTAGTAGAAGTTTAATGCACTTATTTGTAAATGCTATTAAAATACCATGTTGGAGTATTTTAGGCATCATGTTAATTAATGGGTACAAGTTTAATTAAAAAACCCCCACTATACCTTTTTCCTTTTTACTTTACCAATCACTTTTAAAAATCCCTAAAATCTCTTCCCAACTCAAAACCCTTCCCATTTTCGAAATCCACCAAGGAAGGAGAATGAAAGCTTCACAAAACCTTTGTTTGTGTGATCTTTGTTAAGATTTGGAGCCTACAAGAGGTATGGGACCCTTCCTAAAGTTTTTATGATGTTTGGTGTTGAAATGGGTTAGTTTTTGATGTTTTATGTGGGTTTGTTTTGGGTATATGTTGTTTATGGTTGGGGTATGATTTTTGAAGTGTTTTATGTGGGTTTTAGTGGGTTATGATGATATTGATGTTGTAGGGAAGTTTGGATTTGTAAGGCATGAAGAGGAGCTTGAAAAATGCTCATAAATGGCGATTTTTCGTGGTTCAGGACTCGGCGATCGATCGCCCGTTTTTGGCGATCGATCGCGAGCCTCCAGTACGCGCCAGTAGCATTTGGCGATCGATCGCCACTTTTGGCGATCGATCGGCGATCTGGTGATCGATCGCGCCAAAAGTGGCGATCGATCGCCGAAGACCCAGAATTTCAGCAACAGGCAGTGTGATCTCGCGATCGATCGGGACAACCCAGCGATCGATCGCGAGACACATAATTATGTGTTTTTGATGCTTTTGTGGGATTTTTGGATATGGAACTATAATTAGCTTCTAATATCGATTTGTATGGTTATGTAGAACCATCCCAGGTACCCACAACATCAAGGAGATAAAGTTCTTCAACTCCTCCACTTTTGGAATTAAGGTACGTAAGAAACGTACGGGCATCGGACGGTAATCCATACTTCTATACTATGATTATGCAATGATTATATAAGTCCATATGATGTTTATGATGATGATTATGATAAGTAAGTTTATGATGATGATGTTTATGATGAGTGATGAGTATGATAAGTAAGTTTATGATGATGATGTTTATGATGAGTGATGAGTATGATAAGTAAGTTTATGATGATGATGTTTGTGATGAGTGAAGAGGATATGATGTCCATGAGGACGATTATGATAAGTAACGATGATGTTTATATGATGTTTAAATCATGATACGATGTTATGATATGGTAAGATGCCATACGATGTTATGATTGGGTAAGACGCCCACATGGCAAGATGCCATACGATGTTTATGATATGGTAAGATGCCATGCAATAGGGTAAGACGCCCATATGTATGAATGTGAATCAGGGTCAACAAGAAAAAGTTAACGAATAACTAGCAAGTTTACTTAACTAAGATTTCATTCATTTACTGTTATGTTTCTTTTATGATGATCAAGTAAAGATGTGCATGCTCACGATGTGTTGTCCCTGTAGGTACACTTTTGGACAGAAGGCTCAGGGTCAGGTTGAGACAGTGAGCTATGAGGAGCATGAAAGAAATTAGGATACATGATTTTTGGATAGTCTCTACTCTAGGAGTAGTATAATTCTATCGCTTTAACATTCATTTTGAGAATGTAATTGATTAAGTTTTGAAATTTCATTTTTTTGGCCTGTAATCTTAATAGCTCAAACTACAACCTGAACCATGAGACGTTATTAATGCGCGTTTAGTCCATAATATGTATTAAAGATGATGTTAAGGTAGGAAGACCCTACATTAGTGGTATCAGAGCAGTGGTTAGATAACCCGGGAATGAGTGAAGGGTAGCCTTAGCAATAAGTTAGCTTGGTGCTTACTTTTAAACATGTTTTGTGCATAAGTTGCATATGAAGTATATGATGTTGTGCTAACATGTTTTGTATATCTAACGAGGTATTATATGAAATGCTTTTGGGTATTGTTGTTAACCCTTGTCTTGCAGTATGGCAGCAAACGTGGAAGTGGGTGACGCTGTGAGTGTCAACGCAAGTGCCGGACGTACGAATCCCCTACCCCCGCCAGCCTTTGGCGAAGAACCGTCTGAACAGCAATTGCTGCCTGGGGAACTGAGCTTGACTCAATTTCTTGCATACCGACCCCCGACCTTTGAAGGAACTGAAACAGGGGAACAAGCTGAAGAGTGGTTAGAGAGAATAGAGCAAATCTTCGTGGCAGCTCCTTGTGCTAAGACAGCCTGGATAAGACTAGCAGAGTTCCAATTGGCCAAGAATGCGCTGATGTGGTGGAAGACCACAGTGGTAGAGCAAGAGGCTCAAGGTTATGAAGTAAATTGGAAGATGTTTCGAACTCGGTTTCTAAACCGCTATTTTTCGACTGCCGCACGACAGGCCAAGGAAGACGAATTCACTCACCTCAAGCAAGGTAACATGTCAGTGTCAGACTATGCTCTTCAATATTGTTCTTTGCTCAGATATGTGCCTCATATCGCCACAAGTACGCAAACAAAAATGAGGAATTTCATGAAGGGCTTGAGGCTGGAACTGTATGATAGGGTGATCACTTATGGCCCTACTTGCTTTGATGATGCACTTTCACAAACCGAGCTAGCCGAACTAGGAGTTGGTGCATACCCTGATACCGTACCACCTCCGGCACCCCCTCAGAAATCCACTCCTGATAATTTGAAGCCAAGAGGTGATCAGTTCAAGCCAAGAGGAAACACATCGGCGTCAAGGTTCAGTGGTAAGAGGCCCGACAATCGTTGGAAAGGAAACCGCAGGGATGACGCCCAGTCAGGAAGAGGACAGCCTCAGGGAGGCAGATTTGGGAAGGTCATGTGCTCTACTTGTGGGCAACCACATCTGACAAAAGACTGCGTAGGATGCTATGTTTGTGGCAACAAGGGCCACTTTGCTCGGCAATGTCCCAACCGAGAAGGACAACCGAACTCTGCGGGGAGGCTTGCAGAAAGAGCAGTACAGCACAGGCCGCAGTTTGTACCGAGGCAGTATGGAGGTCAGCCTATGGGGCCACCGCAGCAGCAGCTCCGGAGGAGGTTATAGCGGGTATGTGTCTTTTATTTACGCACCCTGCTTTTATATTGATCGACACAGGTGCATCACACTCTTTCTTATCGACAAGTTTTGTGGAAAAGCACCACATATGCACTTCTCCGTCGCCCACGCCTCTTATAGTCTCGACCCCCGCTGGAAGAAGTATGATTACTGATCAGATTGTCTATGGCGGCCTCATTTATTTTGAGGATAACGAGCTAAGGACAGTTTTGATTGTTCTGGGGATGTCAGACTTTGACTGCATTGTAGGCATTGATGTTCTGAACAGGTATCAGGCAGTTGTGAACTGCAGGCAGAGGACTGTCCGATTCAGATCTGATATGGGAGTCCAGTGGACATTCTTTGGGGATGGTTCTCGTTCTAAGACCCCGTTGATATCTGCTGTCAAGATGGCGCAGTTGTTGGACCGAGGCCATACATGATATCTCATATATGCCGTTGATGTTACGGAAAAGAAAGAAGAATTAAAGGTTGAGGATGTGCCTGTAGTGGCGGAATTTCCTGATGTTTTTCCGGAAGAGATTCCCGGATTCCCACCGACGAGAGAGGTCGAGTTTGGGATTGAGTTATTACCGGGGACGTCTGCCATTTCTCGTGCCCCTTATAGGATGGCACCAGCTGAGCTAAGGGAATTAAAGATTCAGTTGCAAGAGCTCCTTGATAAGGGCTATATACGCCCTAGCGTATCGCCCTGGGGTGCACCAGTTTTATTTGTTAAGAAGAAAGATGGTTCGATGCGTCTGTGCATCGATTACAGACAACTGAACAAAGCTACAGTGAAGAACAAGTATCCACTCCCGAGGATCGATGATTTGTTCGACCAGTTGCAGGGTACGAGGCTCTACAGTAAGATCGATCTGAGGTCATGGTACCATCAGATTCGAGTAAGAGAATAAGATGTCCAGAAGACAGACTTCAGGACTAGGTATGGGCACTATGAATTCCTAGTCATGCCTTTTGGGGTGACGAATGCCCCAGCTGTTTTCATGAGTTTGATGAACAGGGTATTCCAGCCATATTTGGATCAATTCGTCATAGTTTTCATTGACGATATACTCAATTACTCCCGGACCAAAGAAGATCATGTAAGGCACTTGAGGACAGTACTTCAGATCCTTAGGGATCATCAGTTGTATGCAAAGCTCAGCAAGTGCGAGTTCTGGCTGAGCAGTGTAGTGTTCTTGGGTCATGTTATATCTAGCAGCGGGATATCTGTGGATCCCAGGAAGATTGAAGCTGTGATGGAGTGGGCTGCACCCACTTCTGTACCCGAGATATGGAGTTTCCTTGGCTTAGCAGGTTATTACCGACGTTTTGTCGAGGGATTTTCTAAGATCGCTAAGCCGCTGACACAGCTGACTCAGAAAGGAGTCCCATTCTTTTGGTCCAAAGCTTGCGAGGAAAGCTTCCAAGAATTGAAACGTCGTTTGACGACAGCGCCAGTGTTGGTGATTCCTTCTGAGAATAAGAAGTTTGCCTTGTACACGGATGCATCATTGCAAGGTTTGGGCTGTGTGTTGATGCAAGATAAGCACGTGGTGGCTTATGCTTCAAGGCAGTTGAAGCCTCATGAGACCAGATACCCAGTCCATGATCTGGAAATGGCTGCCATCATTTTCGCCTTGAAGATTTGGCGTCATTATCTTTATGGTACGACGTTTACCATCTATACGGACCATAAGAGCCTGAAGTTCCTATTCACTCAGGCTGAACTGAATATGCGTCAAAGAAGATGGATGGATTTGCTCAAGGATTATGACTGTGAGATTGAGTACCATCCTGGTAAAGCAAATTTGATAGCAGACGCCTTAAGTCGGAAGGTGAAGAGTACTGCTGAGGACGCTATGTGTTTATCAGCTATGATGACTTCTTATTGCCATCTGGGCTATGATTTTGATGTGGACATGTCGCTGGTGCGAGTGTCGACCTTGTTGGCTGAGCCAGACATATTTGAGGCTCTCAGGAAAGCCCAGAGGTCGGATGATGAGGTTCAAAGATGGTCATCTATAGTACTTCAAGGACGGCCATCAAAGTTCAGAGTGGCAGAAGATGATTCCTTGAGATTGGGCAACCGTGGGTAGTCCCAAATACACCAGAGTTGCGTAGAGGAATATTGGAGCGAGCCCACAGTAGTCGATTCAGTATCCACCCAGGAGGAAGGAAGATGTACAAGGACCTATGCGGTCAATTCAGGTGAAGACGCATGAAGCGTGATGTGATCACTTTTGTTAAAAGATGTTTGATCTGCCAGCAGGTAAAGGCAGAAAGGCAGAGGCCTGGGGGCGAGCTGAAGAGCTTGGAAGTACCTAAGTGGAAGTGAGAACATATATCTATGGATTTCGTGACCCACTTGCCAAGAACGGCCTCTGGATTTGATGCGATCTGGGTGATCGTGGATAGGCTGACGAAGGTATCTCATTTCATCCCTTACAGTATGACTTTCACGTATCTAAAGATGGCCCAATTATATGTACGGGATGTAGTGAGGTTGCATGGGGTTCCAGTCTCGATCGTGTCTGACAGAGACCCAAGGTTTACTTCTCATTTCTGGGAGGGTCTCCAGACAGCTTTGGGCACCGAGGTGAGACTGAGTACAGCTTATCACCCTCAGACAGACGGCCAAACGGAGCGTACTATACAGACGCTCGAAGATATGCTGAGGGCATGTGTTTTGGAGTTTGATACTCCGTGGCAAGATTCTATACCACTGGTAGAGTTCTCCTATAATAACAGCTATCAGGCGAGCATTCAAATGGCCCCTTTTGAAGCTCTTTATGGACGACACTGTAGGTCACCGCTGTATTGGGAGGACTTGACTAGTAAGACGGTCGGAGGACCGGATATGATTAAGGATATGGAAGACAAGATTAAGTTGATACGCCAAAAGATGAAGGCGTCCCAGGATAGGCAAGTAGCCTATGCCAATAAGCGACGGCGACCGCTAGAATTCCAAGTAGGAGACAAGGTCTTCTTGAGAATCTCACCCTTCAGGGGTGTAGTTCGTTTTGGTATGCGGGGGAAGTTATCCCCGAGGTATGTTGGGCCATATGAAGTATTGCAGCGTATCTGTACTTTGGCCTACCGTTTGGCTCTACCGCCGTCTCTATCTGGTATTCATGATGTCTTTCACGTCTCTATGTTACGGAAGTATGAGCCAGATCTGTCTCATGTATTACAGCCTACTGAAGTCCAGTTGGACTCAGATGTATCCTACGTTGAACGACCGGTCAGAATTCTGGATCAAGAGGATCGCAAACTACGAAGTAAAGTTATACCGATGGTCAAAGTTCAGTGGGATCGTCGGGGTGTCGAGGAGGCTACGTGGGAGACGGAACTACATATGGTGCAGCACTACCCGGAACTATTTTCTGGTATGATTTATATTTAGTTCTTTATGGGTAAGTGCATGCGATTTCGAGGACGAAATCTTATAAGTAGGGGAGTAATGTGATGCCCCGAAATTGATTATATGCAATTTTGGCTTTAATGATGGTTTTATGACGATTTATGTTGGTAATTGATTTATGTGATGGCTAACGAAATGTTGAAATGATTTAATTATATTGATTGTCAATTATGAGGAAAGCATGAGTTAGTAGAAGTTTAATGCACTTATTTGTAAATGCTATTAAAATACCATGTTGGAGTATTTTAGGCATCATGTTAATTAATGGGTACAAGTTTAATTAAAATACCCCACTATACCTTTTTCCTTTTTACTTTACCAATCACTTTTAAAAATCCCCAAAATCTCTTCCCAACTCAAAACCCTTCCCATTTTCGAAATCCACCAAGGAAGGAGAAGGAAAGCTTCACAAAACCTTTGTTTGTGTGATCTTTGTTAAGATTTGGAGCCTACAAGAGGTATGAGACCCTTCCTAAAGTTTTTATGATGTTTGGTGTTGAAATGGGTTAGTTTTTGATGTTTTATGTGGGTTTGTTTTGGGTATATGTTGTTTATGGTTGGGGTATGATTTTTGAAGTATTTTATGTGGGTTTTAGTGGGTTATGATGATATTGATGTTGTAGGGAAGTTTGGATTTGTAAGGCATGAAGAGGAGCTTGAAAAATTCTCATAAATGGCGATTTTTCGTGGTTCAGGACTCGGCGATCGATCGCCCGTTTTTGGCTATCGATCGCGAGCCTCGAGTACGCGCCAGTAGCATTTGGCGATCGATCGCCACTTTTGGGCGATCGATCGGCGAGCTGGCGATCGATCGCGCCAAAAGTGGCGATCGATCGCCGAAGACCCAGAATTTCAGCAACAGGCAGTGTGATCTCGCGATCGATCGGGACAACCCAACGATCGATCGCGAGACACATAATTATGTGTTTTTGATGCTTTTGTGGGATTTTTGGATATGGAACTATAATTAGCTTCTAATATCGATTTGTATGGTTATGTAGAACCATCCCTGGTACCCACAACATCAAGGAGATAAAGTTCTCCAACTCCTCCACTTTTGGAATTAAGGTACGTAAGAAACGTACGGGCATCGGACGGTAATCCATACTTCTATACTATGATTATGCAATGATTATATAAGTCCATATGATGTTTATGATGATGATTATGATAAGTAAGTTTATGATGATGATGTTTATGATGAGTGATGAGTATGATAAGTAAGTTTATGATGATGATGTTTATGATGAGTGATGAGTATGATAAGTAAGTTTATGATGATGATGTTTATGATGAGTGAAGAGGATATGATGTCCATGAGGACGATAATGATAAGTAACGATGATGTTTATATGATGTTTAAATCATGATACGATGTTATGATATGGTAAGATGCCATACGATGTTATGATTGGGTAAGACGCCCACATGGCAAGATGCCATACGATGTTTATGATATGGTAAGACGTCATGCAATAGGGTAAGACGCCCATATGTATGAATGTGAATCAGGGTCAACAAGAAGAAGTTAACGAATAACTAGCAAGTTTACTTAACTAAGATTTCATGCATTTACTATTATGTTTCTTTTATGATGATCAAGTAAAGATGTGCATGCTCACGATGTGTTGTCCCTGTAGGTACACTTTTGGACAGAAGGCTCAGGGTCGGGTTGAGACAGTGAGCTATGAGGAGCATGAAAGAAATTAGGATACAGGATTTTTGGATAGTCTCTACTCTAGGAGTAGTATAATTCTATCGCTTTAACATTCATTTTGAGAATGTAATTGATTAAGTTTTGAAATTTCATTTTTTTTGGCCTGTAATCTTAATAGCTCAAACTACAACCTGAACCATGAGACGTTATTAATGCGCGTTTAGTCCATAATATGTATTATAGATGATGTTAAGGTAGGAAGACCCTACACACTCGACGTTGGGTGGTTAAGAAATCGGGTATGAGTTGATTGAGTTGAGTGATATTATTAATTGAACTTATTGATGCTCCCTTGTGATCACACCTGAGTGATTTAAATGCACTGCATGTTCGTGTACGAAAGATACAATGAAATTGTGATTATTAATCACGAAAATACTTGTTATTTTTGAAAGTGAGTAGACTAAAATTTCACTGTGTGAATCTTGTTTACTCTTCACTTTATAGTGCACCATCGTTCTATAGTGGTTGTAGTTGAGTTATGTGGTTCCTTTAGTTCATGTGATTGCGATCAAAGATGCATGTTAATAGTGTTCTAGTGATCAAAGATGCATGTTAATAGTGTTCTAGTGATTTATATTTATGCATAATGGTGTATTTTGTATAAACAATTTGTGTTATTGTGTGTATGCTTGTGGATTGATCGCACTTTTCTTTAACACAAAATAATTGCCAATTTAAAATTGATGTGCGAATTCAACCGCAAGTGCAATGTGTCAAGTTTTAGTATAAATAAGAAGAATACGAATTGTCGAACCCACATGGACTAACAAGCAAGTACCAAATAAGAGCTTTAAACTATATTTAACCTACGATATTGAATTAAACAATTAAACTAATTAATTAAAATAAAATACTAATCTGACCAAGCTAATCAAGGTTAACAAGAAAAATCCAGTAGAGAAGATTATCGAGACTTTGGTTCACCAATGCAATCCCCTACAATTCTCGATTGAATATCCAAATACTTCTAAGGTGACGAGTTCTCCGAAATTATCTAAAATACGCTCTCGAGATACATTAATCCTAATATTAAATTGCATTAAGTCACTCTCGCATACTGATTTAACTGTTCAATATTGAATGAAACTCTGTGAACTAGATATCTATAGCTATCACACATGTATTTGACTTCATCTCTCGATCTCAGTCTGAAATCCATGGCATGAGTTATTTGTTCCGTATCACAATATTATCTCTCGATCTCAATCGCAATACTAATATCATTCAAAGGTGGCAAAACCCTCAAAAGCATTAAAAACATAACACAAACGCAAAGAAATATAAGAATTCAATCATCAAATCATAGGTTCAATACAAAGGATTGCCTAATCGCAATAAATGAACTTAGTTCAACATAATTATAAAGCAAAACAAAACAAGACTAAGAATTAAAGACAAAGAAAAACTTCTGATGTCGACTTCGTTCGTAGATCCTCGCTCCTTTCTCTTGCTTCTCTCTTGATCGTGCTCCTCAATTCCTTGTTGGAGATGTTCCAAAGATCCTAGGATGAAAGGATGGAGGTGGATGTTGGTGAAGGTGGATGGGTGAATGGAGGCTATTCATAGGGTGAAATATGGTGTAAAAGTCTAAATTTTTCGTCCAACTTGCTCCTTTAAATAACGGGGGAAGAGTTCTTGTGTTTTTGGACACAAAATCTTCAAATAGGAAACTTAATTTCGAAATTTCAGCATCTAGCGATCGATCTCCGTTTCTCAGCGATCGATCGCCAAGTTTTTCTGCCGTCGGCGATCGATTTTCGTCCCATGGCGATCGATCATGTGAATATTAAATATATATATTTTACAAAACTCAAATTGCCTTTCTTCGACATGTTCGCTCGATTTGGTCCTTTTCATCGTTAATTAGCTCAAATCCTCAACTTTTATGAATTTCTACCTTTATTCCTGGAACATACAAAAACAACATGAAAACTCATAATATCGTCCAAGAATCATAATAAAATGCATATCAATTCATAGTATTATAAATGTAAAATTTACACTTATCAACTCCTCCAAACTTAGACTTGATCGTCCTCGAGCAAGTAAATGTCAAAATGAGTTCAACATTGATAATTCAAATGGATCAATTCATGGTTACTAAACAGCTCAGACATCTCACTCACAAACATACAAGAAATCAATCATCAAATTGAGCAAGGCGTGTTTTCCCATATATCAAGCAACATATCTCAAACTCGGAACGTGCGTGTGTGCTATTGTCAATCTCAAGTTTCATACACATCTTCAAGATCAAATTATGCTAATCAACTCAAAATCAAGATTATCGTTGAGCACCCCATAGGCCTATTTTCAAACACTTCTCCACTAATATAGTCACTCCCTAGACTTGGATTAATAGGTCTTTTTAAGCTTGTAATGTGAGGCCTTTGATGTCGGTTACAAAGAAAAGATAGGATAAGCGCAAAGAAGATAGTATAATCTTGTAACGTACATATTTCAGCACATTCGAGCTTCTCTTCTAATTTTTCTAGCCTTGACTACTTTGGGTCTTATTCATTTAGATAATAATGCTTTTTTCACAAGGCTCTTTCTTTTCTTCTTTTCTTCATTCGCATTCATCAATATTTTTCAATAATAAGCTCATCAATATATAACAGTTTACGTGCATTGAATGAGATGCATTATACCCACTTAGGGTAAGGATATATTTTTTCATTTAGGCTCTCAACTAAGGGTAGGAATAATGAATTTGCCATGAATGTCGAATGAGGGTTTATGTATGCAAAACATACACCATTCTTTTTCAATTAGGCTCAAAATTGGACACTAGGGAATGATGTAGACAATGTAGGATTGAAAGGCTCAAAACGGTCAAAGAACGCCTAAATCATTTCCAAGTCAAGTTTGTAACTATAAATTTCGCCTCAAAGTGTCATCATCAAATAGGTTCTAGGGTTCTCTAAGATACTCAAGATAAATCATAAAATTCACAACAATTATCACTATTCAACATGCAATCCACAAGATCATGACTAAATGTGCTCAAAACATTCCTCATTTTTAACATATTAACTTAAACAAGGTATTCACATACAAGTTCAATGGTTTTCAAGACTCAAGTAGACATGCAAAATGAGATTAATATGTAAGGACCCTAGTTCCTTAAATGCGGATTAAAGGCATAATTAGAGCTAACATACATTATCAGAGTATAATGGTTCGTGTTGAGACTTTGAGCCTTAAGAATTACATGCCAAGTTAAGGACTTTCAAATAGGATTAATTACATTCTCAATCAAATGAAGGTTATTTGCTATAGCTTTACACTACTCCTAGAGTAGACACTATACAAAAACAATCATGTCCTTCATTATCAAAAGTGTTCTCCACAAGCTCACCGCCTCAACCCGCCTTAGCCCCTTTATCATGCCAAAATGTACCTACAAGGACAACCCCCAAAACATGAGCATATAATAATTCATATTCAACACAGTATGAATATAAGGCTTAAATGCATAAACCGTAATAAAACACTTCCTGTTTTTCCCATGCATTTTAAACTCTCCATTTTGGTTGTCCCTGTACCATAACTCATGAGTATAATCAATAGATTATTTAATGGTTCTATACATGTCATGACATAACACCATTCCATATTCACCAATTACCAATCTCTACTCTGTTATAATAGTGTATTTTAATGCACATCGCTTGTCATGACAACGGCATTAATACCCCTCGCTTCGACATATTAGCGGCATTGAATAAGCTCGCGCAAATGCGACATGCGGCAACACCCTCGCTTCAACATTTGGCGGCAAATATTCTTTCCTCGCTACAATATGACAGCGGCAAGTATTCTATCATCGTTTCAAGTGACAGCGGCAAAGCATTAAAATCATCACCATTATAACCATGACTCATGGGATGTGCACCAATAATCATCATATGAATACACAATCATCATGCATAATTCAACATGTATTTGCATCCACAATGCACAATTCCATATATACTCCCATCCACAATGCATAATCAATGAGTATAATAGATACATGTACCGTTGGGTGCCCGTACGTCTTCTACGTACCTTTCCAAAAGTGGGATTTGGTATGACTTTACTTCCTTGGTTGCGTCGCCACCTGGGATGGTTCTACACAATCACACAACCCAATATTAGAAGTAATAGCCAAATACCAAAAATCCAACAAAAAACATCATTTCCCAATTCAGCAGCTGGCGATCGATCGCTGTGTCGAGGCGATCGATCGCGAGCCTTACCGATCGATCGCCTTGACATGGCGATCGATCGCCAGACTTCACTGGCTCGCGGCGATCGATCGCGCCATATATGGCGATCGATCGCCTGCATCACATTTCGCCACTGCCCTTCGGCGATCGATCGCTGCATTTGTAGCGATCGATCGCCACCTGCTGTGTGCGCGATTTCTCCATTTTTTTCACCTCAAATTTCTTCCAAACCAACCCAACTCAAATACCAACACATCAACAATACAAAAACACTAAAAACCTTCAATAAACACCTTCATACAACCATAAATCCAACCCCCAACCAAAAATAACACCAACCCAAAATAAACCCATTTCAAACAATCAAAAACCATTTCAAAACCAAACCAAACACCATAAAAAACTTCAAAAGGAGGGTTCCATACCTCTTATGGACTCCAAATCCTACCAATAATCTCACAAACAAAGATTTTGTGAAGATTTCTCCTTCCTCCTTTGGCAAGTTTCGAAAATGGGGTGAGGGTTTAGGGTTGTGAGTGAAATTGGGGATTGAAAAGTGAAGGATAAAGTGAGGTGGGTATAGTGGGGTTATAATTTTTGTACCCCATTAATTAACATGATGTATAAAATACCCCAACATGGTATTTTAAAAGCATTTTACAAAAATGTACCAAACTCCCAATAAATTCATGTTTTCCAAATTAATTGCCAACCATTAAAATCAAATCATGCTAACACCCAATTTCCCAACATGCACAACATGCACCCTGAAATGCACCACCGGGTCACGCATACCATGTGACTAAGCATTTCAACAAGATAATTAATTTCAACACATAAATCAATTATCACCATAATTAATCATATAAACATAATTAATGCCCAAATTGCAATTAATTATTTCGGGGATATCACATAATAACATCATGGAATCGTAGCCACTACTATGATTCATTCTTTTCTCAAATTATGAACTCATAAAAAAAAGTTTAGCTCAAAATAATATGATGATTTTCAAGTGTCAATTAAGCACACAACATGCAGATTAAGCAAGTAAAACATGCAAGCCACTCCCCCAAACTTAAATGAAACATTGTCATCAATGTTTAAAAGAATCAAAAGCGAAACAGTAAACACCCCAGATCAAAGATGCTTGCTTGTTGAGGAAGATTGGTTGTTGAGAGCTCCGCTGTTGTAGGGATTTCTCACTCCAACTGAGTACCTAGCAAGAGAAGAATGCAACTAATAAAATAATAGACTCGAGAGATAATAGAACTAAAATTAAAAATTGAAAACAAAATAAGAAAGGATATGGCTTGGGTTGCCTCCCAAGAAGCGCTGATTTTTATTCGACGGCTTGACCATCAGAAGCAACCATCAAAGAGCGGCTGCCGCCCATAGTAAGTATCATATGATATCACAAATGGGTCTTCATTCAGTATGCCCTCAAGCTTGGCAAGGTATGAACAGTGTAAGGTCGTCGCTCCAACAACACTCTTTATGAATTGGTAGTCATGGGAGAATGATTCTTGATTTTGCTTCATCTCGTGGAGGGCGTAGTATGGTGAAGTTGGCATCGATGGGAAGAATGGATCAAGATATGGCATATAACAATTCACCATCGATAGGCTCATATCAACATTCTCAAAAATCAACTCATCCTCAAACTTCACACTTGGCTCATCTTCACGTGGGAATTCTTCGGATAATTCGGCCAATGTAGGCTCAATTATTGTACGAGGCTCGCATTCCCTTAAACCTTCCACATTATTTGGATCAATCCCCAAAACTTGGTTGGTTGAGTGATCATCATTATGTAACCCAACTCGATTCATCACCTCTTAATTTGTAGCTCTCGTCTATTCCTCTTGGCAGCTCGTTGAAATTGTTTCCATAAGGATCGCTATTTGCTGCTCCAGGTGACGCATAGAGTTGGTTTGGATATCCAAACTGTTCTCAGTTGATGCCGTGAATCTTATTAAGGTGTCTTTTAAATGAGTCGTGACGTCTACAGAACTATCTCTCCTTTCTTCGTGATGTTCAAATGGTTGGGGTGTATCATGAGGGTAGTGAGGCTCTGATTGTTGGCTCCAACCTTACAATGAAGGATCTCAATGTCAATGGTGCTCGAAGTCCACCATATCATTGAATAGGTGCAATACATCGTCTTCATCTCTATCAAACAAGTGACTCCCAGTTGCCAAAGCTCCACTAAATACCCATCCTTGTGTATCTTCATCCAATCCATTGTAGAAAAATTGTAGAATAGTGTAGTTCAAAAAGTTATGATATCGGAAAGTGGTTGCCAAATTGTTGAATCTCTCCCAAGCTGCATAGAATGGCTCTGAAGGTTGTTGGGCAAAGCTTGTGAAGACTTGTTGATGTGACATCATAAGTACCTCACAAGAAAACAAAACAAAATAAAATAAAATAAATTTTTTTTCGAAATAAATAAATAAACAAAAACAATGGTTAAATTACAGTCAAAGAATCTCGTATAATATTACTAAAATTAGTCCCTGGCAACGACAGCAAAACTTGATCGCGCTTTTCTTTAACACAAAATAATTACCAATTTAAAATCAATGTGCGAGTTCAACCGCAAGTGCACGGTGCCAAGTTTTCATATAGATATGAAGAATAAGGATTGTCGAACCCACATGACTATATTTAACCTACGATAGTGAATTAAACAATTAAACTAATTAATTAAAATAAAATACTAATCCAACCAAGCTAATCAAGGTTAACGAGAAAAAACCAATAGAAAAGATTATCGAGACTTTTGTTCACCAGTGCAATCCCTATAATTCTCGATTGAATATCCAAATACGTCAAAGGTGACGAGTTCTCCGAAATTATCTAGTATACTCTCTCGAGCTATATTAAACATAATATCTTGCATTAAGTCACTCTCGCATACTTATTTAAAAACTCAATATTGAATGAAACTTTGTGAAAACTTCTAGCTTCATGTATTTGACATCATCTCTCATCTCAGTTGAAATCCATGGCATGAGCTATTTGTATAGTATCACAATATTGTCTCTCGATCTCAATCGCAATACTAATATCATTCAAAGGTGACCAAACCCTCAAAAGCATTAAAAACATAACACACACGCAAAGAAATATAAAAATTCAATCATCAAATAATCAAATCATAGGTTCAATACAAAGAATTGCCTAAGCTCAATAAATAAACTTAGTTCAACATAATTATAAAGCAAAACAAAACAAGACTAAGAATTAAAGACAAAGAAAAACTCCCGATGTCGACTTTGTTCGTAGATCCTCACTCCTTTCTCTTGCTTCTCTCTCTATCGTGCTCCTCAATTCCTTGTTGTAGATGTTCCAAAGATCCTAGGATGAAGGGATGGAGGTGGAGGTGGATGGGTGAATGGAGGCTATTTACAGGGTGAACTATGGTGTGAAGTCTGAATTTTCGTCCAACTTGCTCCTCTAAATAATGGGGGAACAGTTCTTGTGTTTTTGGACACAAAATCTTCAAATAAGAAACAAAATCTCAAATCTTCAGCATCTGACGATCGATCTCCGTTTCACAGTGATCCATCGCGAAGTTTTTCTGCCATGGACGATAGATCTCTGTCCCATGGCGATCGATCGTGTGAATAATAATTTTTTTATTTACAAAACTCAAGTGATTCTTCTTCGACATGTTCGCTCGGTTTGGTCATTTTCATCGTTAATTAGCTCAAATCCTCCACTTTTACGCATTTCTACCTTTATTCTTGGAACATACAAAAACAACACAAAAACACATAATATCGTCCAAGAATCATAATAAAATGCATATAAATTCATAGCAATATAAATGTAAAATCCACACTTATCATGGAGTAAGGAATGTGTTACATATTATTGGACCGCTATTATTATAGCGATGGGTATTATTGGATCTCTATTATTATAGCGATGAGTATTATTAGACCCTACTATTATAGCGATGAGTATTATTTGACCGCTGCAATTATAGCGATGAGTATTATTGGACGCTATTATAGCGACTTGGACCGCTACTATTATAGCGATGAGTATTATTGGACCGCTATTATTATAGCGATGAATATTATTGGACCGTGATTAATACAACGGTGAGTATTATTGGACCGCTACTATTATAGTGATGAGTATTATTGAACAATTATATTATAGCGATGAGTATTATTGGACCGCTATTATTATAGGTATGAGTATTGGACCGCTATTATTATAGCGATGCGATTATGTGTGCCTGTAGTGGCGATGATATTATGTATGCCTTAGTGGCGATATTATGTATATATTGTTGAGATATGCCCTAAGACAACTCATTAGATGATTGTTTATGACATACGATGTATTATGGTTTTATTAATGGCAATTCATTATTACATATTAATCGAGTATCTGTGTAATATGAATTAATATATAAGTTAATGTCCTTAGAATAATATTGTATTGTTCTTAAAGATTGTCCCTAGTCAAGTATTATCATGAATCGGGATAATGATAATGCATTGAGACTAGTATGTTTTGATTGATGAATTGTTCATAGATATGAGATATCAAATCAACACATGGGTACATGTTTGAGAACACTGTACTGGAGAGACCCACCGTGAGAATGCTACATGGATAGTTATATGAATGTCATAAGCAATTCTCATAGTGATAATAATGTATGTAATCCTTACGACTTGAGATCATCTGAGATCCCAACATAATGAGTTATGTATCTTGATATTGTCAAACGTTACCTGTAACAGGGTAAACTATAAAGACAACTATTGGATATACTACGAATTATGTAGAGGGATGTTGATTGATCAAGATAGGATTTGTCCCTCCTATATAATAGGAGAAGTGTTTGGGCCATTGATCAAGTGAGACTAAAATGCATGGCCATGCTCGAATGAGTCGATATGTGATATCAAGCTTATTCGTTTATTCTAGTTCTACTTGGGGATCAAGAAATAAAAGATTGAATATACGAGTATGACTATTCCATGACTCGTGTTCTATCTAAACACATTGGACAAAGGGATTAAGTTACATGGTTGATATTATCACAGTCCATAGGTATGTCGAGTCAATGACATTCTTGTAATTTGGGTAGTCTTGATGTGTTGCTAGATACCGCTCATTGCTTGTGACATAAAATTAGATTTTATGTCGCTGTCAACATTGCAAGACCCTATCGGGTCGCACAAAAGATTAAATCAATAAAGGGAGATAAAATTCATTGGATGAATTAATTAATTAAGAAGAGTCTTAATTACAAATGTTAGATATATGGATTTAATTAAGATATTGGGTTTGGGCCAATAAGACTTTTTGAAAGCCTTTAATTAAATCTAATATAAGATAATAAGCTAACAAGGTTTTGGATTAAGATTTAATTAATTTTCAAAACCTAGTAGCCACAAAAAAGCTCTCGGCCGCCACTCTCAACCTCACGGCCGCCGCCGCAGTGAATAGTGGAGTTTTACGGCCGTCATCGATCGGTTTCGACATGTGAGTTTTGTTTTGGTTTAAGAACGAGTCTAGCAACTTGTTCTTGAACGCCCTTTTTGATTTGATCGTGTGGATACCGTAGAGACAAATGTGCAAATCTTTGTTCGTGACTCGTGGTGTTGCAACGAGGAATCTGCTTCAAACACGCTACAAGGGTATGATTCTATTCAATCTCGATATGATTACTTTGTATAGGTCCAGGGTAGGAATCCAGTTTTTTTATTTTCCGCTGCGTATTGTATGATCGAATTCCTAACATATATGTGTTGTGGTGGATATACCACGGGTAGCTTGTATGCTACATATATATATGCTGTGGTGGAAATACCACGGGTAGTTGTGTGCTACATATGTATGTGTGGTGAATATACCACAGGTAGCTTGTGTGCTACGTATATGTGTTGTGGTGGAAATACCACGGGTAGCTCTGGTGCTACGTATATATGTATGTATGGTGGATATACCATGAGTAGCTGTGTGATACATATGTATGTGTGGTGGATATACCATGGGTAGCTTGTGTGCTACGTATATATCTATGTATGGTGGATACACCACGAGTAGTTGTGTGCCACGTATGTATGTGTGTTGGATATACCACGGGTAGCTTGTGTGCTACGTATATATGTGTTGTGGTAGATATATGACAGCTTTTATTTTAAACAAAAGATTCCAAAGTGTAGTGTGAAGCGATTCTACCGCAAGTGCACGGTTGTCAAGTTTAGTATAGTGAAATGAAAGTAAGGGTTGTCGAATCCACAAGGACTAACGTATAAGTACCAAATAAGACTAGACGATTAAAGATGGGAGATTAACTAATGCAAAATTAAACTAAAGAACAAAAATAAAATGAAACGAATCGGGTTCCGGATATGCAAAGGTAATTTGCTCGAGAAATTTATCTCGCTGTTCATTCAACTATGTTCTCTTCGAAGATTCGTTTGAATAGGAAATTACTAAACAATGGATTCTTAAGGTGAAAGATTTTCAATGATATTCAATACACTCTCTGGAGCTGTAAAGAAACTAATATCAAATTAGAACAAGTCACTCTCATGCACCTATTTACTAATTCAATATTGCATAAATCTTTAAAACCTCGTTACTCTAGATCTCTCGATTCAAAGTGCTCACGTATGCGATTTCATCTCTCGATCTCAATCTTAACATACATCATGAATTAATGTAGCGTATTATAACGTTATCTCTCGATCTCGGTTATAACTCACAGATTTCAACCAAAGTTAGCTAGGCTTTGATCTTAATAAGCCTTTAATTCATGAACATAAGAACTCAATCCACGCAAACATGAACGAATCAATAAATGAAACACAATTTCACTAAAACTCAATAAAATAAACTAGATTCAATTCAAATCAGTTACATAAGAAGTTTAATTGTGTCTCGACCTCAAAAACATCAAATGAAAATGAAAATAAAATAAATCAAAGTTTAGAAATACGATAAACGGCTGGAATGAATCCGTGCGTTGCACCGTGATTTCTTCTCTTGCTCCTTCCTTACACTCCGGAAATGGTTGGCTAGCTCGGACAAAGAACGGAGAAGAAGGCTTTTTCTCCGATTCCTCCGGCGGCTACTAGGGTTTGGGTGTGTATTTTTTTCGGTGCTTTTTCCCTCCCAGATCTTATATTTTATGATAGGGAAATGATCCATATTTGTAGCCACCGAAAATCAATTCAAAAATGGAAGATAAGATTTTCCAGAATTTGCGTATCGATCGATCGAGATTTTCGTCCGATTGATCGATGCACTGTTCACGTCAGCTTTTAAAACTCTCTGCCTCGATCAATCGGTCGAGATTTCCTTCCGATCGCTCGACTTTTCGATAAAATTTCTGCTGAAGTTTCTGCCCAGCTCGATCGATCTAGAAATAATCTCGATCGATCGATGCTTTGATCCTTTTTCTGCTCAACACTCAGCCTGGCTCGATCGATCGAGAAATAATCTCGATCGATCGAAGCTCCGAAAAATCCAACTTCTTCATTTGATCTCTTTTTCGCCTCGATTTCACCCGTTTTCTTCATTTTAGCTCATTTCTTCCATTTCCGACCTATTTTCCTGAAACAAACAAATAAACACCAAAAAGCATAATATCATCCAGGAAAAAGTACGAAAAACGGGAAGAAATTACAGCTAAAAACACGTAAAAACTAAGCATATCAACTCCCCCAAACTTGGACTTGATCGTCCTCGAGCAAGCAATAAGCTCAAAAAGTAGAGTTAAACTTAATACTTTGAATAAATCATCATCACAACATAGCGTAAAAGCTCAGCAATCCCAGTTACACATCAATGAGAGTCATTCAAAGTTCAACAGGAAACACTTTCTCCTAAGCTAAACAGTACATCGCAATATCGGAACGTGCGTGTGTGCTATTGTCAAACATGAGTTACATACATATCTTTAAGATCAACATGTGCCATACAAACTCAAAGTCAAGATTACTTTGGATTACTCTACAAATTTACTATCCAGCGCTTCTCCACTAATGTAATTATTCCCTAGACTTGGATCAGAAGGTCTTTAAAGCTTATAGCGTTAGGCCTTTTGGTGTCGGCTCCAAAGAAAAGGTAGGATAGAAGCAAAGAAGAGAGTATAATAGAATCAGTTCAAAATCTTCTCGCATAACATTGAGCTTCTCTTCAACTTTTTTCTAGCCTTGGCCACTTTGGGTCTTATTTGAATGTTTTCATTTTTTTTTCAAGGCTTTTCTCTACATCTTTTCTTATAGCTCATTCTTTTGTTCATTTTCGCTTTTCATAATGAACTCATCAACATATAACAATTTAGTGCAATGAATGAGATTCATTATACTCCCTTAGGGACGGATAAAATTCTTTATTTAGGCTCACTCCAAGGTAGGTATAATGAGTTAGCCAAAAAAATTGTCGAATGGGGGTCTAATTATATGCAGTGCATATACCATTCTTTTTCCATAAAGCTCAAGAGGGGACACTAAGGAATGATGTAAACAAGGTAAGCTTGAAAGGCTCAAACGGTCCAAAGATCGCCTAAATCATCTCCAAGTCAAGTTTCTAATTATAAATTTCGCCTCAAAGTGCTTTCAAATAGATTGTAGAGTTTTCTAAGATACTCAAGACAAATCCTAGTTAACACAAGTTTTCACTTTATTCAATACATACTTCACTCAATCATGACTCAAATCGTGCTCAAAGTATTCCTCAATTTTGATATAAGTTCAACAAAGGATATATACAAACAAGTTAAAAAATTTCATGACTCCTATCTAGATGGGGATTAATTTCATCATGTAGTACCATTGCAAATCCAACTCATCATTTCTCAAGAATAACTCATTTCTAAAAAAAAAATTTGTGATAGCGCTCAAGGATGAATTAGTCTCATAATCGTGCAGTCATGCAAGGAAAAGAAACAAAACAAGTAGCAGACATGCAAAAACAAAATATATACAAATACACAAACCCCCCCAAACTTAATATGTGCATTGCCCTCAATGTACAAAACAAATAAGCGTAAAGGCAAAACACATACCATGACGACGATCGTCACTGATCATCGTCCTCATAATGCTCCGGAGGGGGAACTGGGTAGTGACGGCACAACACACACGGATTCATGCAAAAGAAACAAAATAACAAAGATCAATTAAACTAAACTAAAGAAAAAGAAAAAGAAACAAAGGGAATAAGAAAGAGTTCTTGATTTATAGTCCCAAGCTGGACTATCATCTCCTCTCTCTCAGTTGTCAAGATAAACTATAGAGGTAACTGTTTGGACTTCATTGCTCATGTAATAATGCTTTAAGCGCTGCCCATTCACTGTAAATGTTCCTCTGCTGGGATCGGTAACTTCAATTGCTTCAGAGGGGTAGATGTTTGAAATGGTGAATGGCCCGGACCAACGAGAACCTAGTTTGCCTGGAAAGAGTCACAGTCTGGAGTTGAACAAGAGTACGACATCTCCTACCTTGAAGTCCCTCTTTTGTATATGAGAATCATGCCACTTCTTGGTTTTCTCTTTGTAAATTTTGGCATTCTCATATGCCTGATTTCTAAATTCTTCCATCTCATTGAATTGTAGAAGACACTTCTCACCTGCAACATGACAGTCAAAGTTTAACCATTTAATAGCCCAATATGCTTTATGCTCAAGTTCAACAGGAAGGTGACATGCCTTACCAAATACCAATTTATAGGGTGATGTGCCAATAGGAGTCTTAAAGACAGTTCTATAAGCCCATAGTGCATCATCTAAGCGTAAGGACCAATCCTTTCGGCTTAGAGTCACTGTCTTTTCTAAAATCTTCTTCAACTCTCGATTCGAAACTTCTACTTGCCCACTTGTTTGTGGATGATAAGGCGAAGACACTTTGTGGGTGACACCATATTTACTCAAAAGTTTTTCGAATTGTTTGTTACGAAAATGAGTGCCACCATCACTAATAATTGCTCGAGGGGTGCCAAAACGAGTAAAAAATTTTCTTTTCAAAAATTGCACAACCACTCGAGCATCATTAGTACGCAAAGCTTCCGCCTCTACCCACTTTGACACATAATCTACTGCGACAAGTATGTATTTATTTAAGCAAGAGCTGGGAAAAGGTCTCATGAAATCTATTCCCCACACATCAAAAATCTCACATTCATGAATATTGGTCAATGGTAATTCATTCCTCCTAGAAATATTACCGACCCTCTGACATCTATCACATGAAGAGACATACCTGAATGTATCTCTATACAGCGTTGGCCAATAAAACCCAGAAGCAAGTACCTTAGCAGCTGTTTTGGTAGCTCCAAAATGCCCACCTGTATCTCCATCATGGCATTGCTTCAAGATATCTTGCATATCCTCCTCAGGAATACACCGTCTTATGATGTTGTCTATACAAACTTTGAACAAATATGGCTCCTCCCACATAAGATGTTTAACCTCCGAAAAGAATTTTTTCTTTTGATAAAAAGTCAGATTTTGTGGGAGGATACCACTAACAATATAGTTTGCAAAATGTGCATACCAAGGTACCATATCAACACTAAACAAGTGCTCATCAGGGAAATTTTCATTAATTTCATCTACCTCATTGTCACTTGCATCATTACTGTTCTCAATTCGAGATAAATGATCTGCAACCACATTTTCAACACCTTTCTTATCTCTTATCTCTAAGTCAAATTCTTGCAATAATAAAATCCACCTAATCAAGCATGGTTTGGCATCTTTATTTGCAAGTAAGTATTTAAGTGCAGCGTGGTCGGTGTACACAATAACTTTAGCAAGACATAGGTAGGAGTGAAACTTATCAAAAGCAAAAACTATGGCTAGAAGCTCTTTTTCAGTGGTGGCATAGTTAATTTGTGCTTCATTCAAAGTGCGACTAGCATAGTAAATCGTATGAAATACCTTGTTCCTCCTTTGACCTAAGACTGCTCCTACCGCGGTGTCGCTGGCGTCACACATCAGTTCAAAAGGTAACTCCCGATCAGGGGCGACCAACACAGGTGCGGTTACCAATTTCTCCTTGAGAGTATTGAACGCCTGCATACAATCAGAATCAAATTCATAAGATGCATCTTTAGTTAACAAGTGAGATAAAGGTTTAGAAATTTTTGAGAAATCCTTAATGAAACGTCGATAAAATTCTGCATGTCCTAAGAAGCTTCGGATTCCCTTTACTGTTGTTGGTGGTGGCAATTATTGTATCACTTGAATCTTTGC